>JAWNPA010000018.1:600000-966244 GCA_035045345.1 Drosophila hamatofila
CGCTGATAAGATGCCGACCCGCAGTCCGAGAACTGCGTGCGCAAGATCTGGCGAAGAGATAGCGAGGGGAGCTCCAGCTGGTGGCTCCATCGATAATCGCGCATTAAGCGTGCGTAAGTCACGTCACGGCGAGGCCCCGAGCAACTGGAAGACCGCAGGGCACAAAAAAGAAACCACAAAATTAAACAGCAAAAAGAGAGAAAGAGACCTTGCCCTGGGTGCGATCGCGATAAGCGCGACTTTTGCCTCGGTACGTGCTAAACCCTTGCCTGCGATCATTTTAATTATACAGTACCCTGGGCCAACTGCACCACAGAGCAGCAGCGAGTCATTGAAACACCGAACCAACAAACCACGGAACCACCAAACCACCGTCGCTACCGCCACTCCCTGCCTCATTCGTATTACGGGACCGGGGTCAAGCAACGCAAATTGTGGGCTTGGTCAATATTTGTTTAAGCCGGGTCCATAAATACTTAATTTGTTCAACGGTTTTTATATTATTTTCCTTTATGAAGCCATCGAGACAATTGGACCGCAATTACCTCCAAGTCACTTACGCAAATACGGCTGTAAGGTTAAGACTCCTATGAGTGGACAGCCTCATCTGCAAGCAGTCTGCAAGTTGCTGAAAATGCTATATGAGTACTACAAATGGATATCAAATGAATGTTGATATATATTGAATTCCTCAAGTTTAAGAAAGAACTAAAATAATGTTTTCCAATTTCTTCTTCTATGAGTGGACAGCTGAAGGCTAATCAAATTGCTATATGAGTAAACCAATATCAAATTCAATTATTATATAAGTATATATTTCATTCCACAAGTTTAAGAAAGAGTACAAAAAACAGTTTTTCCAATTTCTTCGTTGGCTCTGAAAAGTGTATGAGTGTCAGTCGAATAGAGGCGTGCACCTAACGGAGCTGTCCTGGGCACAGTGCACAACAAAAGTTTTGAGCTTCATTTGAAAAGAGACAGTGCACAGGCGGATCAGTCCTCAGAGCCGTGATCGGAGTTACGCTGGGAGATAGGCGCCGAGGCATCCACCTCGAGGTAATCGTGCACCAGCTGGCATATGTTCTCGGAGGCCTCGTTGAAGTTGCCCTCCTCGAGGCCCTCACCCACGTAGTGATAGACGAAGGCTCGCCGCTGGTAGAGCTTGTCGAACTTGTTGACCAGGCGACACCAGGCGATCCGGATGTTCGTATTGTTCGAGATGGCGACACAGGCGCGACTAGTGGGCGCCAGGTCTCCGTGGGGCACGTAGACTGGGGGCATGTTGCTGACGCCGATCTTGAAGCCGGTGGGCGACCAGTCCACGAATCTGAAGGACTTCGACCGCTTGATGCTTTCCAGAGCCGTGTTGATCTCATTGGGCGCCACGTCGCCGCGATAGAGCAGCACGCAGGCCATGTACTTGCCATTGATGGGATTGCAGCGAACCATCTGATTGCTCATGTGGAAGCACTGGCCAGTCAGCTGGGCCGTGCTCATGTTCACGAACTGCGAGTGGGTGACGGGCACGAGCGGTGCATAGTTGATCAGGGGATAGTGAATACGCGGATATGGCACCAAGTTCGTTTGCAGCTCTTGGAAGCTCACCGACTGACCCGAAAATCGCTGCGTCGCCGTGAACGCAGCCACCACTTGGCCAATGATGCGGTTCAGGTTGGTGTAGGTGGGCGCGGGCACATTTAGGGTACTCGCACAGATATCGTAGAGTGCCTCGTTGTCCACAATGAAGGACACATCCGCACAATCCATGGAAAAGTGGGCGGCCAGCAGCGCGTTATAGGGCTCCACAATGACAGGGGAGATGCTGTAATACCAATTGAAAGGCATCTGAAACGCACACAGAACCCAGCTCATCTACTTACGACGGCGACGGATACACCAGAAACTCGACGATGGTCATTTTCCTGCCAAAGTCATGGGTCAGCTGTTCCATTATGCGCGTGCCCAGGCCGGAGCCGGTGCCGCCGCCAATCGCTCGAAAGACCAGGAAGCCGCGCAGGCTTCGACATCGCTCGGCGACACGGCGTATGGCATTCATGGCTCGGTCCAGCAGCTCGCTGGCCATCAAGTTGTAGCCGCGAGCGAAGTTACTGCCGGCGTCATCCTTCCCCGTGATGAGCGTGTCAGGATGAAACAAATTCCGATAGGCGCCCGTCCGAATCTCATCTGAAGCCAAGAAAAACGGTAATAAAAACATTGATGTCGATAATATATAATGATATAATGATAAAGTAATTTGAGAAAAGCTTTGTCCCAATGCTCTAATGGATAGACCATGCCATTATTAGGTTGTCTGTTCTGGAAACCAGCAGGTTTGCTGATCCTTAAAACTCTAAGATGTACGCTTTTTCGATGAAATATACTTCAAAGGGGACAAAGATAAATTATTTATAATATACATGGCGCGATAATTTGTCGATAATCTGCTAAATTGAAAGTCTCAATCATTCGTAAAAATTGCTGTGCCCTTCGGTAAATAAAAATCTAGTCATATCTCGAAAATCCTACATGGATACGTAAAATATTATGGATGCCATTTCGACTTATCGGGATCCCACTGTTTATAAATTCGATCAGTAGAAATGAACATTTATGAGAGATACAGACTCTAGTTGTTTGTCATGCTCCAATAAGTTAAGCTCGATAACTTTAGCTTTTTGATGACGTTGTGAAATAGTTCAAATTTGAAATCATCATTTTTGTATCTTACAACTAAACAAGTTAAACAAGTAAGGAGAAGTCGGGCGTTAGCGACTGTTGAATACTCGTTTGCGGCCCAAACACTGCCAAATCATTACAATTCGAGGGTGTATGCGAGTATATGTTCCAGCTATCAGGTCTATAGCTTCAATAGCGCTGAAATGATTTGCATTCAAACGGACAGGCGGAGGGACAGACAGACGTACAGGCGGACGGACAATGCACAAAACCAATATACTCCATTCACTTTCGTGAATGATCATAAAATGCTGGATAAGTCGTTGCCAGGCACCTATGACCGTCGGCTCCGTGTCAATCATGACCAGACGCGGCTGTACGCAAGGCTCCATTCCACTAAATTCGAAAAACGTGAGAAAGGACTCGTCGCAGGGCTTGCTCATCAGTCGGCCGTTCGAGAGGATGCCATGCTCCAGGCAGTAGAGCTCCCAGCAAGCATTTGCAATCTGCACGCCCGCCTGACCGATGTGTATCTGTATTATCTCGCCCTTGTTGCCCATCTGGTGCCCGTCGAACTACTCAGCCACTGCTGATCCAGGCCAATCCTCGACATAAGCCACTATGGAATTTCGATCACCCTCGAGCCAGAAGTTAATTAATTACAAATTAAATTGAACTACAAATTTTGTTATCGGATTTTGTTTCTGATTTTTCAAATAATTTAATTTACATTGTGATTTTAATGACAAGCTAAACAATTCATTGCTCAAGCTCTGCCTTACATATATATAAGTATACATACATATATGTGTATATATATGTAAGTGGTATGTGGTCAATAGTATATATATGTGTATATATTTTAAATTAAGTACGCACAATACAAGTTTACTTTACATTCATTATTGTCCGCGCGCGGATTAGTCAGTTTTCGAAGCATTAAGTACATATCCTTAATTATAAAGTATATATAGTGTATATAGTTAGTGAATTTCCGTGCTCGAGTGCATATAAGCTATAGATATACTTTGGAGTGTACGCGAAGTAAAGTGTTAAATTTTTTTAAACTTTTGTATATATATATATATATATGTATATACTTGCATCTGTGCATGTATATTTAGTGTTGTCTTTATGAGTGTATTATACAAAGCAGTTGGGAGTTTCTAGCTACGTTTTAAATCATTTACAAAATAACCGCACAAATAATGAAAAAATACTCCGAATTTATTGTAACCACAAATGTGATAATTTGATATAGCTTTCGTATTCTACATAGCTCTCATATTTTTGTCTCCTATTTATTTCAACCTTATTTTCATTGAGTTTTTGGTTTATTATTAGATTTGATTTCTCAGAGAATGTCTTGACAAAAATTTAAATAATTCACGAAGCCATTGGCTAACACAGAGAAAGTGTACAATTGATTAAAGAGAGTAGTTTACCTAAAATTAAACGAATTAATTTAAGATTGCAATTATGTTTTGACTCGTGTAAATAATTAGATATACATCACTGATTAAGTTGGAATTATGTTCCATATGCAGAATACGTATAAAGCGTTAAAGAATTTGAGCAAAAATATATTTAAATTGATATATTCCATAGTGGTCTGAAAGTTTTCGACCTCCTGTTACGTTTAAGTTAAGGTCGCATAGTTTTCGTAATATTCTCATAAAATCTAACTATATTTCTATATACAGAAGATAGTGCAGTATTTGTTAAAAAAGCTTAACAGAAATGGATCATATCTAAAAACTATATAAACATCAGTTGATACTGACAATTTTGGAATGCTTTTTAAATAGTGATTAGCTTAGTTAGTTAACAGTAGGATACGGCGAGAGATAGCAGCTATGTAACTTGGAAGCTATTTCAGGGCATCAACACTTGCGGTTGCGAGACTAGAAATAATACAATTTTATACATTTGAGTCTGGGACAGATCAGGAAGCAAGCAATACACGAAAAATTCTGGGTCCCAGCTCAAGGCTTCAATTTGTTCTATGGCAAACGAGGGTCGAGAGTAATTCCCTAAAGCAGCGACTGTTCCAATAATATGCGCTCGAATCCCGATGGTGGTCCGTGCGTGAAATTGTCCAGAATAATGTCCAGAATTGCGCCGTTGCCCACTGCAAGGTAGATCGGAGAATGATATATTAATAGAATCCATGCAATAACAGTGAAATCTGTTAATGGACAACTTCATTAAACACAAACATATTAAAATGCGAATCAAAATGAATGTAGAGCAATTCGCAACAAATAAATAAAAAGTAAATTAAATTTTGGATAGTCACTTAGACAGACAGCTCACTCTTACACAACATAGACTCTTATTTAAATATATATGATATATACGTGGGTAAGGGTATCATATAGGCTTTATAAGCTAATAATATATAATACATCTGATAAGAGCTCATAGCGAAACTATGCCTGACTATGTACGAAATAATGTGCACAAATAATATCGTACCATAGATGACGGGGAAGAGAGCAGGGCCGCGCACATTGATGAAGGGCACCTCCAGGTTCTTGCCGTTGAAGTAGAAATTGAGCTCGACATGGTCGAAGGCCACGCCCAGTATGTCGCCCTCATCGGGAAAGTCGCGTTGTGGTGCACTGATCAGAGTTTCCACGGGGCTCAAGTCTGACTGCGACTTCTTCTCCGATCCTGTGGTCATCAGCAGATCCTCCTGCAGATCCTCAATAGCAATCAGGCCAGCGGCGGCTGCTGCACTGTTGTTCAATATGCCATTGGCAGTGGTTGTGACTGGTTTGCTGGCTGATGTGGGCTGAGCGACAGTGGCCACCACTGGACGGAACTCCTCGTCGTTGTGGCGTGTGGCATTGTCGGAGCACAGGCACCACGACTCGCGATCTCCGCCGCCCCATTTGCGGGACAAGTCCGCTTGGCGCGTGGCTAGGCCAACGGACCAGCAGCCGCTCTGCTGGATCTTCACCTCGAAGTAGGATTTGGACTGGACCAAAGGCGCTGTCGCCAGCACACCGCCTGTGCCGGTTACTCGCAGCTGATGCGAGAGCAGTATAACGTCAGGGCCTGGAAAACATAGGTATAGTGTATTGTCAGTGCATGTATACCCTGCTTAACTTACCCATATGGGCCGCGTCGAGGTGCACCTCGGGCTCCCTTAATCGATGCGCGGCTGCTGTCGGTTTTCGGAGCTGCCCTCCATTGAGGCACGTGCGTAGGCAACAAAACATGCCCAATTATGTATATATGTATATATATAGTATATGTATATATATACTAATTAATGTATTTTTATGACAGCTTGGCTATTTTCCAGCTGCAGTTTGTTTTTTCGCGTTTTGCTTCTATTTCGCTTCGTTTATCAACAGCTGTTCAAATTACGTGTGCCAGCCCTGGTTGACGCCATCTTGTGACGTCACCGTTGCTGAAGAGCTAAAGCACTGATTTCCAACAGGTGGCGCCACCAGGCCATCTATAGTTCATGTTTCGACAAGGCTCACTTACCTGAGTCAATATAAAATATAATCATTATTTATATACAGATAATATTATTAATACGTTATAGTAACCATGCCTCCCTTAAAATAACTTTTGGTTGTACGCATATCTGGATGCCATAGTTTGATTCAAATTATTGATTTGGGAATTCCCTTCTGGAACTGAAGCAAAACTTAAAATATTTTCTAAAAATTCTATTGCCCGACGCTTTAGACAGTCTATAATACTACCACAATACTCTGTGATAACCAACTTGATATACAACATATGATAATTCACTTTCACGCTGTCGGAAAAAAAGCTAAATTGATATCGAAAACTTTTTGAGTGCGAGGTGAGAAGAGTATATTGACTGAAAGGAGTCCAGATATTTCGTTGCTCTTAAAATATGTGGCAAAATCTCGTTAATACCCACAGTTTATCAAATATAAGGATTTTTTGGAAACGCCCATGTCAATTTGGTAAGCAATCCTTCAAAATGTAACCTCTTTAACCTAAAGCTCCTTAAAACTAGCAGACTTGAAATCGAAATTACTCCTCATGCAACTCAACCGCCGATAATAATATACTACTAAAAATTAAAGATTAAAGCCATTAATACGAAATCTTAAAAAAATAAATATCATCAGCTTTAGCCTTTGTAAGCTTTTTTCATTATAGATCTGTTAGTTCCCATTTTTCTTGAAATTTAATGATCTATTATAATGATCGAATAGAGGTTTTTTGTCTGATAAACGAAGTTTTATTGCGCATCATCGTCTTAGGTTTTCAGTTACATTTCTCGTAGTTGGCCACAAGCTTTCGATAGAGATCCGATACTCTGGAGCTCTTGTGGCAGACGGTGCCGCCGCCGCGGCGGTGTTGCTGCTGCTGCCTGTTGATGTCGCCGATGCAGATCCAGTCGCCGCCGCCGATGCGCCAGCGATGCAGCTTGATGCCCGACTCCTCGGAGACGGCCCACTTGGAGTGGTCGCCGGTGGTCTTGAATTCCACGAGGAACTCTGCATTGGCAATGTCTTGCACGTTGAACACCTTGTTGGCCTTGTCGCAGGTGTCGGGCAGGTTGCCAGCTCCGTCGCGCCAGGCCTCCACGAAGAGGTTGACGCCCAGGGCGGGAGCCACCATGTCGCTGTAGAGTTCGATGTCGGCGCGCGGACTCTTGCCAAAGAGCCTGAATTGCTTGCCGTCAAGTGTGCGCAGCTCCACTTCCTTCTGGAAGGGCGCCTCGGTGCGCCACTGCCGCTTCAAGGCGCGCTCCAAGCTGGGGAACGCTTCTGCAGTCTTCAGCAGGGGATTGCGCTCGTAGTAGAAGTGCGGCTCATTGTAGATCAGCAGCTCGCCCACCTTCTCCACGCCCTCGGCATCCACCGTCATGCAGAGCAGGCTCTGTCCGTAGTGCTCGCCCGTGGTGGGGTAGCTGTAGTCGGGCACAGTGGGATACTTGGGCACCGAGTGCACCAGCCAGATGCCAGTCGTGCCGTCGGTGGCAACGACGCCCTTCGTATGGCCCCCAGTGGAAGCCACCGTGCCATTGGGATACTCGTCGTTATAGGCGGCCAACAACACCCGGTGCTGGTCCGCATAGAGAGGCTTCAGGGTCTGCGCCGGCAGCGAGTTGGCATCGCTGATCCGCCGTCCCGACAGCTGCCAGTTGTCGTAGCTGGCGCTGGTCACATACAAATACCTCAGGCCACTCACGTCCTCCCCGTTCTGTCCTCCGTGCGTGTAGTGCTTGGGCAGCTTGTACATGTACCACCTGTTTGAGTTTTCATTTCAACATATAATATTTATTTTGGTATTTTTGTTGTGTTTCTGCTCAAATAATTCGTTTTTATCAGAGCTCCCACATATCCGTTGAGTATTTCAAAACGTCCGAAAATAGTACTTATTTTCGGACGTTTTGCGTAAAACGTCCGAAAATAAGTACTATTTTCGGACGTTTTTTCGTAAACGACAACGTTGGACGTTATCGTTTATTTATTTTTTTTTTTCTAATAACGTTGGACGTTGTCGTTTACTTTTTTTTTTGTTTCTCATAACGTTGCATGCACAATGCAGCAGTGTTGCCGCTGCTGCGCTCAAAAGCAAGCTAGATTATGGATAAAAGTTGCAAAAATTTGATAAAAATTAAGGGAAAATGCTGGAAAGCAATCTATATTAAAAAGGAAAAAAGAATATGTTACGAAAATATTTTTTTTTTTTTCCTATAAATTTTATAGGCTGTTCCATATTCAAATAAGCTAGATCTAGCCTGAAACAGGCTAGGCTGGCACAGACTCTTCACTGATATATGTACATGCGTTTTGCATATCCGAGGGTGGTTTTCGCTAAGCAGATCAATTGCGTCGTTGAATTGCGTTGAGGAATTTGACCTTTTTTAGTGTATTTGGTGTGTAAATGTGATCTACTTTAGTGCATTTTGCGAGGTTTCTTATCCATTTTGAGTAAAAGTGCATTTTTTCAGTACTTTTTGCGCGGTTTTTTGTCCATTTTGCCCAAGTGTGACCTACTTCAGTAACTTTTTCAGTACTTTTTGGGCATTCCTTTATGCTATCTCCTAAATTTATAAAATTAATAACATATTATTCTTTTATGTTTTTGCATATATATATTATATATACATATATAAAATAATATACAATAAAATAAATAAAAATTAAAAAAAAAAATATATATATATATTTTTATATTTTTTTTTAAATAAAAAGTTAATTTGTGTAAATTTTTATTTATTTTATTTTATTATTAATTATTATTTGTTCCTTTTGGTAAAATCGTCGGTCCCTAGAGAGTCGTCAAGCCCGGACTCAACCGTATTTATTTGGCTTGAAACAGGAAATAAATTAGCGGACGTTTAAAAATATCGTTTATATTTTCTACTCATATTTTAGTACTTATTTTCGGACGCCTACGCAACACACTCAAGGCCAAAGGCGCGGACGTTAACGAAAAAAAAAAAAAACCAAAACGACAAAATCGGAGTATGTCGTTTTGTTTTTTTTTTTTACTTAAAGTCCGACGAATTGCGTGCATGTGCAAGCCGATAAGTGTTATTGTGCGTGCTCTGGTTTTTATAGATCTATATTACAAAAATAGAGTTACCTAAAGTGGTGGACCATTAATATTCAATTCAAGACTCTCTATTCCTCTTCTATTTTATATCCCAAAACAAGTAAGAAAGTTGCTGAGAAAGGCGGCTCAATACCCATTGGTAAATATATTTGATATATTAACAAAAGTTTCATGCTACGTATTGGGGATATACATATATATAATTTTCACCAATACTTAGGCTCTCACCCAAATATTTGGAAATTACGGGGTATTTTTCAATAGGCCCCAGAAAGGCGTACTAATTATTTTTGAGTTATCAATAGAAGACGCTAACAGAGACTCAATTATCTACTTTGTAAGCTTCTAACTCTAACGCTAAGTTTTTTCGGTTTGCCACGGTCCTTTAGGTGTTGATATGTCCACCATATCTTTCTGAAGTTGGATTTTCAATACGAGTGTATGTTCCAAATCTCAACTCTCTAGCATTTCATATCAAAAATTCTAATGGGGGCATATCGGGAAAATCTTAACACTATATGAGACGAGGGGACCCGCGTGCGTATGGTAAGAATTTCAAGATTCTAGCTTGTATAGAGGCGAATATCCAAAATATCCATTTTACTTTCGTAAGTGAGCATTGAAATTGGAGCTTGGGCTTTAGAGTAAGTTCTAGTCGGTTGGTCTCGCTTGGAGTACTCTTAATTGTAGTCCACAACGTTCGCGAAGCGAAAAAAGGTTTAGTCTAACATTACGTTATTATTTTGCTTAGACTTTACAATTAAGACTCGTCTTATAAAGTGCTAACAATTTAAAGGTATGCCCACTGGACACATGACAAAT
This sequence comes from Drosophila hamatofila, assembly GCA_035045345.1. Lineage (NCBI taxonomy): Eukaryota > Metazoa > Arthropoda > Insecta > Diptera > Drosophilidae > Drosophila > Drosophila hamatofila. Next base: position 610,066 of record JAWNPA010000018.1, read on the forward strand.
TACTCCATTTTTTGTTTTGTTTGAAACGGCTCATTAAGTCACACTGCGGGAAAAATGTGTGGATTGTGCCGAGTAAATAGTAGACTGTGTCTGTATTTTAGTCTGCTGACGTAATGCTCTGGAAGATGACGCATCCGGCCCCATTTATGTATGCGGCTATCGATGCACAATGACTGGAGAGCGTGGTAAAAATAAATGTAGAAAGCATCTATTCGTCAAATGAATAAGGAAAACTAATACAGAATTCCATTCGAAGAGCTGCCATTGAAGCTCTCTATAAAGTCGCTAGACTAAAAGATACTTTAAACCTAGAGTGATTCACTCTCACAGCTTGTATCTATACATATGTATCCGACAGAGGGGCAGACAGACGAACATAGTTAGATCTATTCAGTGGGTTCAGAGTATAACAAAAATTGAACGAAGTATTTGATAGTGCTGGACAGACAACGCAGACGATCAGCTTTTTCCCCTTTCAAATTCACTTTATATTATCCATTTCACTCAGAATATTATGAGAAGATCAACAAACAAGCTTGTCTACTTCTGGTGTTGGCAAAGAGGAAAAAGATAAGAGGATTGATTGGGATGATGATATAGTTCATTCCGTCAATTCCATCTATTATATTTTTTATTGAGATCACTAAATGGATCAATTTGTTTGCTCCCTTGTTTACTTGTACCATAGTCAGTTCACTTAATATATGGCTGATCTTTTTAGCATGTGTCATATTTTTTCTATTTACTTTTTTACATCACTCAAACACCTACCAGTCCACATCGTGTCCCTGTTCGTCCTTGCAAGATACCTTGTTCTCGGCCAGGCAGACCTGGAGCGTGGCAGCCGCGCATAGCAGCAAGCAAATAAAGCGCATTCTACAACCGTCTCGTCGCGAAGTACAAATTCTACTGATTCAGCCCAGCTCAGCGAACACAAAAATCGACGGGGTGATAAAAATCTCTTACATATTTGCTAACAGGGTGTTTCGTTTCCATTTTCTTGCATTGCCTTCATGTATCATCCCTTTCAGGTAGGTAAGAGCCTATGTGCAGGTAGGAAAGATAACCAAAATTATACTTTGTATATGGCGGTTTTATCTTTTCACATAGTCGAAAACCCTGTACAGTAGCTACTGCTATATGAGTGACCCGTTTAGCTGAGTTCTATGTACTTCGCTTATCAACAGAGCTCGCGAACTCAGGGCAATACTAGCATCTGTGTTAGATTTACGGCTGTATTTGCAAATCATTTCAAGGGGATTTTGCATTGAAACTCATCTATAGCCTTCTACAGACGTCTCTGTTCCCAGTGATAAGCGAAAGCGAATTTGAGATTTATGATTTTGAACTTTTGCAAAATAATAATTTATTTCTATATAGCTGAAATGAATTAATTTGATTCAATATTGTTTTTAAAGTGCTGACGCAGACTTCAACATATGTTGATTATTCATTTAAGTATAATCTATATTCATATGTATATGCACATGCATTGGCAAGCTTGAAAGCAAGTGCAACAACAGCTGTCAAACCTCATTACCTGACTTACGAATGCTCTGCATTCATCTAAAATGAATAATTAACATTAACTCTTAACTCTGATCACGTCTATTAACTATACTAGCTAATGTGAGTAAAAATGAAACTTATTTTAATATATACATTATACATATAAATAATTAATATATGACCGAGTCTCCCTCGTGAATTGATCGCATTTAATTTTTCACCGATAGTTCGAAATGGCAATGGAAGTCCGATAGTGGGTTCCCTGCCAAGTCGACCCTTTTGAGGATCAATCAAAAATATACATTTTATCCCCTTGTTAATTTATAGTATTTCTTTAAATACAAATATTGTCTTACCTCCTATCGCTTAAGCTTAAATTGTAACTTTATTATCTGAACATAATCTAAAATATAAAATCCATGTTGATTTCAAATTTGTTTTTGAGCCTCGGTTGATGAAAATGTTTACAAAACGCAAACCCGTGTTAAAATTCTATTCTCTTGTCATTTTGCTTTATCTGGAAAAAAAGAATGAATTATGGAAGATCTCCAGATTTTGTATTCAGTAGGGGATAAATTATTGCGACTCGTTTGTATTTTGAAAAATAATAAAGCCATAGGTTACATAAATAAATAATTTGAAATAGCTAGGGAATATTCCACAAACTGACTTTGTCTTCTGTTTCAGGCGACCTCATTTGTGTAAAATTTAAAGTCTAACCTCCCATGTTGACAACTGTTTTCAATAAAAGTTAAAAAACCTTACTCCATCAAAGAGCAATGCTTCAGTCGAGATTAAATTTTAAAAAGTCGCGTTAATGGCTAGTATAGTAAGCAAGCGAGAGTTCTGGATCTCATGATTTATCTACCAATGCTTACTTATGACGAATATATTAATTTTAATATTTATTTATTAGGTGCTAATTATTTAGTAGCTATAGCTCATTTGGAGTGCTGCCAGCTGAAAATATTGTAAAGTGTATGTATATATTGTAAATTTGTAAAATCCTCTCTATTTGTTGTTGTATTCTAACCCAAAGAAATCAAACTTATCACTTTTTTTTACAATTACACAAAACAATTGTTAAAGTTTTTATTCATTATTTGTATTACATGTTATTATTTGTTACTGTTGTTGTTGTTGTTGTTGTTGTCGCTGCCGTTTGCAGTTCGCACTGCCAAGACCCTGTTTTGGTTCGGTTTACCTTACTCATTGTCTCTCTGCTCAGGCAGGGTCTGTGCGCATCGCTCTGATGATCAAAGGGGAGGAGGATATTATCAAATTGTATATTTTGTGTTTTGCTTGTATGTTATTTTTCTGCTGTTTATTTATATTTTCGTAGTACAATAATAATTTTCCGATATTACGATAATGTAATTAAAATAAGTTGCGTTTCATCCTAATCGCTGGTTGCGGTTTATTGTTAGCTCGTGAATGATGTGAGAATGTCACGATCAATTCTTGATACTTGATTCTTGATTCAGTAATGTTTTTTGTCTTTCTGCCAATACAATTCAGTTGGTTTCGTTTTGCTTCGTTCTTCTGGTAACTGCCAATCGAATTTATTTAATTTCTTATCTTTGGTTTCGTATGCAACAACACACATTTTTAAACTCACAAATACAATATTTTTGCTAAATACTTATGTATGTTTTCTTTTTTTATTTTGTTTTTAGTTTACTTTTAATATAGTAGTTAATAATTTATTAATATATTGTATGCTTTTTGTTTGTTTGGTTTACTTTGAAATATATATAAAGAACAAGGCTGATATTTATATTTTTTTGTAGCTTTTTTTTTTTTTTTTTTTTTTTTTTTTGTTTTTTGGTTTGTTTCTGTTAATGTAAGTTTATAATAATATTTAGCTAATTTTTGTCTTAGCTTTCAATTTTCTTTTTGTATATTTGTTGTTTTTTTACAATACTAGCAAAAGGGTTTTTCTTTGTGTTAAAATGAAGAGTTGCCAAATGTTTTGCAAAAAACTTTAAATAAATGAGCCTCAAAATAGACAAAAATGTTGTCATTTCTTGTTGTTAGTATTACACTGAATTGTTATTATAATTTAATATTATGATGATAAAAGTTAACGCTATATGCAATTAAATATTGCACGCACTTCATATATATATATATATATATATATATATATATATATATATATATATATATATATATATATATATATATATATATTTTCTGTTTTAAATTTGAAAATTGCTGCGAATAATTTGTTGCTGCTTGTTTATATATATATATATATATATATATTTATATATATATATATATATATATATATATATATATGTGTATATATGTATGTATTATTTATATGTACGCACATATATAGTTGGTTGTTTTTTATATCGGGCACGAGTTTGATATGTTTTCAATTTAATTTCAAGTGTTTTTCATTTCACTTGCTTTTTGTTTTCTTTATATTTTCTTCCTTAATCGCTTTTTCATTGATATTTTCAATATTCAATATCCAATTTGTTCTACTTATATGCCTATATGTATGTTTGCATATGCATATATGTATATATGTATATATATATATATATATATATATATATATATATATATATATATATATATATATATATATATATATATATATATATATATTTAAACATATTTGTGTATTCGTGTATATGTATTTGTATATTTGTATACGAGTATATTGTATGTATGTATATAGTATTAATATATATATATATATATATATGCACATAATTCAACTGTCATGCATATTCATCTCGCAGTTGGAAATGTTATAAACATAATTTACAATATTTTTTTTTTTTTCATTTTTTCATATACGAGTTTCTATTTGAATACATGTTAAATATTTCTCAGTTTTCTTATTTATTTCTCAGGGCTTCAAATAGGCAAGTATATATATAGATAAACTTGCTCTATTTGTTGTTGTATGTATGTCTTTAGTTGTATAGTTGTTGCAAAAAATTTCACTAATTTAAAATTCGTTTCTTGAAGGTTTTATGCGCATCTTTTCATGGTAGAAAAATAAAACGTTAAAATCAAAATAAATAAATAGTTTAAAATGAAACAAATGTTTGTAGGGTTTTGTTTTGTTTTTTGTTTGTTAACGAACATAATGAATTTATTAAGCATAATTAATACCGTCAATTAAAAAAAGGCTAAATAATCGCTACATATAAACGCAAGTACGAAAAGATAGTGTATATATATATATATAAAGCATATAGACAAATGGTATACAATACATCAAGAACTTAAGCGTTAGTATGGTTACAAAACAAATAGGTTTAGTTATCTTTCAACAGGCAAACATAAGGCAACTGATATCGAATATGCAGGTATAGGCCAGTTCTAAGTATATATCGGTGTATGATTAACCTTTCGAGATGCGTGAAACGTAAAATTCAAATATTTATATATATATATATATATATATATATATATATATATATATATATATATATATATATATATATATATATATATATATATATATATATATATATATATAGCAAATAGCTAATGCAATAATAGATACAAATTTGTTTTGCGATTACTGCTGCTGCCTTTTACTTGCTTTGCATACCATCGGTATTTGCATTACCTATGTAAGTCGTATGTATTCGTATTCTATTACTAATTGACCATAGATGCGTAAAACACACGTAGTCTCTATTATTTTGTTATCAATTGTTTTTGTTTTTTCTTTCGCTTTTTTTCTTTTTTTGGTAACTGCCTTTTTACGCTTACATTGTTAAAAATGTTTAAAAACCACATCAAAACATATCGTTTTTAACTTTAAGTTTTATACTTTTTGTAAAACTTTCATTTTCATTTCTTTTTGTTTTTCTATCTGATAAACCTTTCTTGCTGATATGTATCTGTTGTAGTTGCATGTAGGTTTAATTACAAATAATAATTTTTTTTGTTTTGTTTCAAAAATGTATTAATATTTTCATATAATGTTCCCATAATTCATATTGTTTAGTTTAGTTTAGTTTTAGCTTATCATTTACAAACTAGTTTCATTATGCATTAGATATTCCCATTCAAATATGTTTACTGTACTCCTGTATGCACTCGTATTGCATCAATTTTTGTTCAGCTGTTTGAAATCGCACGAAATGTTGGTTAGGATAATGTTTTGAAAGCAGCTAATGTCGTATGTCCTTAACATCAGTTGTCTACATTGTTGTAGATACGGATGCATGAGCTATGCTAAATGAACATGAGAACATGATTTGGTAGGGCGTTTCTCTTTTTCTTCCTTTCCAGATGCTGGCCTATTGCTGTTGATTTCTTAATTGCGCAACATTCATACACTCAGACACACACATACACACAGCATCTTATATTTATGAAGAAGAATGCATTTACATTGCTTTTTCTTGCTCAAAGAATATCTCTTATTCTTAAGCTTAAAAATTAATTTCGAAAATATTTGATATTTATTAGGCATAGCTTCTATTCCACTTTGTTTCCTTTTGGTAAACTTTCTTCTTTTTTTTTTGTTTAATTTAATTATGTGCTTAGTTGTAGTTGTAAATATTTGTTTTTTTTTTTTCATTAATTTTGTTTTTGTTGTTTGTTCTTTATTTTCATTAAAGGCGCAATTTTATGATATGCATTAGTATTAATATAAACTTGTTCACTTATAACTACTCTTTTAAACTGTATGTATGTATGTACGTATGTGTGTGTGTATTCATATATATAGATATATATGTTGACTGACCAGCGCGCCTGAATTTGAATGGTCAATGCTGCTGATGCTGTTGATAATGACAGTAATGATGCTAATGACAATGATGATGATCGGCAAGAGGAAAGCAAGAAATGTAATTGGACGGAATATGCTTTTACATTTGACTAAAGTCAATTGAAATTATACAAATACAAAATAAATTTCAATATTCAAATTAATTAAATGAGGAGTAGAACAATTTTCAACATTTTCTTAGACTTTTCTTTTTGTTTTGTTTTTTGTTTTTTTTTTTTTCTTGATATTCATTACCAATTATGCCAATTCTTATTGCCATAATATATTTTACATATTTTTTCTTTGTTTTTATGTTTTCTTTGCTTTAACACACATTTTGAATATGCCTTTGGTATGTCTAGTTGCTTCATTTTTTAATCTTAACAAATAGATTTACGTTTATTTTATTTTGTTTTAAGTTTATTATTTTACTGCTTGTATGCTTAAAAAATGTTGGGAATGGTTAACGTAAACGATTTGATGTTATTTAGTAAGGACAACTTTGGTAAATATAAAAATTTAATTTAAAAATATATATATAAATATATATATATATTTATATATTTTAAATAATGAATGTATGCTTATATAATTTAACCGATGCTGAGAAAAATATCCTTTTCGAATAAACAAATTGTTTCATGTTATAAAATTTTAAAGCGCGCCGCTTCTTGTAATTAGCTACTTAAAAGCCTATGTCTTGCCTTTTGTTGTTGTATGTTTTTGTTATTCTTATTTTGTTTGTTTGTTTACATTGCCTTAGCATAAGTGTACTTGTAGTTGTTTTGTTTAGTTACAATAGATATAAGTAGTTGCAGAATTGTAACAACTGCCGCTACGTAAGATGATATGTTAACGATTTCACTCGTAAATATGTATAGAGTACGAGTAATCATAGAAGTTGTTTGTGTTGGTTGTTGTTTGCTGTTTGCTGTTTGCATGTGCTTTTCTGCCTAGAGAGAAATCTACATCTGTACCTTTACCCCACTGCCTCTTGTTCATTGGTTTTCGCAAGAAATGTGTGTCTTGATTGTTCTAGCATTTTTTTATTTTTTTTTTAAATTGAGTTTAGGAATTCATTTTATTGCTGTTGCCGCTGATGATGAAGTGTCAACAGTACAAGTTTATCAATTTTCTAGTCTTTAGGGTGGAGTTGAGAGCCTTTGCAGAAATTTCATTCATTCTTTTTCGTTTGGGCGGAAAGTGTGTGAAAGTTGAGAGTGTTTGAATTTGTATTAGACCAGCCACAGAGCCAGTTCCAGCTACAGTTCCTGTCTGCCCTGATGGTAGATAGTTATACATATATATATATATAAGTATGTTTTTGGAGAGTCTTAATGCCGTATCGAATTCACAATGGATTTATAAGTACGTTATTATAACAAATAAATTTCGAAACCAGCGTTCAGTTGTTCTCAATATAAATTTCACTTTCTCTTTTACGATGACTTCGACTAGTTCTCGTTGTTAAATTGTTTGTTATTCAATTACTTTATCGTATTTTGTTTTCCGTTTAACTCTTCGAAATAGTATTACTAGATTCAAGATATTAATTCAATGCATATACATACACAAACATACAGATGTATTACTTATTTGCTTTTAATATATTTTCATATTTCATTTTAATTTTTTTTTTTTTGTCTTTTAATAAGTCTAGAAAGAGAGCTATTTAAAGGGCACATTCGGTTAAGCTATAATTATGTTTTCCTTTTTATTTTGCTTTATTTATTAATTTAAATTTTATATGTATTTTGTTTTCTCTCTCTTAACTTGTTATTATGCTCTAAAAAGATCTTTTTCATACTAATGAAAATGTAAAAAATGTTCGCAACTTGTAATGTCTCAATTCCATTTCTTTAATATGTTTGAAAATAACTGAATAAATAAGTAGAAATGAAGAAGAATTCGTTATCATCTCATGATCTCAGCAAGATCTCGAAAGCAAGGGCAAATAATGCAAACTATCAGAACAACCATAGTTAAAAGTGTTTCAAAAAACGTTTGTAGCATTTTTTATACATACATATATAAACATATATGTAAATATATATATACGTACATATTTTTGTATATCTATTGGGGCAAAATTAACTGTTGAGATAAAGCTCTCTCAATCTAATCTGATCTATCGTTTTTTCATTTTTTTAAATTTTAAATATGTATATATATATATATATATATATATATATATATATATATATATATATATATATATATATATATATATATATATATATATATATATTTGTTTTTTTTTTTTGTATATTTTACTACAAGTTTCTCTTTTGCTGCTTTTCATTTTATTTGTATTATATTTTTTTTGGTACCTACAATTTTTGCATACATTTAATCGGCCTGTCAAAAATTTCACTAAACTGGGTTAGGCTTGCCATATAAATTAATATATATGTATATATATATATTTTTTTTTTCAAATATTTTTTTTTTTTTATATTTTTCATTATTATTATTATTAATATTATTATTATTATTATTATTATTATTATAATTTTTTTTTTAAATACACTAAAACTAAAGTTTTGCCTCCTTTGCATGGATCCGTCACATGCGGAGCTTCACTGCTCTATGCTGGGCGGAGAGGTAAATCCGCCCAAACTCAAAATGTGCGCCTGTCGCTGCGGACCGTCGCACCACCGCACCAATCAGGCGGCAATGTGTGTTGTCGCTGGCAGCAAGTACGAATAGATGTGGTGCTGCAGCGGTTGCGGCTGGTGGTGCTGCTGCTGCTGAAGATTTTGGTAGTGGGTCAGCGGCGTTGGTGGTGCTGGCGGTGCATTGGCGCTGCCGGGTCAGGTCGCTGTCGGCGTCATCAAGAACTGCTGCTGCTGATGGTGGTGGTGTTGGTGATGGTGGTGATGATGATGATGCGGCTGGTGGCTCTGATGGAAATGCTGATGTTGTTGATGGTGTGCCTGCTGCTGCTGTTGTTGCTGCTGATGTTGCTGCTGCTGTTGTTGCTGCTGCTGCATTTCACGCTCTAGTTTCTTAGCGAGCAAATCATGCCGTGATTCCATACCCGCTCCTCTGCAAGTAGTTTGGTAGAACAGTTGGCGTTGTAAGTGGCTGTCAGTGAGGTTTGACACTGGGAGTTTGTGCTGTCAGTGATTTGGATAGTTCTTAAAGCGTTACGCTTTAAATGGACTCTACATGCATGGCTGGCTGGCTATGTGTGTGCATGTGATTATGTGTGGCTTACTATTCCCCGGGGCACTCCCCAAACGGACCCACACAATGAGCACATGCACACACATAACCCTCAGCTACTACAGCTATTTTATGGCCGAGCCGCTATAAGAATCATGTTTTATTTGTAAACGGCATGCAAAGGAACAAAGATTCGTACAACAACTTAAAGCAGCAGTCCCTTGAAGCCCCTTCCAGCCCTCAGGTTGCTAAGCAATTTTTTACGATGTTGCTGGTTTGCCTTCATTACGATCCCCTAACACAAAAAGCCCCCTGCACTACCGAAAACGAAAAGCTCTCGCAGCTTGTAAAGCGCTTTAAATTGATTTCGAACAAGTAATCAACCCCAAAGAGCAACAAAATATACTAAAAATTGAGCTGCAAACCTATTATTCCCATAAACTTTTTACAACTTGACTGAAAATATATGTTGAGAAATCAATTAAAAAGCAATACGCATTTGCATATTTGCTTTGAGCTCTGGCTCATGACTCATGACTGGATCTGATTCAGTTACATCAAAGTATGTGGCATGTCTGTGAGGAAGTACAATTCTAAGCTGATGTGAAATATTTCTAGTTTTATTCATATATCAGTAATTTCCGGATAGTGACTTCAATCACTTACAGTCAACCTAAAACAATCTTAGTTCATATTATGTGCAAGCGATTCGCAAGCAAACCATTTTCAAATTGCTAAGATTCCTTCACTGATTCTACTGAAATTTGCCTTTAGTGGCAGTCTCCCTGCTTTAATATCAATATTATGGTTAACGAAACTATTTTCTTTTCTCTTCTAGGGTGACTGGTATTGGCCAATTTATATTGTTTGTATATTAATGTAGTCTATATGTTTACTGAACTGTTTATGTGTTACTTTTCTATGAACGATTCAAATATCTCTCATGGATGCTTCAATTTCTGGTTGTCTACAGAGTCCGGTTAACTTTTACGTATACATATATTACAATTTATCCGATTGGATCTAAGGATCGGACTTTACTCATTCAGTCGAGTCTCATACAAAGTTATTTTCATAAGCTGCGCTCCTTTCACCTGTAGACATAAAGATCGATTACTTACAGTAAAATATTTAATCGACTTTTATCTTCCGCGTTTATATTAATCATTGCCTATACAAAGATACAATCATAACTCAACTACATTTCAATACTCATGAAGTATTATCTATATTATTATTATTATTATTATATTTTGCTATTCATATTTTAAACATTCTTTTGTCTATATTTGTGTAAGTACTCCCCTGTGAGATCTTTGCCCTAGTCATTTCCCTGGAAAACCTTTGAAATAGCAATGGCAATCAAAAACGAATCCATTCGCTCGTTCGTTTCATAGTCTATCGATTTTCATGGCTTCAACTACTTTTCTTTAGTGTAATGAACGACGCGTCGTGGGCGGCGGCACATAATTGTGGGCGGGGCTGTGTGTGTTTTGCATTTTTTATAAAGTTTTCATGCTCCCTTTTTATTGTTGTTTGAGGTTGTTGCTGTTGTATTTATTTGCTGTTCTTGCTGCTACTGCTGCTACTGTTTGTGATCACGAAAATTGAAAAAGTAAATTTATGCGTTCTCTTAGCATTTAAAATAAGTGCAGCAAGCAGCATATATACTATTTATGCAGGTGTGTGTCTGTGTGTGTGTGTGAGTGCGGGTGTGTTTGTGCCCAGCTTAAAGTGAACAAAATGTTGTTGTTGCGGCTAAGCGGAAGCTTGCATTTAAAACTAGCGGATGTCTAAAGCTCGAGATTCGCAGCGAACCGAGGTGAGGCGGGCCGCAAGATGGCCATATAAAATGCAGGAGAAGCACGTGGAGTGTGTGTGTGTGTGTGTGTGTAGCATAAAGTCAAGTGCTAGAAGGTGGCCATAAATCGTTGTCGTTGTGTGTGTGTGTGTGTAAGTGTAACTGGGTGTTGGTAGGTGGGTGTGTGGGTGGGTGTAGTTGGGGCTTTATGCAGGCCATATATGTTTGTTATAATTTGTATTTAAATGCCTGCCTGGTCGCAATTTTTGCTGCTGCTGTTGCTGCTGCTGTTGTTGCTGTTGCTGGGATGCTGCTGTTGCCATGCAAAGTAAACGAGCCGAGCTAAACAATAACAATTTGCAATTTCATAAATAGTTAATTGGCTTCTCTTTTTTTCGGGTGGGCTGCATACAATTTGCTTATGATATATGGTGCTTTACTTTGGAAGCATAAAGGTCGTGAGTTATAGGCAGAACCCTTTGCGTGGACTGGGCTTGCATTAAATATTGCAAAAGCTTAGAGGCTATATAAAAGCGGGTTCAAGAATTGCTGAGCGATAGTTAAGTGTGTGCGGGTGTGTGTGAGTGTGTGAGAGAGAGAAAGAGAGTTAGACGGAAAGAAAGTGAGTTAGCAACTACATAAACGAAATTACATTTACTTTTACGTTTACTTTTTCTGTTAGGTTTCATTGATTGTTGCTTTGGTTTACTTAGTTTTTCATTTATTATATACATACGTCTCTAAAGAGATGATTTTGGTGGTGCTGATTTGGATGAAGTTGGTGGTGCTGAAGTGAGTTAACAACAACGCTAGTGGTGCTGGTGCTGGTGCAGCCTGCAGATGGCTGTACTTGTACTTGTTGTTGTTGCTGTTGCTGTAGTTGAAAGTGTTGCTGTTGCTGCTGTTGGGCCGATCCTTGTGCCGTCACAAGCATATTGGCATTTGCAACATGCCCCAAATCCAAGCCGCTATTCAATAAAAATAGTTGTTGTTGAGCTGCTGTGGCTGCTGCTGTTGCTGTTGCTGTTGCTGCTGCTGCTGCTGCTGCTGCTGCCTTGCCATTCATGAGCGGCACCGACAGCTCGTTTAACATCTTGGTCTTGGCATATTCGATGCGTATGCAGCCGCGGTCTGAGCTGAGCAAGTACTTGCCCTGCAGCTGGTGCATGGCCTGCGCAGCACTCGGAGCATCGTTGAATTCAATAAAGGCTACCGGATGTTGTTGCTGTTGCTGTTGCTGGCCAGAATTGGTGTTGCTGCTGCTGCTGCTGGTATTGCAGTTTGTAGCTGATGCTATGGTTGTCAATTGGTGGTTGACAGTTGCAGTGTGGAAAGTTGAAGTTCGTGTTGGAGAAGGCAGAGTTGAAGACAAAGTTGGAGGCATAGAAGTTGTGATATTGTGCGTACCTTTTGTGTGCATTCGGAGGCGACAAAAGCCAGGCATACTGTGCATATATGTTAACGTATTTTGAGTTGCATATACAATATATGTATATACACGTACATATATTTATATATATAGGTGTATAGGTAGTAGTCGGTTATCGATAGTTCATGTATAATACAAGTGATGGGCAACAAACGACAAACCAAAGAGAGAACGCAAAAAAGATGCTGATTAGTCTTTGCGATTAGTTAAAGTTTCGAGAAAAAATTTATGGTGCAGTTGGTGGTTAGGTGGATTTGGTGGTTTTGGTGGTTTTAGTGGTTCGTTTAAGTGGCTGCTGTGGTTAACAATGTGGTGCAGTTTTCGCTCAACAACTCAAACTTTGTGACGTGTTTACGTGTGTATATCGGTATATCGCTTATCGTTTCTGGCTTAGCTTATATCGATAAATGTTTTAATCAGAGTTGAAGTCATTAATTTACCTAGAGAAAACCTCCTTCAGCTCGTGCTCGGACACGAACTGACCCAAGTTGGCTACGAACAGCGTCGAGCAGGGCGCATTGGCGGCTATTTGTGGATTGGCTGGATGCGCGGCATTGTTGGTGGAGCCGGCGGGGCTAGCCAGAGCGGGACTGGATAAAAAATGATGATGTGACGCGGCCGCAGCGGCGGCGGCTGCAGCTGCAGCTGCTGCTGGGTTGCCGGCAGCACCTTGCGGCGCCGCAGCGGCAGCAGCAGCGGCGGCTGCTGCACTAGCAGCACCCCCGGCACCACCGCCGCCAGCGGCCAAGTGCGCCATAGCCGCCTGCTGGCTGGGATGTAATGCGGTTGCAGTTGTCTGATGATGTGGCATTGTCATTTGAGTCTGCAACACGCAACAATAAATAGTATGTGAGCGTGTGTGTGTGTGGCGCTGCGTCTTTACTCACTTGATGCATAGGCTGCTCCATTACTTTGTCTGTATTTAGTCAGAGATAGGAGCGTACGGGCACCTGCGGATGCAGTGCCGGATGCACGAGTGTTGCATGCTGCAAGGCAGCGGCACCGGGCAGCTCAGCGGCGGCGGCGGCTGAGTACGCTAACGGATGATGCCATAGCTCGGGTCCGCCCGGAAAGAATGGCCCGCCCAGATCTATGAGAAAATGGAATAGAAAACAAGACAAAGAGAGAGAGGGAGAAAGAGAGAGAGAGAGAGAGAGAGAGAAGCGAGAAATCAGAAATCAGTTGAGCGCCAGTTTTAAAATTTCTTTTCATTTCTCATTAGGTTAAAAATATGTTTTCTTATTTCCGCTTCTTATTAATTTGCTATAAAATTTAACAAAAAAAAAAAAAAAAAAAAAAAAATTGTTTTTGAAGTTTGTTGCCTAAGTTATTCGTTTCATTGCGTATGATTTATGTATATTTTTTTATGAAAAGTATTTGTACATTTTCTGGACTAGAATCTTTAAGCAAATTTGAATGTATATAATTTATTATGTATTTATAATAATATTATGTATTCATAATATACTTCATACTATGCATCTCACGGATTGTGTATTGAAGTGTGTGTCTCGTGTGTGTGTGTGTGTGTGTGTGTGTGGCTGCGTGTGTATGTGTGTGGCTGTGTCGTGGTGTGTGATTCAAACAAAGTGTTACAGTGATCAAAGTGCAGTTACATATCATAGTTGTTTGTTGTTGTTGTTGTCGTTGTTGTAGATTGTTGCGGTTTGTTGAGCTGTTGCTGTAACCTATGTAAATATTTATAGCGAAATTTAGTTGGGGCTTACAATAATCGATCACATTTGATATATAGCAATATATACGGTATATTTATATATATATTTGAATTTGTATTAATAGAGAGAGAGAGATAGAGAGAGAGAGAGTGCACTTGAAGCGAATTTCAACTGTTCAATTGTTGGATTATTGTTGTGTTCGTGTTCGAGTGTGTGTGTAATTCATAATAGTTAGGAAGTGCACTGCGTACGCTCCCTAGGCACGCCATCGATTCGTTAGCTTGAAGTAATTATAGTGTGTGTGTTTTTTTTTTTTAACATCTTTTTAACTATTTACTACATACATAAACCAAATGAAAGAATATTTGTAACTAAAAAAAATGGCAGCTGCTGAGTCGAGCTTTCTTTTTTTTTAGTTTATCAATTTTTTTTTACTTACGTCCAGTGAGTGGGTGCATCAATGCAGGATGTGAGGCTGTTGTCGCTGTATTGGGCTGTGGTTTGGGTTTGCTCACTTTCGTGTTACTCTTGGCGAATTCCAAGCGAATTGTTTGGGGCATATCGGGGTCGAAGCGTACACCCTGCTGTAAATGATCAGATCAAAATACAGCGGTTTGTATTTTCTATTTGATTTGCATTTTTTTTTTTTTTTTTTCAATTTTAAATTTTGCAAAATTAAAACGAGTGTTTCTCAATTGACTTCGGAGACTGTCGATATTTCTATTGTCTTAATTTATATTTGTAAGTTCGTTGACTTGCAACAATTCGCCAAAAATAATTTCAAATGTCGCATAACTAGTGTTAAAACAAAGATAAACAAAGAAAGACAGAGAGAGAGAGAGAGAGAGAGAGATGGGGAGAGCAGATACTTTGATATTTGTATTCTGATTGGGTACTTAGAAACCAATTTGTTTTCTTATTGGCAGTGCTTACGGAACGCTGAGTAGAGGCTATTGAGTGGTGCCTTTGAATGCCTTGCTCTGTTCAAAAGTTGACGGGTTAGGGGTTACACGGATCTAATTTGGAGTGTTGGTGTGTGTGTGTGTATGTGTGTGTGACTTTATCTCTGGTATATGCACATAAATCAAAAGCAGGAGATGACAGCAGCAACTGCATAGGAGGAGCACCTATGAGTGGGGCGTTTGGGTTCGTTCGATTTCATTGAAGAAATTCGGTGCCAATAGGTGGTGCCTAGGGGTTGAAGGGTGGCATTGACATGCACCAGCCATCAAAATTGTTCATTAAAAATATGTCACATATATATATATATATATATATATATATATATATATATATATATATATAATTAAAGGTTAATTTTTTGGGTGCTTCATTGCCTCGTTGCAGTTGCTATATGTATATATTGAATTGGAGAGAGCGAGAGATAGTGTTTAATGTGATGTATATGAATTTTGTGTGGTGTTGTGACAGAAGGCGATAGAGATAAAAAGAGATGCAATTCCAAAACAATAAAATATAAAAAATCAATATGGAAAGATTTAAATGTAAATGCGGTGAAGGTTCTTTCAAAATGCAAGCACGAGTGAAAGGTACATTTTGTTTTTGTTGTAGTTGTTGCTGTGGGTCTTGAGATAAGATTGAGGGACCTAACTGTTTTCAACGCTCAGTGTAAGCCAGGCAATAATACGAGTTTATTATTTTTTTAAACATATTTGTTTTTTGTGTGCTTTACAATCTAAGTGTTCATGTTATTGGTACGCTGAAAACTTTGATTTATTTTTGCCGTTTGGGGAAGTCTTTCTGCAGACATTGCTAAAAATATTTGGTGTTGATCGAATATATTTATATATATAAAGTAAACAAAATATATAGAGTAGTAAATATATATATATATATATTTATTTTAAGTTGTTTTAATAGTTACCTGTAGATCCTGTTTGGCTGCTTCGGCTCCGGCTCTTGTATGGAATGTTACGAATCCAACGGGCTGTGGTTGAATATGTTCGTTGTTAAAAATATTATAGAGCTGCTTTGGTCAGATGTGGTCTAAAGCATTTACTTACCGATGCTGTTTTGCCATTTTTGCTGGTTACTTTCAGTAGAGATCCTTCGTAGCCCTAATAGATGAAATAGATTGTTTATAAATGATATATAGAACAAGTAAGAAAGCTCTGGTCGAGACTGCTCGACTACGAGATCCCCTGAACTCTTCGACGATCTGATATTTCAGTAGTTCTTCGCTTTGTTTCTGCTTACACAAGATACAACATACACACATATACACACAATGCCAAGTGTACCTTAGATATACATAGTATATACATATACATATTTTTAGCAAAACCATTATACTGTGATTTCCCATTTTCAAATGGTTCACGGTATAGAAAGAGACTTGACCTAATTATTTCTAGCTAATTTATGTTATAATATTATGTTATTTAACGTCTGAAACAGATCTGAAACAATATTCTAACATATGGCAAATGAACCCTATACCCTTTTAACATTTTAATAATTATTATTAGATAATATATTTAAAAGACTTTTGAATTTTATTTAGTGTAAATGTTCCTAGTTTTTTGCTTTCTTTTCTTTCCCCTAATACAAGCTAGCATATTTCATATTCGCTGACTTTTCATCATAATGTTACTTTGGCATTACAAAAATTTTGTCTTTTTTTTTTTTTTTTTGGTATATTTAAGTATTTAAGGCCCTACAGTTCTTGTTCGGTATTTAAGCGAGTGGTCTTTGTGGCCAAGTAAGAGCCTTGGATAAACATGCGCATGGCTAGTTTTCGTCTCGGATTACTCACCTCATAGGCTCTGAATAGCAAATAGAGCTCGCGTGGCTTAGCATCCATTGGCAAGCCGCTGACGAACAATGTGCGCACCTGCAACAGACCAGAGAGAAAGGTAGATAGATTATGCGCAAGTTGGATAGAGAGATAATAGAGAGACGGATATACAGTTAACAAATCTGTGTAAATATATGTAAATATATTTTGTGAGAAACCAATTTCCTATGATTGTGTTATTAAGTTAAAGCCGACACGTAGCGGGCGAGGCGATGCAGAAGTGAGCCGGAAACCTTTGGCCTCCATTTCAATGTGTCAAATATTTAAATTTCGCTGCCACCCAAAAGCTCAAAAAGTTCATGTCACGCACACACGTACACACACATATGCGAGACAGCATGCATGGTTGTGTATGTGTGTGTGTGTGTGTACCTATCTTTGTGTGTAGTGATAATGAAAGCAAATGGAATAAGCGCCATAAACGCTGAATTCATTAAGGGAACGACGTGACGCGCTGAAACAGAAGATGTAATAGAGTGAGAAGGCAATGAATGGAAGAGAGGGAGAGAAAGGGCTGGAGAGGGCGTCAAGGGGGCTTTGGGCACTAATGAGCCTTGCCGCATTTTTGTTGTCCCTCTTTATTTTTAACACCTAGGCCAACAGATGGTAGACGGACAAGCTGTGTCAGCTCTTAGCTGAGTGAGCTGTGAGTTATTTTTAGTTAGACTCATTTTTTTTTTTTTTATACCCTGAACCCATTGAAAATGGAAAATCACGGTATGATGGTTTTGTTGAAATGTGTGTAACAGGCAGAGAAGTCGGGGCAGACCCCATAAAGTATATATAGTCTCGATCAGGGCGACGAGCCGAGTCGATTTGCCCTGCCCGTCTGTCTGTTCGTCCGCTGTCCGTCCGTCTGTCCGTAAGCTTGATTTCGTCGATTTCAGAAGCTAGATCTAGAGACTTTTGTGGGTCCGTGTCTAGCACGCGCAGATCGAATTTGTTAAAAAAAAATCGATAGCTATTCCCGTTTTATTCTTGTCGATTAAGAACCGTATTAAAAATCAGTTCTAAAATTATATCACCTACATATTTAAGCTATAGCCTTAAAAATTAAAATATATACATTCATGAGTTTTTTATAGAATTTTTTATTTTTGTTATATTTTTGATAATGGCACCAAATTTACCCTCCTTCCTTCATATTTGGAAAAAGCGTATTTAACATACTAAGACTTGTGCTTTGGCAAATAATCTCATTTGAATGTTATTATCACGGTCTGAAAGTCTTATGAATATAGTCCATTTACAAGAAAAGTTGAGGTCCCAAAGTACGTAAGTGCGTATGTGTTTTTTGTTGTACATGCAGAAAATATGCGAAGAATTACTGACATATCAGTTCCTCGAAGGGTTCAGGGAATCTCGTCGTCGAGATTTGATTTGACTTCAAATATTTAATTGCAGAGGGCGATTTGAAAAGTGAATAAATTGAAGTGTAGATAAAAATAGATATCTGTTTATAAGGATTGCAAATAAGTTACAGTATTTGATATAATATATATATATATATATATATATATATATATATATATATATATATATATATATATATATAATATTATAATAGGAGTAAAAAACTGGAAACATTTTAAATGGCATCAGATATTTGAATTTAAAACACGCCAGCAAGAAGTAGACTTATGGACTTGTAATAATAAATAATGAAAACAAAAGAAATAATTACTTTAAGACAAATGTTTCGAAATATCTGTTTAAATAATGAATATATCGAACTACAATTTAATAATAAATCAAAATATGTAGATTTAAATATCTTAGCCAAGCACTCTCTTATATATATATATAAATTAAAACTTATATCACTAACGTAAGCGTAAATTCCTGTGAATTCATCATCTTTTAAGCCCTTTCCGGAATGACATCACAGACGGATACTGTGGCAGTTTGTTGCCTCCGCTGATGCGAACAGTTTTTGTGCCAAAACTCCACCTCCTGAGTGTGTGGAATGTCACTTAGCCCTGAGTGTGTGAATGTGTGGGTGTGCTTTAAAATTAAAACGTGTTCTATCGTGAAATCTAGCTATTGTTAGCTAAAAAGGTGAGACATGTAGCGTATTAATAAGCCCCGCCCGTAGAAGCTGCTGCAGTTGCGGCTTTAAAAATGCCCAGCTGTCGTTTACAAATTAATTAATTCACTCAAGTGCTGGCCATCAGCACAAGAAGCAAAAAGAATGGAAATACGACAATAAAAAATAATAAAAGCAAGAAATCCTTTGACGTTTGCAGGGGCTGCCAAAAAGGATCTGTGAGCCACGCTCAGTTAAATAGCAATTAAAATTAATTTTTGCGCAGTCTGCGGTCGCCTCTCCCGCCTTTTTCGGCTCCACTAATTGGACGGGTAATGAGCTGAGTTGAGACCACGCTGCCTCAGAAACAAAAATAGAGAAGGCAGAAGAAAGAAGTTAAAAAATGTTTAAAGTAAAATGAGCCTAGCGCAAACTAATTAGAAAGTGTATCCAGCACTTACTGAAATATAGTGTGGCTACAAGATTCCTGTTGCAAATGGCATTGAAATGCAATTATATTGTGTGTTCGTCAGTGGTTGTGTGTCTGTGTGTGTGTGTG
The DNA here is from genome assembly GCA_035045345.1 of Drosophila hamatofila. Taxonomy (NCBI): domain Eukaryota; kingdom Metazoa; phylum Arthropoda; class Insecta; order Diptera; family Drosophilidae; genus Drosophila; species Drosophila hamatofila. The sequence goes on from JAWNPA010000018.1 coordinate 629,811, forward strand.
TGTGTGTGTGTGTGTGTGTGTGTGTGTGTGTGTGTGTGTGTGTGTGTGTGTGCGTTGCACCTCAAGTTGATGTCATGTCTCGGCGCAGCAAATATGCCAAGAGCAAACACGAGATTGGCAGGCGGTCAGGAGCAGGAAATGGAACTCTGCTCAGACGTGCAGCCAGTTGCATTGCCAACCGCAAAAGCCAGTTGGCCGGGGCCAAATCAGCCATAGACGTGGACCAAATGCGAGTTGGCTGCATCTGCCTCGCCTCTACGTCTCCTTTTGGCCACTGCGGATACACATTTAACATTTTGGCAAACACACAAGCAACTACATCTAGCTGCCCAGCAGCCAGCTAGTTAAGCTTTAGCTCCACCTCCATATGTTGCCAACTATATACATATATTGCTGTGGAGCTTGTGTGGGTGTTGCGGCAACAACTTTGCTTGCCAAATTCCATTTAAATACAGTAAATGTCATAGAGTTGCAGTTGGAATCCTGCTCCTGCTCCTATTCCTAGTCTCATTGTTGTTGTTGGTCAACCTTGCAACTTGCTTGCCTGCGCTTGGCAATGATTTTGTTGCCGCAACCAAAGTTTCCACTCCTCCCACTCTTTATCTTTCCTCTCTCTCTCTCTCTCTCTCTCTTTCTCACTCTCTGACTGTATGTTTGTTTTTGTGGTTGTTTAACTGCTGCTGCTGCTGTTGCTGCTGATATTATTGCCAAGAAGTTGGTTTACCTTTTCCCCCCTGCCCACTCATTTCATTCGCATTGCGTTTAGCCGCAAGTTGTTTCGTCTCCCAGTTTATATTCGGGCTGTTTGACATTTGTCATTTGTAATTATACTCTCTATTTTGGTTGTCTGCCAAAATCAGTAAAGACGCTGAGCTTATCTCGAGGACGAGCCTTAAAGAAAATCGCTTCTTTGCTTTAAAGAGCTATGCGAGTCTGAGTTAGAGGCTTTCATGTATGCAAATATCAAGTATACACAGCGTTGCCTTCCGGTCCAAATTGAGCTCTTTAAACTTGTCTGTAACTCTTGTCTGTTCGGTCCAGTGTAAATCACTCACGAGTCAAGTGTTGACTTGCGATAACTCAGCGTGACACACATACACACGCACACACACAGACACAGTTTAGTAAACGCGGCTTATAAAGCATTTATGAACGCCCAGTTGCCGCTGTGGGCGTGCCGCAACTGTGAGGCTTGGCATGCACAATTCCCGCCTGAGAGGCGTTAAATTGTAAGAGCTTGTGAATTGTACATTGTCAAACGGCTGACAAAAACACGACACACAAATCGAGAGGCTAAGTCAAGAAATAAATCTGTTAGCAGCTTTTGCAAATATTTAAATAGCTGCAGTGATTGTTGCTTTCGTTGGTGTTGTTGCTTTTGTTGTTTCTGTTGAATTTGCTGCGTGTTGGCAGCGTCAACAGCAACAGCCAAACATTTAACATTGAAACAACTTTTGGTGTTGACTTTTATCGCATCGGCGGCTTTTGCACAAAGTATTTGCGTAAATATTTTCACCTTTAATAGATGTAAATTAAATGAATTATTAATGCATTTTTTTAGCATTTGTTGGCTGAATGGCAAATTTAAATTTTGATCGACAATCAAACTCACATTAAAAAGCAAATTAACAGAGCAAATAATTCAAGTTACTAGTGTAAAAGTTAAATGAAGTATATTTCAGATATAACAGGTACTAGAGTTCTCTAATAATGTTCAATATTTATATTTATTTATTTAGAATAATTTATAGAAAATACTAAAATTATTTGTAAATTACTGCAGCGAAGGCCTTCTAAATAACTTTCAATAATTCCATTTCAACTTATCTAAGTTCTGTAGATGTAAAACATATTAATGGAGTATGAGACTTTTGAACCTATCATCTAGCTCGACTTTTGGTATTCCATTTGAATGGACTTATAATAAAAGTCAATGCTTTAATTTGCCAATTATTCTGTTGCCAAAGTCCGCTTTGCTTTAATCGGCTAAGTAGCTAGGTGCTTGACTGTTGTTGTCAATTTGTGTGACCAGCCAGGGTCAACTGCAAGCTGATTTAAATGGCATAATGCATAACAATGGTCAAGAGTAAAATAGTCTTTTAGCAAGATACTCGCGACCTGCATCTGGCTCTAACCTGATCAAGTCAACTAAATGCTGTCAGTTATAAACTTGACTGCAATTGCCTTTTGTTATTGTTGCTGCCATTGCTTTTATAGTGTGAGTCTGTTGTTGATTAAGTTTGTGAGTACTGGTTTCCTTTGCTCTCGTTTTAATAGCATGTCAACTGCTCAAGTAAAACAAGCATAAAGAATTGACGCCCTCAGGCTTTAAACTGTGGACGATGACACTTTTATACAAATATATACATATTAATCTCGTATTTATTGACAGTTCTTTTAGATGCTCAGAAACAGATATGGCAAGCAAAGTCTCTTGAAATAAAATTTAGATTTTATTTAAAAAAACGTTCATAAGACTATGCATTCAGTTGCAAATATCATATATATTAGGATATATTTATTATTTATTATTTATATTAGGATATATTTATTATATTATTTATTATTATATTGTTAGTGCTCATACTTAAGTGATGTAAACCTGGATTAAGTTGCCACTAGTTTAGCAAAATACACAAATTCGTAATGAAAATAATACAAACAAGTAAGAAAGTTCTAGTCGAGACTGCTCGACTACGAGATACCCTGAACCCTCCCAGGAACTAATATTTCAATAATTTGTCGCTTCATTCCTACTTACACATGCACACACACATACACACATACGCACGCACGTATCAGCAGCCAAGGGCTCCAGTGTGGGCTTATGTGTGAAATACGCTTTTTGCAAACTTGTGGGAAAGGGGGTGTTTTGGAAGGTAGGGGGTAAAATATAAAAAAATCGAAATTCTATAAAATACATATGACTACTACGTTTAAAATTGATGCCTCTAGCTCTAAAGATGTGGGAGATATAATTTTATAACTGATTTTCGAGAAGGTTTTTTTTTATCGATAACAAACAAACGGGAGCAGTTATCGATTTTTGGAAATAAACTGGATCTGCGCGTGCAATACGCGGACCTACTGTTTCAAAATTCAAGTCTCTACCTCTTATATCTTCTGAGATCGACGCGTTCAGAAATACGGACAGACAGACAGACAGACAGACGGACAGGGCTAATTCGACTCAACTCGATACGCTGATCAAGAATATATACTTTATGGAGTCTGCCACGCCTCCTTCTGCCTGTTACACACTTTTAACAAAAACATTATACCCTGATTTCCCATTTTCAATGGGTTCAGGGTATAAAAATAATAATATAATAATTATGTGAATTCTCAGTTCTACAGCAAATATGATTTCCCAATAATGCACATCTCTTAGTGTCTTACGATCAGCAGCTCATTCGCAGCTCTTATTAAAGTCTCCAGTCGGTTTTAGTATAATTTTTGATATGGTTTTGAATTCTAATTTTAATTTTATTTATTAGCCCGGACTTGCTTTGCAGTCGATTCTCTCGAAGCCCTCTAAGCTGTCAGAAAACTTGAGCTTCAACTCATTTCTCATTGCGAATTCAATATGCAGCTCGGGCGTGTCCTATGAAATGTGTATGCGGAGTGAATGAATGAATGAATACTGAATGCGACTGCAACACAAGATGTTATTGTTGTTGTTTGGTGTTTTGCCGCATTTTGCATACAAAATGACGTCGGCCATTGTGGAAGCGTTGCCGAGAGTTTGCAGTGCAGCATGCAGCATGTGAAGCAACACAGTGCAGACAATTGCAACAGGAGCGGTAATTCTCGGCTAGAACAATGTTGTCCAACTTCTTTTGGCTTCAATGAAAAGTTTTGTTCAAATACTGCGCTCTTTTCTTTGGCTGCTTCGTGCCTTTTACCTCCCATAAACTCATTGAAGATGTGAAGAGAAGGTAGAATCATTTTGGCTAAGTGCATGTAACTGACAGGAGAAAATGTCTGCTTAAAGTATCATATATAATATTTATTATATCTATAGCGCAGAGTCGATCTTGCCAGTGCACTTCGACCTCGACCTCGACAAGAACGAAAAAAATAAAATGTATATATATTTGTTCATTCTAATATCTCCTCAGATTTCGATAGTAAAATGTCAGGGCTTAGGGAATCAGCTAGTCGGACACTCCCGAATAGCGCAGTCTCTTTTTTTTGCCTCGCTTGGCCTGATTTGGAATTTGGCACAAGCGCTCGCGACCTGCCGCAATCTGCCACGCCCCCAAACCAGCACGATGCCGCGGCCAACGCTCAATTAAACCTAGTCAGTGTCCTTGTTGTTGTTTTTGTTGTTCTTTGTTGGCTTGGCTATCCTTGTTGTCGGCTTGTTTTCTGTTGCTGCTCTTGTTATTTGTCTCTCACTTGTTTGCTGTGCGGCATTATTTTCGCAGAGTTTTTTCTGCTTAGAATTTGTTGGCATTGTTGGCGCATCGTCTTCAGTTTTATTTTGCCGCTCTAGTCTGATCCTTGGCCGCTGCCTGGCTGTTATCTGCGCTGCTGCCACGACAGCAGCAGCACAATTGCTTTGGTAATTAGCGCTTTTCTTGTCGCCTGCTCTCATTTGATTAAAGACTTACCAACGCCCGCGTACTCGGCAAACACTTTTTAAATTGCTTAATAAGCCGCCTATCCACAGCAGCGAATGCTGCAGCCTGCAGGTGCTGCTGCGAGCACAGCAACAACAGCAATCAGGTAAAACTAATATTTTAATTGCTAACCAAACAACTGACAGCAATCGCACACACACACACACACACACACGCACACACAGAGAGATAGTCGCAACTGGATGCAAAGTTTTACCTCGTTATGCTTATTTTACAAATTAGCCCCAAACATTTCGAGAGTTAAGGGAAACAAAAATATGAAGAAAGACAAAGGCCTCGCGGTAGGGGCTGGTGGGGGGAGGTGGGGGCATCTGTTGAGGATAAGCCAGACAAATGCATAGCAGCTGTGGGGCATGGCTACAACAGCTTCTTGGCCAGCAGCCCATGTGCAGAGCCGAATAGGGGAATTCTCGTGGCTGCAACTTTTGATTGCAAATTATTTGCAACACACACACACTCACATACACACATATACACACACCCATAGAGACACGCACACATAGAAAGAAGAACGCGCGCGCACACTGCCTGTCAAAAGTTGGTTGCCGGCGGCAACAGCAACTAGTTAGTTGCTGCTGTGCCAGTTGTTGCCGTTGAGCAGAAATTCAGTTGCTAGTTTGCCAAACAAAAATTATGTAACTAGATAAAACAGCACACAAAAATAATAAATATATATAATATGTATATATACTTGATACTGAGCGACGTTTGGAAATATGGAGCTTGACAATTTATAAATGCAACAGCGCAAGCACAAGCAAAAGCAACAGCAACAAATTTCAAATTTTAATAATTAAAACTCATTAACACTTTGCCTCGGGGAGACTTTTGACAGTGGGCGGGGCTCGGGCCGCAGTGGCCGAAGATTAAATAAAAAATGAGCGATGACTTTCACAGCATACTTAGAGGGAGCCGAGCAGAGGTCGGAGAGAGTTTGAAAAGGGTTTGGCTCGGTAAATGAATTGAGTCTAGTGTTGGCAGCTTGGGCGCTTATTAATTATGTGGCAGCTGGCGGAGTAGTTGAAGAATTTCTGCTACTTTGGAGACATTGTTTGTAATTTATGGCATAAGCAAATTGCATGCAACTGAATATGTTATGAGCACTTGCCATTCACTTCAGTACGAAGCTTGCAGTTGCAACTAACTGGGGCAAGGCTGCGCCATAAAACAGGCACAATTCCACACATGCAACATTTGTTGGCATGCTACACAAAACACAGCACACAAAACACAAACAAAACAAAACAATATTATTAACAATTCAGCGTTTAGGCCAAGGTTGCGAATATACTTCCGGCTCGAAAAAACAAGACACACAGTTGGCAAAGAAAGAAAAAGCTATGAAGAACACATAAAGAAAATGCTATGTTGGAAATGAGAAAACAATAGAGCAATGAGCCTTGGACGCAAAACATGTCCGAATGTGAACAATGAAAAGGGTTTTGCATTTGCTGCACGTTCCTGTTGCTGGCTCTGTTACTTGTCAGCCAGCTTGACAGTAGACATTATTAAAACACAACTTGCCTAGGAGCTCAAAAAATAAAAATCGTCTAAACAAAGGGTTGGCTAAAGGCGGAACAATTGGGCAAAGTCCCTAAATGAGCATCAGCAGCAGCGTAGATCTATTGTTCAGGTGTTGAGAGCAATAATACGGTATTTTTAGAACGAACTTCATTTCATTCAAGGTATTTAAAATGTTCAAAAGAAATATCAAATGATATAAATTAACTTTCAAGACATTCTAAAAAATAAAAAGTATTTTTTCACGTTGCCTCCTGACCTTCTGGCCAAACTCTGACTAAATAAAACATAAATTTTAAAATTTGTAAGTTTCATTTTGTATTTTCTTCAAAGCCATATTGTCTTTTTAGAAGCCTTCGGTAGTTATTGAGAATGATATACAAATGTATGCAAATAAATTTTCATCTGGTAATTTTCCATCTTTCCAGCACTCCATGTTTCCATTAGCAAGTGTAAAAAATTACTTTTAAAATTCTTCATTGACTGAAACCAAAGTTCATAAAGCTATTGTTATTATTTTTAATAGAAAAAGTTATTTATTCATTCATTCTGTTAACTTATATTGTTGATTCTCATCTATCCAAACTCCTAGATGTTTGCTGTACTCGAGTTTAAGAAATCCCTTCTTGTCAGGCGGCCTTGATTAGATCGTTATTAATTAACTTAAATTCCCAAAATTATATCAAATGCATTCAACTTTTCGTGCTCCGCGTTAGCAGGTGGGCGTGCTTGTGTATGAGTGTCCTTGTGTTCTGTTATTCATTAGGCAAACATGCCAGCTCTTCTGCTGTAGGTGACTAGCAAGTTGCAGCGTCGCCCAATATGATGCATATGTACGACCCTACTTTGCCCCACTGTGCGCAACTACAAACTGCGTCAGCTAATTAAGATTGAAGTTGCCGCAGAGCAGCGCCACAGGCAACACCAGCAGCAGCAGCAAAAGCCACCGCAAAAACAGAAACATGGCAACAAAAAGTCTGGCTGGCTAATTTATTATGCCAAGCGTGCGCAATGCTGCTGCCTCCGCGTGGGGCGTGGCTTTTGTAAATGCAACGCTTAGTTGTCGTAGGTGTCGAGCTGACAGGTGTTAACGAGTAATGTTAAACAATTGATGCACGTGGCAAGGTCAGCCAGTTACCAATTGCCATATACCAATTGCCAGATGCCAGTTGCCAGTTGCCAGTTGCCAGTTGCCAGTTGCCAACTGGTTACTATCTTCGATTTGTGGTCAAGCATAATTTCCATTCAAAGTCTCTGCAAAGACTTGCAAGCGACATTTGTGTGTAAAGTTTTGTAATTTGCGGCAATTTGAAATATTATTTTTACGCTTGGCAAACTTTTGGGAAACTCGTGTCCGTGTAGGGCACACACTCAACAGGAATTTCAAATGGAATTGTGGCATATTTTTGTTTTCAATTTGCCCAAAGCCACAAAAATTATCCCAGCAGTGAAAGAGGAGACAGTAAAAATCAAAACGAATCAGCGCGTTTTTGGGTCAATCACAGAAAGCAGAAAGAGAACGAAGCACTGCACATACACAGGGCATGAAATACGTGCCGAGCATGTGCATGTCTTATACCCAGCACTCGCGACGGGGTATATTGGTTCTTTGCAAATGTATATCTCTGTTGGATGAATTAGAAATTGAATATATCATATGATGAATAAACTAATCAATTGAGATTTATTTAAGAAAATATATAAAAACTATTTTTAGAATAAAATAAAAAATACCTTTTGTTCAAAAAAAAAAAAAAATAATAATAATAATAATAAAAATAATAATATATATATATATACTTATATATATATATATATATATATATATATATATATATATATATATATATATATATATATATATATATATATATATATATTTTTGACATATATAAAATAGATTATCTATTATTTTAGTATTGTATAACTTAATTTCTTTCTATCTTTATTTTAATCTTTGTTCTAATTATAATTTATGTGATGAATTACATTTCATCATTCATCTCAGCAATATTGAAAGGATATCTCATGGCCAGGCTTTGTGCTTGATCCTAATTCCCACTCTAGCTTAAGCTGCTGCAGCGGCTGCTTCTACTGCTTCTGCTGCTTGTTCCACATTTTGGCCAAAGCAAATGTTTTGGTCTCTTTCTATTATGGCAGCATTTTCCCTCTCCCTCCCGGTGGCTGTGTCAATCTTCCTAACGAGCGTCTGCTCCAGGACTTAACCACTCGGCTGGTTCTGCTCCGATTGACCAGACAACAGGGCGTGCATATTAAACGTGAAGCTGTGCTCTTACAAATACAGCCAGCAAATACTTGTGTAAGCTGGTACAGATCACGCCCCAAACCTAACCTCAACCGCTCGCAGCTACAACTTTCGTATTCCTAAATAAATGATGTTGGCGCTGCGGCTTTGGGCTGCGATTCCCTTTCAATCGACCCAAGTACTTGACGGCTAAGTGAAAACTGCGCCTCGACACTTGGTGACACACTCCGCTGCCTTCGTGCCACGCCTTCAACTCGTTTGGCACTCGATGCGGCAGTTGAATGAGTTGCTGCAGTTTCTATAGCATACTTATCAGGGCGATGCAGCAGTTTCTTGCATATTATTTCATATTACTACTCTCTGTGGCTGAGTGTTGTTTACCGCAACGCTTTCGACTCACACAAGTGTTGATTGTTGTTAATTAGTTGGACGCCCATGCACATCAATTGGGACAAATATTTAATGGCATTTAATATTTATAAGTAAAACTCTGGGGGACAACAATGCAAAATTGTGCATGTTCTGGCTAAAAAAAATGGAAAAACAACAAGCAAATAAACAGAAAACAATTCACAATGTACACACAGTTCACAATAGATGTTATGCAATTTGTGAATAATGTGAATAATTGAAAGGTGTCCAATTATCGTACATATGTATCATGACAATTGGCCATTGGAATAGAAATTTTGTGAAATATCTCTAATAAATAATTGGCTAAAAATGTTCACAGGTATCAGTTACTCGACTCGTGTTCATATATGCGTGTGTATTTGCTATATACATTTACTTTTATGGTCTGCCACAAAGTGACAATTTCCATTCATGTCTAACAAATATTTAAACATTTTGAAATAAATTTAATATATATATATATGTGTCATATGTTAGCTTGTGTCAATGATCTTCGCTGAATTCGAATATCTCGAGCTATAATATAAATACTTTTTATCATGGTATAGAAAACGAAACTGTATAATTTATGCCAAAACAAGCTTCTAGTATATAACAAATAATAAACTTGAATGAATTTGTCAGTGTAAAAATCTGATTGTCTTAATCTGTATAAATAAAACAATTACTCTTGTTGCACATGGGAGCAAACATACATTTTCTAAGTAATCTCTCTTTGAATGTTTGCTGAGTACACAAAAGTCTTTTAATCAACTAAGCTTTGCAACCTTTGCTTTAATTAAACTTCGGTTGCCAAGGAGTTTTTAATGTAAAACGAATAATGAATTTATATTTATTTAATTTATATTTATTCAAAAAAGTCTTTCCTAACTTCTTTTGTATTTTCAATGTAAATAATTGAATTTGTGGTATTCTTGCCTTCAACTGCATTTGAGCTCATATGCCTTTCAACTAATTACATATATTCTCCTGATATACATTGAATTTTTGGGTAGAATGCTGCTTAAATATTTGAGCAATTATAATTGCCTCTGCGCGTTGATATAAGAAGTTTGCTAATGACAACTGAAAGCTAGTCAATGTATCAATTATCCCGCTTCCCATTCTCTCTGTATGTCCTGCCTGCATGCAGCTGTGTGTGCGGCCAGGAGTCATTGATTATTCGGGCATTTTAAGTGCTTTGGTATTTTGTGTTTAATCTGCACATTTGTTGCATAATTTATATGGCTGACGCAATGTTGCAATTGTAACTCTCGTTCTCTCTCTCTCTCACTCTCTCTCTCTCTCTCTCTCTCTCTCTCTCTCTGGCTCTTTATGTCTGTCTGATTTGAATTTGAAATGAATGGGGAAACTATTCTGGGGACGTTGGATGGCAGCTGAGCTGTCAGCTTCACATTTGTTATATTTACGCAATTTATTTTATTGCCGAAGATCAAAGCAAAGTCCACAATTGGCTGCAGTATTTGTTGGTATTATTTGCTGGTCCCTCTGCAGTGTTTTTCGCTTGCTTGTTTGTTTGTTTGTTAGTGGAGCGCTTCGCGCGCTGCTGAGTGTTGGTAAACAGAATTTATTTGTCAATAAAGCTGTCACTTCATTACGGCCATTGTCCTTGCTCCTGTCGCCAATAACTCACGCCCCTCCATCGCAAAAATGGCGCAAAAATGGTCGCGTCCCGGTTTAAACTTGCATTATTACTTTTGGCCAGAAACAAGTAAAACGAGTGAGTGCCCAAACGACTCTGTGTGAATGCTGCAACACGGAACAGGAACACGACTATGGAGCCGATGCAGGGGCAGGAGCAGGAGCAGGAGCTGGGCAGGGAACGACAGCAGGATATAGATGCAGCACGACTACCTGTTCTCCGCCTGTTTGGTCTGACATTAATGAATTTGCTGCTGTCAATATAGCCAACTGCCAATGAACGGGAATGGGAGCGGGAGGGCGCCTATCAGGTGGAAGTGGCCGGACTGTGGGTGTCCTGCTACAGAAAAACAACAAACGGGCGGGACTCGAAAGCCATACTGGATTCCCGTGTATCCACACAGGATGACAGGACGACGATGACATTGGCTCTCGCTCGTCTGGCCAAAATGTTCACATTACAATTTTCATTTTTGATGTCTATTGACATTGCAATATGCTATAGAGCAGCGGGAGCAGCCGGTGCTGGGGACTGCGCTCCACTCACAACTGTTTGGAGCTGTCGTCGCAGTCATTGCAGCACTTCGCAATTCTTTCCGTTGCATATGTGCACTTTATCACGTGCTTTGCATCAGCTAAACGCAAATTTTAAGTATAATAAGTATATACATATATATGTATACATATATGTTATATATACATGTATTTGGGTATATGTACTCTGATTAAGTTTCTTGTTTAGTTATATATTTAAATAAAAGTAAGGGCATTTACTGGTTCGTCTTGACCACATGCTTAGCTTGTTACATTTTACACACATTTTTATTTGATATTTTTTTATTGGCCGTGCAAACAACACCTTTTCAATTTTTGTCAGCACTGTCGTTTAATTTGTATTTTGGTGCTTGCATTTTGCAGGATTGCGATTGGACAGCGAAGAGAGAGGAAGAGAACGCGAATCCTGGCAGCCAGACTCAATTACGCACTTGTTTGCGCCGATATTTCTGCAATGAAAACTCAACTGTATGCAGAGCCTGAAATTTCTTTAAACGTGCAACTGGAGCTGGAGCTGGAGCTGAAGCTGAAGCTGAAGCTGACAGTTCCATTCAATTTATTTTCGATTATAAAATTTTGTCAATTACCATTTCATTAAATGCGTGCATTTTTATATTCAAGCCACTTAAAACAGTTTTCGTTTAAATAAACTTCATTTAACCGAAATAAAAACAAATATTTCAACTATAATCTACTATAAGAAACTTTGTTATTTTCACTTTAGATTGAAAAGTAGTTAAGGAAAGTGACAGAATAAATAAAGAGAAATGAAAAGGAGAAAATTGTAATATTTGTAAAAAATGATATTATAATAAACTCTATAGTTTAATTTATTGCGCAGTTGCTCATATCAGTTTATGAATTTATTTAATATCTAGATATATTAACGATTGTCTTTTCTTTAGTTCCTTTTCCTAAGTTCAAATATATATTTGTTTTAACGCGGTGGGGTAAGCTGCTCGTAATGCAGCACTTGAAATACCAGCTGAGTATCAAATTGGATCCATTCTAATCCATTGCTTTTGACAGTAATTGCCAAAATTTCAATTATGAATAATTCTAGTTTGGAAACCAGCAAACACTTTTACAGTGCAAAATGCTAATTAAAATTGGTGAAATCGCTTGCTGAGGGCTCTTTCGGAAAGGGGGCATGGCCCATGGCCACACGCTCGCCATTCACAATGACTGACAACACATTTCAATTAGCAAATCAAATTGAAAACTGTGCAAATGGCAGAAAGGCGTCGTGGCCAACATTTTACCTTTCAACTTGGCCGCCCGGCTCATTTTGTTTACCTTCATTGAAAGTTTTTGGTTCGTCGGAGCAGGCGAGTCAATGTTGGCAGCTCGCTGCAATTAAGTCAAGCAAAAGTTTGCCAACGCTTTGCTTTAGCCTTTTTTCATCAAATTGGGCAATCAGTCAATGGCGACACTTCGACTGTAAGGACGCTGTCTAAACACAGCTGATTGAAGTATAAGTTTGAGCTTGAAGACGCGGTGCGAACAATTTGAATAATAATTGACATACAAAACGTTTTAAATGCTTAAACTTGGCTTGTTTGCCTTCTAGTCTCGGGAGCAGATCCTGGCCAGCGTTCATTAGACTGGTGCTAACATAACGCATAAATATTAATATGCCAGTTATATCTAAGGTCCATGTTGTTGCTATTTCATATCTTTTTCTTTTTGCTTCTGCTATAGACTCTGCAGCTATTTTCAGTACAGCAGCGTTTGCATTTCATTAGCCAAAGTGGCATTGTCCTTGTGTGAACATGTGTGTATGTGTGTATGTGTGTGTGTATGTGTGTATGTGTGTGTGTGTGTGGGTGTGTGTGTGGGTGTGGGTGTGGGTGTATGTGGGTGTACTTGTGTGTCTGCGAGTGTAGCTCGCATAAAAATAGAGCGCATTTAGCAAGGAAGCCAACAACCATTGAAAAAGCAAAACGCAGAAAATGCAAAGTATCCAAATAGACTGAAGGACACTCCAAGCCTTGTGTCCAAGTGTGTCTGTCTTGTCCGACGTCCAAGAGTACAAAGAAAAAGGCAGTAGCAGACTAAAGAATACCTTATAATTCTAACTCGAGAATGCAGCAATAATGTTTTGATTATACACTGAAACTTTTCGTATATATTTTTTTTTCATATAATATATATTTACTTTTTATACTTAGCAATGCTAAGCTCTCAGTAATAAATTTATACAACTAAAAATACCCTACAAAAACTTCTATTACTTTAGAAATCGACTGTAATTTTTGTACTTAAATTCTTTATACATATATATATTATAAAATTTTTTTTCCAATTTCCAACTCGCAAAGCTTTCTTTTATAACCATTTATAGGGCAAAAATATGCGGCTGCATGTGTTGTCCCTTTTCCATGCCCGCATTAGCTATTTGTGGATGCGTGTGTATGTGTGTGTGTGCATGGGGGAGTGAGAGAGACAGTTGTCGAACTTGTGTCTGTGTGTGTGTCTGTATGTGGGCGTTTCGAGTGTTTGTCTGCATTGTCACACGCTGTCAACCCGCTTTAGCCTAAGTCACTCGCACTTATTTACTGTGTGCAGATGCTTTGGTCTATTCTGTCCGGCATTGCCCCCAGCCTCCCCGCCCCTCTTTTGTCCCGACACATTTGAGCTGGCAACACTTTGGCATTCTTATTTTTAGCCATGCGGCTAATTGTGAGTGACAGGCCAGGATTAGGCCGCAACACTCGACTGTTTATACGGCAACATATGCAGATGTGTGTGTGTGTGTGTGTGTGTGTGTGTGTGTGTGTGTGTGTGTGTGTGTGTGTGTGTGTGTTACTGTGTCTGTGTGTATGTGCGCATCGATGGCAACTCAAGTGAGTGTAAAAATCGCTGGTAATTACATCAAGTGTGTGGGTCAACTCTGTCCCGCCCATTGAGACAGCAGCACTCGACTCTATTAATAGTCGCTAAAGTGTTTCGCTTAGCAAAAAGCCTTGAAACAAATTTAAGGATACACATTTTTCTGCATTGTTTTCTTTTTGCTTCCCCAAAGCGCTTTTTCCGACTGGCCGCCTGCCAAGCAGCTAATAAAGTTTCTTAATTTGTGGCTGCATTGCGTGGCAGCAACAGCAACCAGCAAAATGAAAAACAAACAAAAACGTAGGAAAAATGTAAAATGCTTAAAGAAAAGTGCGAAAAGTTGCACCCGCAAAATGTTGACTCCTCAGAACGGAAGTCAAAAAGAAGAAGGAAAAGGAAAAGGAAGAAGTTCAGAAGTTTTATTGTGAGAATTATATAAATAAGAAAATTTAAATAAAAAAAATTAAAGCTGATACAGATAATGAAGATGGGTAAGTTAAAGTCTGGAAATAATATATATAAACTATATAGTTAACAGCTGATTCAAAATATTAGAATGGATGAATATAGAAGTTTGAAAGCTGCGGTACACTTAGGCTGTGATTTCAGGATTTCCACGAACATATCAAAGACTTTCCTACATTTCTATGGCTCAAAAGAGAGTAATTAATTTAAGTGTGGGTTGAATTGCGTACGAGGCAGCAAACAAGCTAATCTGTAAATTCTTCATAAACAGAGAAATTTGTATGAGTATGAATTTTGTTTATTTTTATTTATATAACATATTTCAACTTTCATACTTCTTGATTAGATTAAGTTTAATTATTTCCTGTTCGTGAAGAATCTAACACAATGCTTTATACATTTCATGCAGATCTTTTTTATTTAGAAATAGTTTTACTTTAACTACTTATATCTGCTTCATTTCATTCAGAATTTTTTAGCACAATATATTTTTCTTAGCACATTTCTCAATTGTCAATTCAGCTTGTCAACAATTTCTCTAATGCCTATTCGAGAAACGTTTGCTTAGTCTTTAATCGAAAATCCACTTGAGGCGACTACTTTAAACTATTCACAATGGCAATTGCATTGCTCACATCGCAGTTCGCAGATAAGGACATTGCTCATCTCTGCTCAGATTGTCTATCTCTCTTCCGTTCTTCCTCTCTCACTCTCTCTCTCGCTGTCGCTGTGAGTATGTGTGGAATGTTTGTGGGGCAACCCTCAAGGATAACTCACTGTGATTTTTTACCCTTCTTGCTGTGAAGATTTGTTTGTTTGTCGCATTTTATCGTTGGTTTTTTTTGTTTTTTTTTTTGTTCTTTCTTTTTATGTGTAGTCATTTTTTTTATCGCTCAACGTTCCTCGCCCCCACTTGCAGCACAGCGTTCAACTGCCTCCTCGTTTATCTGCGAGCGACGTTTTGTAACAATTTTTATTGTTTTCTGCCGACGCAGCTGCCTCGAGTTGGCTTTGAACGGCTTTTGGCTTTATCTTGGCAACAGGAGACGAGACGCGTTGATATGGAACTAGCGCCATGATCCAAGCACAGCTAGACGGATATAGCATTTGAACTGCGGTGGCTGCCACTTGTCTGCGCTTAACGGTAATAAGCTGCAAGGCACAGGTATGCATGATATAAATGCGTTCTATTTATAAGCACACATCATATGTGTGTGTGTGTGAGAGAGAGGTCTAAAGCGATTTCTTTGCGAATTGTGTCGAATTGTGCCAAAATGAACTCGAAATTAAATCATCCACGAAGAGCGAGTGCAGCATATGCCTCAGTGCTCCAATGCTAGCAGCTAACAGAGTCAAGAAATCATTGTGTCCTCATCAAAATAGCAAATGCGACCCATATTGCTCGCGAGTAGCTGCAGGCGAAAACTTGTTCAGTTGTCAGGCACGTGCCGGCCTCAAAAACGCACACACACATACTCACACACACACACACACACTCATACAAACACACTTGCCTTTTTGGCTTGCCAACCAACTTGAAAATTGTGTGAAGCCGTTTGCCAACGTCAACAGCATTTTAAACGCAGCCCACAAGCCTGACTGCAGTGAGTTGGGCTCCTTTTCCCCCCACTCTGAACCATTTCTCTTTTTGGCCTATGGCAATTGTTGACTTGATTTTTATGCAATTTCTGGCTTATTGCACAAATTTTTGCCAGTCGTCATAGTCCTCTGCCTGGTCACGTAGCCATTGCCATGCTTCAGGGCCTTTATGGGCTTAAAGTCTTGGCTTTAGTGCACCAGAAAATGATGAAAATAAAATCTTGCTGGTTAACCATTGGGCTTCGCTCCAATAATTCGCCGAGCATCGTCGTACGTGTCACAGCGGTGGTCGCTAAATGATAGACAGTGCAACAGCAACAGTAACAGCAACATCAGCGAGGAATCCCGCAACAGCCACTGTTCAAGCGACTGTCAGTTGTTGCGTGTCAAAAGTGTCGGCGCATTGAAGTGGATTTCCCACTGATGCGGCTGACAGCAAACAACAAACGAAGTCGCTCCTCCAATGCAACGTTTTGCTGCAGGCGCCGCCCCAAAGTATGCAACACCAACAACAGCAAAACCCGGAGCAACAACACTAAACAGATGATACATTTTAGCGATGACTGCGCTATAGAGGCATAGAAAATAAGCTGCAATAAAAAAAAATTTAATAAAAAAAAAAAAAATAAGAAGGTGCTAAATGCAAAACTGCATCACAATATCATTAAAAGATACCCTGTATTATTGTTTAAGAATCGCTATCTATAAATAACTATAAAAGTAATTCAAAATAATATTAAAAAGCTGAAAGTTCTTTTAAAAATATAAAAGAGTTTTTCATCAGTCGATTAAAAATAATAATAATTTTAGTTAATTTGTCGAAGTTTATAAACAAGTTTAGTTAGAATATTTTTCATATTTGCGACATTTTGATAGGTTGAACAAAACTTTAAATTAAAGTGGTAAGTGAGAGACTAGCTATACTTATTGCAAACGTCCATTTTATATTTCTGGCTTATTGCATTTTGGTTTCCGAAATTAATTGGAAATGGCAAGCGAGAATATATGTACTATATGTAAAAATATATAATATATTTCTATATATATAAATATAATATATATATATCGATATAAAAGATGTATACATATGAATATATATATATTATTAATTTATTTATTGATGTCCCCTTCGCTGTAAAATTGCAGGGAAGGTTTAAAACTCTACTCTGGAATTGCAAAATACTCACTTCAAAGAATTTCTTTTCAATGTAATATAGAAAAAAAGAAGTAAGAGTGCTCTAGTCGAGACTGCTCGACTAGGAGATACCCTGAATCCTGAAAAGTGCTGATATTCCAATCATTCTACTCTTCTTTTATACACACACACACCCATAGTATGCATCCATACGAACGCATAAACACGCGCTCTGCTAACTGCGCAGTCGCCTTGGGGCAAAGGGGGCGTGGTATCCAAAATCTGTAAATTACAAAATCTTTGTCTTTATCACATAGATCTACACAGTAAATCTGAAATCTCTAGGTCTAACAGTATTCAAATTAGGCTTAAGAAATGAAATAAAATTATCGATGTTTGTCGATAAAAAAGAAATGGGATGAGTTATCGAAAAAATATGATAAGCTCGTACTGCGTATGATATACACGAGTATACACGTAAAATTTCAAGTGTCTAGCATTTGTAGTTTAGGAGATCTCTGCGTTCATACGGACGGACGGACAGACGGACATGGCTAGATCAACTCAGCTCGTCACCCTGATCAAGAATATATATACTTTATGGGGTCTGCCACGCCTCCTTCTGCCTGTTACATACATTTTCAAAATAACATTATACCCTGATTTCCCATTTATTCTTGATCAGGACGACGAGCTGAATTGATTTAGTCCTGTCCGTCCGTAATTATGAACGCGTCGATCTCAGAAGATATATGAGCTAGAGACCTTAAATTTCTGTAGGTCCGTGAATTGCACACGCATATCGAGTTTGTTTCAAAAAATCGATTAAAAACTTTATCGCAAATCCTAACATCTTTAGAGCTAGATACTCCAAGGTTGAAATGTAGATTCATACGTATTTTTAAGAATTTTGATTGTCATATGTTACCCCACCCCCAAAACTAGCCCCCTTCGTTACCAATTGCAAAAAACGTAGTTCAAATACTACTACTATTACATAACATTTTAATGTTATTCTAATTAAGCTCCTATAGTAAGCCCACTCGGCAGCCCACACCTGCTTATACGTACGTGCTTATGTGTGTATGTGTTTATATATGTATGTGTGTGTGCATGTTTTTTTTTTCTTGCATTAGCAGAAAAGAAGCGAAGAATTACTAAAATTGAAATATCAGTTCCTCGAAGGGTTCAGAGGATCTCGTAGTCGAGCAGTCTCGACTAGCGCTTTCTTACTAGTTTTAATAAATAATAATAAGCTCATTATATCTGTGAAGATATTTATGATGGTAACTGTTTCTGTTACAGAAACTTTTATATGAACTCGCAATTTTCAGAAATGGAAAATGTGGAGTTAAATTTAATTATGTTTTGCTGCAGCTATTTAGTACACACCACAGACACATTTTAGTATATACTGTATACATAATAACATGCATATATAACACTTTCCATACACTTGCAGGTTTTTTAGCTGCATCCCTTGAGGCGATTTTGGTTCTTGCTTTTTGTCTTTACGCACATCGGCAGGACATCAGGCAGTCGCGTCACCGAGCAGTCTCAGTAACAGCAGCAACATCAAAAGTAGAAGCAACAGCTGCAGCTTTTGCATTATTGTATTTGATCTAAAAAAATGCAGCTGCTGTTGAAAGAAAACTTTTTAGAAGGATGTACGAAAGTCAGCAAGAAGAAAAAAAGAAACAAGAAAAAAGAAAAACAAGTCGTCATGCGCTTAAGCTGCATGTTAACTTTTCTTGCCAAACTTTCCTTTATTTTGTGCTTTTGTCATGTGAAAAACGTGTCGAAATTGCTTTCAGCTCGGCGCCCGCTGACTGAATACCATATTAGTTTATGAGCCAGCCGAGCCAATGTTAAATGAGAATTTAAGCTATCGGCGAGGATGATGGAGCGCTGGCGAGTGTGTGAAGGGAATACGCAATGCCTGGCTGGAAAATATTGTACTTGAAAAATATGTTGAAACGCATATTTCGCACAAGCAGGAATCAATCAGTGGCAATAACTGCCATCTAGAAAGGTAACCAATGGCAACTGGTCTGCCTGTCTGCCTGTCTGCTTGCCTGCCTGACAAGTCTGATTAAATTCTTTTGGCCAATAGGCCGGGACAAATTGATGCCTCTGGCACTCATCAAGTGGGTGAGCACGATTGATGTGCTCCGTATGAATCACAATAATGTCAGCAGTTAGACACGGCCGGAAATATGTCAAGTAAAATGTATGACGCACAACATGCCGTATGCGCAACGTGTGAAATATGAAGCTAAACAAACGGACGGGAGTCCTATGCAAATTCATTGACAAGTAAATAAAATGTGCTTGCTCCGAAACACTATTCGATTAAAGTTATTTCACTGAAAATTTCATGTATTCACAATTCAGGGTTCACTTTTAATCCGAATGTTTTCATCTGCTTTATTTTTTGTGACATTTTACAGAATCTGTTTGTGCATTTAATTCCCAATCAGGATTCATTCAAAATTTAAATGCGATTGAAATCGAGCACCCGTTCGATTGGCGATTGCCGATTGGTGACTGGCGACTGGCGACTTGTGATTGATCAGAACTGAAATGCTGTTTCACTTAAATTATCGCATATTTTTGCTGCGCTCTTTTTAACACGCTTTGCCTCGCATTACGCATACGCACCGGAGACCGCATCGCGCACAGTGAGTGCCTGGCATTTTTCCAATCAACGCCAATCAAATCAATGCCGTCTAATGGCATTAACCCATCAACTTCAGTGTCAGTCGCCGTCTCTCATATGCAGCTCTAGATTGTGTTTG
Organism: Drosophila hamatofila; assembly: GCA_035045345.1. Classification (NCBI taxonomy): domain Eukaryota; kingdom Metazoa; phylum Arthropoda; class Insecta; order Diptera; family Drosophilidae; genus Drosophila; species Drosophila hamatofila. The sequence goes on from JAWNPA010000018.1 coordinate 649,683, forward strand.
CTATTTTCTGTATTTTTTTTTCTTTTTCGCTCTGCTCTTTTTGAATACTGCTTTGATTCGATCAGGAAATGTTCCGCATTGGTTTGTATCTACCTTGCTCCTTTTTTTTTGCAGCTTGCTGCTGCCATGTAATTTTGCCGAAGAGACAGCAGAAGAGGTGAAATTCAAATTGCATTTGTCTGCGCTGGCGACGGCCAACGACATTTGCCAAAGCCGCAGCCTCTGCAATATTCAAAGGTTTGCCATATGGAAATTGGCGGTTGGCCCGGCAAAAAAAAAAAAAAAAAAAAAAAAGAAACAGCACCGTTCAAGGGGCGCGGCACTAGTGCTTTGAGCTGCACTTCGGCTACATTTGGCCAGGGTAAATAAACTTGAAATTGGAAATGTTTTTTCAAGAAGCAGTTGCTGCAGCGGTTGAGTCGAGGCAAGCAGAGGGCAAGCTTAAAGTGCGACCCGAGCAACAGCAACGACAACAACAGTACGTGCCCCAAGGGCCAATCACGTGCGTCTCATTGAGCTCATTATGTGAGCAGCAGTGGCTGGCTCTGTCAAAGGCTTGGAATTCAAACCATGGGAGGCAGCTATTGTCATTAGCTCAAGCTAACGTGGCCATACTTTTTATGTAACACACACACACACACACACACACACACACACACATACACACACACACACACACACAAACGCACACGCACAAAAGCTGTTCTGCTAGCGTCCGGATAGGGGGACAGTCGACGCTTGCAACACAAAAAAAAGTTAGCTTAGCCCACAAAAGTCGTCGAAACTGCTCATAAAACATTAAAGCAGGCCAACTGTCCGACCAGCTGGCTGGCCGATGCCCATCGTCACCCATAGCGTGTTATTGATGAAATGGCTGTCAAGCTGTTTTGATTGAGCCAGCGGACATGGCTGCCCGGAAAACTATGACGCCTGCCAAGTCGCAGCATGACAACAAAGCGCAGCCAGCCTTCCGCTCCTCTCCAGCAGAGGCGACAAAGAGCACATCAAATTTTAAGCATTGTTCGCTGTGGTGCAGCACAGCCACTAAACTTTAATAGCATGGATGCCATGGAGCACTAACGCCGCAAAATGTGATGTTCAAAAAGCCTTACCAAACAGCTGGCTAAGAAACTCTCTGTGGCGTGACCCTCAAATATAAGAGTCGGGGCGGCAGAGCAGAAGAAGCTGTCAACAGTTGCCCACAACATGACAAGCATGTGAGCATACCAAAGGGTGATAGGCGCCCTACACTGCCAGAAACTTCTGTTTACTCAAATGGCTGCTTAAGATGAAATTTAGATATTTATATAGAGAACTTTTCGTTAAAGACAAACGGCGTATATGACGTAGCAGTTTTAATATTACATCTTAATATCATATCCTGCATGCTGCCTATCTTATATTATTTGTATATATAACTTTTCAATGCATTTTCTATTCGTATCTATATCCATGCTGACATATGTATGAAAGATTTTCTCAGTGTACCCATATCTGAGTTGCACACGTGACAGTTTGTCATAAAAACTAAAGGCGGCAAGTGGCAAGTGTGACGATGTTGGTGGCATAAAGATTATATAATGGCGAACAGCGAAAAACGTAAATATTTTTTGTACACTCTGCCAAGTGGAGGGTTCATTCAACTCGACCTGATGGCGGCAGTCTAGGAGCTGAACAACAAAACCGATCTCCATTTAACAGCGACAACTTCTTTGGCCAGCCGCAGCGCGATTCGCTGCACTTTTAGCATCAAATTGCAATTAATCAGCGAATGTGGCCCGAGCTAAATCTCTGGCGGTGGCTTGCCCCCTCTTTTTGTGGCCATATGTGCGACATTTGCACTTGTCGACGATTTGTCTCTGCAATTGGGCGACAATCAGGGCAACTGAGCACTCAGCAGCTCAATGGGCGGAGCGACGGAGCGACGTGGGGACAGCGATAAATGTTCACTCATTAATAATAATTTACGTTAATTTATTGCCTGACATTGTGTAAGATGTTTTTCCTCTAGCAGCGCCGGCAAATTCAATTTGTGCGCCCTTTGCGAGTGGCCCCAAATAATGAAATTGATGTGTGGTTGAACATACCTGAAACGAAACAGAAAACAAGAGAGTCACATTTAGAAATGATTAATGCAGAGAAATATGCCAAAATATGTATGTAAAGTATCCCTAATTGAAGAGAACGTCGGGATTCATGACTCTCGACAGAGCTCAGACCTTAGTTGAGCATAACTTGGAAACAAGTGCCAATCAATAAGTGTATATTATTGCGAAGTAACTTCAGAGCACACATTTGAGAAGCTGCATAAATTTCACGAGCTCCTTTGCAAATGCATTGAAATGTGTCCGAAGGGAACAGAAGGGCCATAAATAAGCTGCAGTCACAACTTAAACACACACGCGACAATGTATCAAGGCGGAGCAGATGCGGACAGTGAAGAGGTAAGGTGAAGTGCCGGGGCCTGGGCAAGTGTAAGCACAGCTGCGAAGTTTACTTGTGGCACGCACGCTCGCCTGGACACATGAAGCGGCGTCTGCGAAGAGCGGGCATTAACAACCCATCCGGCTATCAGCAATCCTGTTGAAAGTCCTGTGCTGCTCTGTTCTCCTGTGTTCGACTCTTAGTTAAACATATTTTTTGTTTTATTCAATGTGACGCATAAAACTTTGTATTCTGCTGAAGTCTTATTGTTCATGATAGTTCAAAATACTACGTAATCCCTAATAAAAGGTTGAGAAGGACAGACTTAGCTGGGTCTAGATAACAACACATTTAAATGTTATCCCAGATATTAGTTGTTATACGCTGAACCCATTGAAAATGGAAAACCTTAGTAGAATGGTTTTGTTGAATGTATGTAACAGGCCGAAGGAGGCGTGGCAGACCCCATAACGCATATGTATCCTAAATCAAGCCTGAGTCGATATAGCCATGTCCTTTTATCCGTCCGTCCGTTTGTCCATCTCTCCATCCGTCCGTCTGTCCGTATGCTTCAAAAGCTAGAGACTTGAAATTTGTTGGTAGGTCCGTGTATAGCACACGCGCATCGAGTTTGTTTCCAAAAATTAATTTTATAGAATTTCGATTTTTGCCATATTTTGGATACCGGCCAAAGATTTACCAACAAATATGAAGTAAGCGTTTTTTCTTTTAATATTAAACCCTTTTTATTATCATGGTCTGGAATTTTTATGAAGATAGAGAGAAGTTTTTATACAATTAAGTGCTGTTTCATGCGTATGTTTCAGTTCCTCGAAGGGTTTAGGGGATCTCGATGTCGAGCAGTCTTGACTAGAGATTTCTTACTTGTTTTTCTTTTGTAGTCATGCTTCTCTAGCTCAATTTGCTCAACCCATTTTTAGTTATAGACACATATTTTGAGGAGATGTTTAGCTGTAACTCACTAACTATAATAAGAATCAATTAGAATGGGACTTGTCGCCTCATGCCTTAGATTAGCTTGACCCTCATCAAGTAGCAGCACAGAGTATTTGCTAGTCGAGCTAATTCACGTTTATTTCTTTTACGGTTGCTGGTGTTGTTGTTGAAAGCACGCAACAAGCAAGCGAGAGGAGTACAGAGAGCAACAAAGCAGAATGATCCGTAGCTGACCACCGCCTTTACTCACTACCCCCTGGAGGTGTCTCAACACATTTGGCACGGTTCGTTGGGGCGCGTGACATGTATATGAGAAATTATACCGTTGACTGCCCCGGCAGCAGCCGCAAGACGCAAGACGTAAGGCGCAAGATGCAGGATGCGAGAGGCACGCTGTTTTCATGCTCGACTGCGTGGCTGCCCCCCAATCACCATCCGCCCCATTATCGTACCCCCGTTACTCCACCCCTGAGCCTTCACATTGTGGTTGCTTTTTATTCGATTTTCTCATGCGCTTTTTTCTCACTCTCTGCGCTTTGCACCTTTTCGGCCAGCACAGCAGGACTTGGATCTCGGACTCGCATTGGGAATAATTTATTATGGTTGGCCGTGCAGCTATGCGAACTGTACGAGCAGCACCTCCTACATGGGACCGCGTCGAATGCATAATTCTTACTTTTCGCGTGCGGCGCTTCGTGGCCAGGCAGCGCTCTTCCTTTGCGAGGTCCTGCGGCTTAACATCTTAATTCAGTGGCCGCTGCTGTCCTTGTAATGAAATTATTTGTCAGTGCAAGGATTTTGGCTGACCTTTGCGCTGCACCACGTAGAGCTTGCTCTGCAAACTGGGCTTAAACTTTAAGCAACAGCTGCCACTCTGCATAAATGTCACAAATCTCTGGCCAATATTTGTGACAGCTCTCCTCTTCCTACATATAAAATATATACATGTATTTATGTATGCAAAAACATAAGTGTTTTTTTGGCTGGTAAATAAATATTTAATATTTTTTGTTGGCTCAGTTGCAAAAATTTGCAAATATTTGTGCACACTTTACTGTAGCAGCAGCAACAACAGCAGAACGGGAGCTGGGCTGGTAAATCCCTTTTGATCCATCGAATCAAATAAATTTCCCCTTTTGTCGGTGGGTCTGCTCTAAATCGACGCACTAAAACCGTCTATCTCCATCCATTCAGATATCCGTCTCTGTCATATGACAGACCACTTTATGCATTAAAATATTAATAACAATTTCGTGTTGCATATTTTCTGTGATGCATCCGGAAAATCAACAAATGCAAATCAGCATATATATATGAGATACTCAGCATTTGCGAGGAGCTTAGCATTGTTTGATTCCATTTCTGAACTTAACTAGGCCTTAAATGAAATTTGACAATAATTTCTAGTTGAGGCATTTTGATCATTAGCAGAGCTTCCATTATTAGTTGACAATTTTAATATATTATTTATATTTATAATATATTATATATATTTATATTTATATTTATATATATTATATTTTTTTCTCTATTAAAACATAGAGTATTTCAATTTCGTTATGCCAGTACAAAAAGCTTTGCTTTTGACTAACTGATGAAGGGGTCATTAAAACATATTATAATAGCCTGTCTGAATGGCGAGCTGCATCAATTTACGTAAAGAGCCATTTTCATGAAATTTTATTCCCAGTTCATTGACGTCCCAAATATTAAGCATTTCAAATGCCAATTTCCCAAACGTATTAATTAGGGGAGCAGCATTAAAGAGATGCGCAGCAAGGGGTTAGGCAGAGCTGAATGCGAACCGATTTATAAACCGAATTTGGCAGATGGCAGCGCAAATGCCACGCCCCATTTGGACACGCATGTCGCACAGCTAATCACTGTAAAATCACTCGATCAGCGAAGCAAAACGTGACATAATTTGACAATTATAAAGGTGAGAGGGGCAGATGGGGAGACCGATATAATTGACTGCCGCAACCTTCCTTCCCCATGATTTGCAATTAATGACAAAAGCGGCATGCCCCACATGTCAATTGGTGCATTAGGCAAATGTATTTCCTGCACTAACAATAGCTGTATTTCATTTAAAAATGCATTAATTACATGCTTCGAAATAGTCATGGAAAACAAATTTCCACACTAAAGTCAATTAGTATTTGAAAAGTGTTTATTAAATTGAATTCCATTATGGAAATTGAATTCCATTATGGATTATGTAATTAATGAACTGCAGTGTAAAATATTTAACTCTGCAATTCACAATTTAAGACCACGATAAACATAAACAGTATCTCCCACAAGTATTTTTTACTAATTAGGCTGCCAACATTCCTGTCCTGTTTGTCCTGTGAAGCGCCTCAGCTCGGACTCCAAGTAATTAAAAATCCAACCAGGAGTCGCCGACAGACAGCCGGAAGAGGCACAGTCTGTGGTCTGTGGCTGTGGCAGCTGCTTGCAACCGGAGAGTCAATATCGTGCAACAGTCACTCCATTATGCGTTGCGATAAAGGCGGCGCATAAAAGTGCGCCACAAAGTAAAGTAAAGACCTGGCCCAGGTGTGCCAAGGTGCGCTGATAAAGCAGCGACTCCATTGACAAAACATTGGCAAGCATGCGCTTGTGCCTGACTCGCTGTCATTCATAAAAGCTTCTCGAGAAAACACGCAACGAAGGACCTGGGCACTTCAATGCCTCCATACACTACACAAAACTGCATTTATCATCAATTCATACTTAGAGTCTTCAATTAAATAAAATATATAAGAGTCCATAGTAGTTTATAACATAAAAGCATTAGAGAAATAACAACAAATATATAAATTAAATATAAAATATATATAAATTTATTTATATATATTTATATATATATAACAGCAGCAAATTGAAAATTTTAAGGGATGTAATTTTAAATGCTTGTAAGTATCTGTTCAACTTTAGAGAGATAACACTAATCACTATGATCTAAAAGAACCAGACTACTTTTCTGTGCACGATCTAAATCTAAAATGGAAAAAGCTATGTTTTGCGAAACAAATCGACCTGTATAATAATAATGCGTTAAAAATGAATATAATAACTATTCCTTTAAGATAAGCATACAACGCTTGCTGCATCCCAATTTGGCTCAGTGCATTTGTTTACGCTAGACTCTTTGAGCTCATGCCCTGCCCGTTGAGCTTCATGTTCGGCTTCATTTATTTTCTTCTCTTTTTGCTGTTGTGCGATAGCCACTGATATATTTTTGTCGCAAACTGATAAAGCGCCTATAAGCAGGCAACCCTTTATGAACAGCGACCAGAGAGATGGCTAACTAATGAGGGAGTGGGACAGGTAGAGACTGAGAGAGAGAGAGAGAGAGAGAGAGAGAGATTGAGAGAGGAAGGGAGAATTAGTAGCAGCAACGCGTTGTTGCATTACAAATTCCATTACAAAACGCAAAATGAGACGAAACAGACAAATCAAAATTAAACTGCGGACGCAATGCAGCAGCGGCTACAAACAATGGAAACATTCACAACAACAGCAACAACAACAACGCCGTTTGCAATGAGCAACAATACTAATTACAATTGTAATTACCACTACAAACATACGACACACACACACACACACACACACACAGAGAGAGAGAGAGAGAGAGACAGACGCATCGCAAATGAAAATCGCGGCAAAGGAATTTGCTTTGAGTGGATTTGGTTTTTAGGGCAAGAGTTTTTGGTCCTTCGCCGTGGACGTGAAATATGTGCTAATTAGTTTGCGCACAAGCGGCAACGATTGTGGTTAACGGGTTGATATACGAGTGCCGACAATGGCAAATGCATTTGCAGCAGTGCTGCTGCTGGGTTCTGGGGAGTGCCACTTTAAGCGGGCCGGACAAAAGCCCAATAGGCTGGTCAAAAAACGCAAACAGATTGTTGACGATGTTGCGAGCAACAATGAATCGAGTTAAGGTGATTTGACGGAAGTTCAACCAGTACAACTCTATATAATATATAATTAGGTGGAGAAAGAGAGACTACAAATATGAATCAGAATTATTTGACGGCAAATTTAGAATAGATATCTGTTAGAGTGTAACTTCAAGCTAATGCTGCTATTATTATACTAAAGAATACTACTAAAATTCAACGAACTATTATCCAGAGAAGTGTACAAGAAATATTAGGATTTTATGACCTAATTCAATTGAACTATGACATTCAAAAATCTTTTATAAATCATAAATTAACACACATATTTCATTTGTCACCACATCGTAACAAGAATTGTCATCATTACACCTCAAGTCTGCACCATATCATTGAATACGTCATTTTCAAACAATAATAACAATTACAGTAGCTCGAATCAACTCAAGCCAAGGACAAATCACAAACACCCAAATTTCTGATCTCCTTAACTGGAAAAACACAATAACATACACATTCTCTGACATTAAACGTTATTAAAAGTATTTAACGGTGTAATTTCATTACTTTCTAAATTTTACTAATAATTTTATAGACACTCTTTTGAATATTGAAAAAGAGCTGCTGAACATTAAAGTTGAGAAACTCCAAAAAATAAACCTCTAGCTGTAAAGTAAGTTATACAGAGTAGTTAGTTATACTTCTTCAATTTATTGATGTGTATATGTAATATGTATATATACAATAGAAGCTCACCAATACATGTTTAATAATTTATTTTATTTGTTGAACTTGATCTCTTAAAATTTCACTAGCTACTCAAGAAAAGAGTTTTAAATAAAGTGATGTAGCTCACTCATCTGAGTTCAGCTCACTCCGGTGGTCAGCATAGTTATTTGTAGGTCACTCAATACAATACAAAAAATCTTTGAATTGGCTCTGTTGATGCTTCTCTGCCTATAAGTATCACATAATAACTCACATAGCCAATAGACTCAGTGCTGTCTAATGGCTTAGCGCTGAGCAGCAAGAAGAAAACAAATAACAATTACAATTATATCTGCGCTTGGTTGATCAAGTAAGGCAAGTTAAAACTTTGCCGTAGCTGATGCTGCATAAGTTTGTAGCTGTTGTTGTTGTTGTGCTGTTCTTTTTGTTGTTTACATTGTTATTGCTAGCTATTTGCTTCAAGTTAACTTCCGCTCAATTGTCTTTTGGCAAGATGTTTGTGTTCCTTTTGTTGTAGTATATATATAGTTTATGTTTATGTATGTATATAAACTAATTTTCTGCTTTCTTTTAGGCTCAGCCTCTTTTGTCAACGTCGACGTGGTGGCACGCCTCCAGTCCGTTGCCCACCAGCTTATGAAACACTTTCGTTAGTTTGTTTGCATTTAAGTTGATTTCCATTGCATTTCAGTGTCGCCTTTTATTTGCGGCAGGTCATTTATTACACATATTGCGCTCAGCACATTGAAAATGCATTTACAGCATTTGTGTGTGCGTTTCTCCCTCTCTTTCTCTCTGTCTCTATCTCTGTGTGTGTGTGTGTGTGTTTGTTTGTTTGTTAGTTTGTGTATTGCAGTGCTGCACGTGAGATAAGCAACATTTTATGCTGGGGACATTGAAAAATTGCATTCCATGTGCAATTTGCGACAGCTGAGCAAATAGGCTGGAGGTGAGATACCAAGTAAGAGGAGGGGGGAATATGATATAGGGTCTTCAAACAAACAACGAAAAATGTTGGAGCTGCTGCAGATTATGTTGACTGTGGACACTGATAGTTGTAGTTGCTGATCAATTTGATCACGAATCAAATCTTACGCATACGCAACGTGTGCCGCTGTTGGGGTTGTTCTGCAACAGATCAGGTTTAATGATGCCTGATAAGCAGACAGACATTAAGGCAAATCTAAAGCAGCTCCTCGTGCCTCTTCTCGATTGGTCGTTGCGCGTTAGCTTTAGCATGTCACGCGGTTGCAACGCTTCGTCTGCTGCGGCATTCTAAATTTATCTCTGTCTCTATTTCTCCCTTTCCCTTTTTCTTTCTCTCTTTTGGTTTTGCAAATTGACGGTGACAGGCAGCAACAACCACACCAAATAGACAGAGAATAACAAAAGTTGTTGTTGATGTTGCTGTTGATGTTGTGGCATTTGCTTTTCAGTCGCAAAAGTAGTTGATGGCCAAAAAGATTTGTCTTGCCATAGGTTGTAGCTACAAATGCTGCTGCCAACACGAGCATTACAAATTTATTGCCAACCAAAATATTTAACACGGAGTGCAAAGCTTAAAAGACAAAGTGTCAGAAAAATTAGATTATCTAAATAAACATATAAGTTTTGAAAGCTACAAGTGGCTTTAAACTGATTTCTGTGTCTTCTGAATATTTAAACGTATAAATAAATATTTCGTGATGTAATTAGACATAGAATATAGTTGTACACAAATGGGTTGGGGATCGAGCTCGCTTAATATAGAATGCTGCTGAATTGAATAGGTTTGACATTTTTGCAAACTAAACTAGCTATACCTATTCAACGAAAAGATAACCAATTTGAAACAAATAAATTTTGTTATATAAAATAATTAATCAGTTATGACGACGAAAAGAGCACATTTTCAGCACATTTTCTATAAATTATTATGTGAAACTGAATCTGAATAGGTTTGCGAAGTTTTAAGTTAATTTTTGATCGATTGCAGATTGTGTTTTTTATACATATATGTGTATATATATATATTCATGCATTATAGTACTTAAAGTAATTTAATTGACCTTTTATAATGCAGCGAATTTCAAAAAGGTCAAAGAAAACGGTATATTGAATGAAAAGTATTGAGTTTCACGAATATAGTATAGTAATAATCGAGTAATAATAGGGGTAGCTAAAAAAGAGTGAAGTTCTTGGAAAGAATATAGAGTTATAGCAAACTTGGTGTTTGCGCAGCATGTGCAAAGCGACTGCAGCTAAAAGTGTTTGCATACGCCCACACCATTTACCATTAACAGTAAATTGGCAATAAAATATAATCTGATTTGTATGCCTAACTGCTTTGGGATTAGCCACATATTCGATATTTAGGATTAGGCTGCATAATCCTTTAACGTAATTTACAGTCACTTGCACACACACACACACACACACACACGCACACATGTTAAGCCTCGCCTGCGGTGCAACCACAATTATGAACCACCAAATCTATGGTACCGCTGCGTGGTTGGAAATGTAAAGCCCAACTTTTTTGCTCTGCTCGTAATTATTTTGTTTTGTTGTTGCTATTAATTAAATTAGCCGCAAAAAACTGACATTTAAAATGCCTAAAAATATGCAGCAAAATGAGAACATTTTAATAATTAAACCGCACTTTTTATTTTTTATTTTGCCAGCCATTAAAAGGGCATCAAGAGCGCATTTTTTGAGTGGGGGGCAAAAAAATCTTTTTTCTCCGTGGTTCGGCGGCAAAAAAAAAAAAAAAAAAAAAAATATATATGAAACGCGACTGTGGCAAGCAGAAAAAATGTAGCGAACATTTGTGGCACAGCCGCCAGGGAAATGCAGCGTACAACAAAAGGCTGCAAGCGGAACTCAACTGAACCGAAGCGAAGTCAGTGGCATAATTAACGTATAGCCAAAGTAACTGGTTAAACAGGCCAAAATTCAGCTCATTAACATAATGTGCGGCCGGTGCTGGACACGCCCCGCAACAACCGATGCCCACTCGAAAAAAAAAAAAAAAAAAAACAAAAGTCGGGCGTAACTTACTGCTTAATACTCGTTGAGAGCCCAGGAAGTGTGAAATTGTCAAAGAAATCAATTAGTTTTGATTAGCTTCTATAATATGTGCTATGAATTGAAGCAATTTTGAGTTTAACTCTCGTTGGTAGCTCCGTTAGTGATATATATAGGTGATATCGATATGAAGTGAATACATGATACTATCCCTTTGAGGATATCCCTTGATATTTTGTATTCCACCCTCTAACTTAAATATTATATGAAACGTCGTCAATTGCCATATATATAAGTACTTCGGGAGAGCGTATCACCTGAGAGTGAATCTGGGGATACACACTAAATTTAAAGCATCATGAGCGGGCTGCAGTCTAACATACCTAACGACCACAAATCAGCGGAGTGCTGTTTGCAGATCCTTGGCTCTGCTGTTAGTATCCGTAAATCTGCTTAGCCCACCAGCCAGGCCAGCCCAGGCCAGGCCAGGTCAGGCCAGGCCAGGGCAGGCGCCGGCGGCTGCTCATTAAATTTAGCTTGTGCGTATCCCGTGGCAACTTTAATTCGTCGGATATTTTCCAGTTTGCCTCTGCTGCTCACTGTTGCATATCATTTGGCCCCGCTCACATTGAACTCACATCCTTGTTGTTATCCTGTCGCGTGTTTTACTTTGATTTATGAAATATTCATAGCTTGGGCGCCCACCCCACACCCTACAGCACTGAATTGAATTTTAATGCGGTTGCCTTCGTACGTGGCCTCTGCGAGACGTCGCACTTAATTCCTGCGAATACTTTTAATAAGTTTCGCAGTCCCATTTTTCGCACTGCGAATAACTTTTGCTGACAGCGATAGCTGGAAACTGTATCCATGTCAGCTCTTTTCTATGCACTTAAGTAAATGGCAATAATTAAATAAATGCACTTGACACATGTTGCCCAACAAATTTGCGCTTGTAATTGCTGAAGCCAAAAGCTACTTTTGCTTCGCGCTCGCGCCACAAATTGTGGCAAGCGCAAAGTAAATTACAGAAATACTGATTGCTAACTTTGATGTGCTCTAATTAAAATAGAGAGAACGCGTTTCTATCTGTACGTACTGTGTCTCCAGTAGATATAGCTATTAGAGTAGCGACGTCCAATTTAGAATAAACACTAAAATTAGGAAACAGTATATACATCCAAATAACAGTATAATATATCTATATACGTGTGGCAAATTCGGTAAGTCGCGATCATCCTCAATGTACCGAATGTTGGCAAGTTGCTAACTGCTGATCTCTTTTAAGTAAAACATATATTTTTTAAAAGTTATGAAACTATTTAGTTCCCATAGTAAGCCCGCACTGCAGCCCATGTGATCATGCGTATCTGTGTGTGTGCGTGTGTGCATGTAATGTCTCTTGTGTCAGCGAAAACAAAACGAAGAGTTATTTATATATCAGTTCCTCGAATGGCTCAGGGGACCTCGTCGTTGAGCAGTTTCGACTAGACCTTTCTTACTTGTATGTTATACATGTCGTTATATTATGAAAGTTTTTGAATCCCTAAAATATTTGAAAATATTCTAGTGACTATGCTCACCAGAAGTCATGCAGAATCCTAATAAAAAAGTTTTATATAAACAAGCAATCAAATCTTCCCTTTTTTATACCCTGAACCCATTGAAAATGGGAAATCAGGGTATAATGTTTTTGTGAAAATGTATGTAACAGGCAGAAGGAAGCGTGGCAGACCCCATAAAGTATATATATTCTTGATCAGGATGACGAGCTGAGTTGATCTAGCCATGTCCGTCTGTCCGTCCGTCCGTCCGTCCGTCCGTCCGTCCGTCCGTCCGTACTAACGCAGAGATCTCCTAAACTACAAATGCTAGAGACTTGAAATTTTACATGTATACTCGTGTATACCATACGCAGTACGAGTTTATCATATTTTTTCGATAACTCATCCCATTTCTTTTTTATCGATAACAATCGAAAATCGGACTTTGTTTTTAAAGCCTAGTTTGAATACTGTTAGACCTAGAGACTTCAGATTTACTGTGTAGATTAATGTGATGAATACAAAGATTTTGTTATTTACAGATTTTGGATGCCACGCCCACTTCTCCCCAAATTTGAAAAAAACGTATATCAAGTACTAGAGACTTGTGCTTTGGCATATACACACATTTGAATGTTATTATCACGTTCTGAAAGTTTGGTGAAGATAGTCCCACTACAAAAAGATTTATTTAACAAACAAATTTTCATAATATAGTCCACACGGCAGCCCAAGCGCAGTAAGTGCGCAGTTAGCAGAGCAATTGTTTATGCGTTCGTATGGATGCATGCGTACGGGTGTGTGTATGTGTTTTTGTATATGTGCTTGAAAAAAGTGTAGAATGATTGGAATCAGTACTTTGCAGGGTTCAGGGTATCTCTTAGTCGAGCAGTCTCGACTAGAGCCCTCTTACTTGTTTATTATATAATACTGTAGATAAATAACTAAAAAATAACTGTAGGTAAATAACAACGACCCTCGAAAATCGAAAACAAATAGTACGACTATCTTAAACAACTCTATTCATTGCCCACAAATTCTGTATGAGTATTAGTGGTCTGAAGGTTTGGAAATTTTCTGTTTGCTTTTTCGTCCAACTGGCCACGATGATTTATTTAATTATTAATATTTATGTATTATTATTATATATAAAAAATACTACAAAATGTTTTTCAGTGCAAATAGAATAAGTCGAATTATTCATAATATATTAAATCAAATTAAGCAATATTGAAAATTCTCTTTTAAAGAAAAATTTATAAAAATCAATACAAATTGTATATTTTTATTTTTTGTGGCCATTTTACATAATGACTGTGACTTGGGATACCAAAATATAAGTATAAATTGAAAAGCTAAATACTTTTAAAACTAAGAAGAAGCTCAAGATATGAAGGTATTGTTTGTATTATATTCTGTGTTCTTTTTTTAAGGGCTTGCGGTCCATATGATAAAAACAAAGTGAATAATAGAGATCAATTATATGCAGTATATATTCCCCATGATTATGTCTATGTGTCAATACAGAGTTAATTATATTTTTGCATTTATAGCTGTTTTCAGTCATGACCTATCTCATTCTTGACAACCCTCACATTGTACATGTATTTTGTTAAGTCATTCTGTCAGCTTAGCCAACATAACTCCAACAGCCAACTCAATGGCGGAAGCGATTCCCATTAATTAAAATAATATTTATCTCTCATTAGTCAATGCGGAATGATGAACATGGTAATGTTAGCTCTGAAATGCGCTCTTCAGCTAAGTGTGCTCTCCATAGATATTTGCAAGCCATTACAGGATTAAAGGACATTTATATCTGCGCTGCTTGTTTTGCCATTGCCGTTAAATTGAAGCATTTGTGCGGCTCTATCTCTCTCTATCTTCCTCTCTCTGTCGTGCTCTCTCCCTTTTTCTTGTTCTGACGCCCAAGTTGGCTTAGACGCAGTTACATAAATATGACAAGTTTCCACTGAAGTGGGACAAAAGCAAAGCTGCTTCCGGCTGTGACGATGTCCTTAGCGCGAGGGCCGGGCAGCAGCAAGTTGTAGAACAGCCTCAAGTCATGAAAAGTCATGATGTATTTGAGCTCTCTCGTTCGACTCAACTGCACAATATCATTTATCAATCAGCCGCATTTCGGGCAACTGGTGAAATTTGCCTAAATACCAGCAGCACTTGCAGACGCCTTAACTGCGTTAATTATGAGCAGAAGCCACTCACCTGATGACTTGGTTATAATCAAGCTATGCTTATGCAATGCCACGACCAGTGACAGGGACAGGACTTAGTTACTGCGACAAACTTTAACCTTCTGGCTTAAGTGCCACTCATGAATATATGCATAAATATGAAACGCAAAGCCTACCCCTAACCAAATCCTCACCATAAACAGTTAACATTTTTCTGCTAGCTGCACATGGCGTACGGCACACGGCACACAGCACACGGCATTTTTATGGTCTGCTGACAAATTACGGAAACTTTCCATTAGTGGCAAATGCTGCCAGACCGCCGAGAGGCCTTTCTCATGAGTTGCATTGCGAAATGCTGTCATATTCAGTACTTTTTTTCGCTCTCCCGAGTGGCTCATCTCTTCTTTAAAAATGTGCCCGGTTCCCATTCCCAGGGTCAGATTTCTAATTGCTTTCCAAAAGGTAAAACTTTGCGTCGCCAGCATATGCAATTAGAAATGCCAAAGTTAATAGAATGAAGCCGCAAATGATGAAAATGATAAAGTTGCCCAACTTCAGCGCGACGACAAAGATTAATACCACAAAGCTCATTAAAAGTGTCAGTTTTCATGTACATACACATACAGAGAGTATATCTCTCTCATACTCAGGTATATAAATACTGTTATATTCACAGGTAAATCGAGCGTGGGTGGGAGGAGCGTTTCTCTGCCAGTTACACAGGCAGCTGAAAGATTCACGCGATACTAAATAATTTGTCTACGTTGAAGTTCAAGGAACTGCCTTACAGAGGCAGGGCGAAGGCTGTGAGAGATGGGGGGGCGGAGGCTGTGTGTGGAGACACGTCTGCAGCTTTGTTTTATGCTGCTTGTTTATAAAACTTGGGCCCTGTTAATATATGTGGCAGGGCAGCTATGCATGGCCGGGGCACCATGCATCATTTGAGAGGGAGTCTAATAAATTTATTACAGCCAGGACACGCAATAAGGAGCTAGGGCAAGGAGCGAGGAGCGAGGAGCTCGGCGAGTCTCCTCGACTGGCAGGCCACACGCTAATGATGTAACCACATTTGCTAGCAAATTATCTGCACATCAAAAGGTTCGCTGGCGGAGGAGAAGGAGCACAAGAAAGAGACGAGGAGAGTGGGAGTGAGAGAGAGAGAGAGCGTGAGTTTGCCAGAGAAAACTTGTCATGCGGGGGAGCTGGATGTGATTTTTAATGAGCATTAGCATGCGGCTTTTGGCGCGTTTAGCTGGCAAGGCTTAAAGTCAAGCGAAAAGTTTCGGCTGCTCAAATTGCTGCTAGACTTTTGGCCAAAAGGTGTTGACAAATTGGCGAGATTTGGTGCTGCAGCTGGCATCGGATCATTTAGAGGGCCATTTACCAAATGGATTTCTAATACGTTTTAAGTTGAGGCTTCGGCTGACTTATCCAGCCAGCCGCGACAGTTTATATAGACGGCAAATCTGTTGGCTGGCAACTTAGTTTTTCTTTTGTTTCAAGTTTGCGATGAAATTGCCGCAGATAAGCTTGATGAAAGTGTCTGAGGCAGATAGAGGCGAGCGAGCGAGCAATGGAGTGGGAGAGTAGGACAGTGAGAGAGGAGAAAGAGGAAGAGGAGGGCCATATGGCGACACAGATTTATCTGAAACTGGGCAATCTGCCTGAGCCCTCAGTCGGCTGGCAGCGCTGCAGAGTAATTTGTTTGCCCAATGACAGGCAGACAACAAAAGCGGGCAGGCTGCATCAGCATCAGCATCAGCATCAGCAGCAACATCATAAGCAGCAGACTAGCCTTGCGACAAGCAAAAATCGTTGGCAAAATACAATATTTAATTATATCGCACTGAGAGCCGCTGAGCAACAAGTTGAAGGCGCTGTCTGTAAATGATTTTCTCTCGCGTTTAAATCAAATTACTGCATGTGGAATTTTAAGTGGCCCTTGTCTTGCCCATTGCCAAGAAAACATGCACAGCACAGCATCAGCATCAGCATCAGCACCAGCATCAGTGAATCAGCCAATGTATTTTTATGCCAATTATTTTATGCCTCTCATGATCAAGTCTAAGCATGGGGGGGCGGGGCAGCAATTGCGGCTATTTATTATTGCCAACTCAAAAGTTTTCAACTTTTGCACTAGGGAAAATTAGATTCACGTTGTGCCGTAAAACTTTTCACTCTAATCAAACGGGAAGTGGCTCCATTTGATGTGCAAACAAACAGAAAGCAATAAAAATCATTTCAATTTTGTACATTTTGTTCACAGTTTTCAATTGCGGCAAATTCCTGTTATTTTATGTGATATATGCGCCAATTATTTGCATTCAGGTAGCTTGGGTGAAATAGAGTTCAATATTTTGTTTACGGCCGAGCGACGCTTTCTGGCTGCAATTCTAATATCTGTTTCATTTGGCCAATTTGCTGGCGGTTTAATTCAAATGCCATTTGCCAAACAGATAAATCAACAATGAAACAATGGAGGGCAGCATAGGCGGGGCAGGGGCGGGCGCTCAGGGAGCAAGTCTCTTAGCTGCACTGAGACCAAGCACCTTGGGAACTGGCACACATCGCAATCAGAAGAGGCGTGAGCTATTTCCCAGCAGAGAGTGCGGACAATGCGCATAAAATGATAAACACACAAGAATTTTCTCTTTTTATCGAATGCTCTCGCAATGCGTACTTTAGTATCTGCAAAGACACTTGCTATTATATTAGACACATACTTTTGAGACTGTTGAATGAATTGCAATTATTGCATTAATTAATTATACCCTGGACCCATTGAAAATGGGAAATCAGGGTATAATGGTTTTGTTAAAAGTATGTAACAGGCAGAAGGAGGCGTGCCAGACTCCATAAAGTATATATATTCTTGATCAGGGTAACGAGCTCAGTTGATCTAGCCATGTCCGTCTGTCCACTCGTCCGTATGAACGTAGATATCTTCTAAACTACAAATCCTAGAGACTTGAAATTACATGTATACTCGTGTATACCATACGCAGTACGAGTTTATCATATTTTTTCGATAACTTATTTCTTTTTATCTATAATAATCGAAATCGGACTTTTTTTTTTTAAGCCCAATTTAAATACTGTTGAATCTAGATATTTCAGATTTACTGAGTAGATTTATGTGATAAATAAAAAGATTTTGTAACTTACAGATTTTGGATAAATCGCCCCCTTCGCCCCAAAATTTAAAAAAACGTATAACAAATACTAGAGACTTGTGCTTTGGCATATACACACATTTAAATGTTATTATCATGTTCTATAAATTTGATGAAGTATCATAAAGTAGCCCACTCGACAGCCCAAGCGCAGTCGCTGGTAACTGCGCAGTTAGTATATGTGCATATAAGAAACGTAGAATGATTGGAATATCAGTATCAGGGTATCTCCTAGTCGAGCAGTCTCGACTAGAACACTCTTACTTTTTTTGATTAATTTTAATGCTTTTTTCAGCAGTTTTTCAAATCAGTCTATTTTAAATATTCACGCATTATTATCATAGTATTACTTTAAGTTCAAATTACATTTACAAATATACAAATTTTATGGGCATGAAATATACCTGATCACATACAGGATAAATATACACCTCGCTCTGAATACTATCATAGCCAAACATATTCTTTCTCTTTTGGTATGTCTTGGTTTTGCATATAGTTTTCCTTTCCTGGTCAGGTAAAGATTCTAAATACAAATGCTTACAAACAGTTGCTCAATGATTGAGCACAATTGAATTAGGCTCTGAGCTTTCCATGCACAAACATGCTTAGCAACGTCCACCTTCTGAATGTGCTGTACGAGAGCGTTTGACAGCTATCGACTCTTGTATTACTTAGCTTAATTAAAGATACGCCAACGTGATTTTTTTGTTGTTGCCAGCTGATCGTTGCGCTGTGCTCAATTGGCCCTCAATAACGAGTCTGGTTGAGAACTTCTCACAGTTTAAGTGAGACGTGAACATGACTCGCAGCTTTTCATATATCTATAGCTTGGGAGAATATGTGCATGTGCGATATGCACACATGATCAATGTCAAATGCAATACAAATGTCAAAGCCAAACAAGCCACAATCGATAATCATTGATGGCCTTACTAAGAGCATAGTTATTGTAATTTAAAACAGATCTTATGCAAGTTTTCATCAGAAATTAGAAACCAGTTCATTATGGTTTTACTGAAATGTATGTAGGAGGCAGAAATAGGCGTGACAGACCCTGTAAAGCATATATATTCTTGATCAGGGTGCAAAGTTGTCCGACTGTTTGTCTGTCGATCCGTTTAAATAAATGTCGATCTTATATTTCTTATTTGTTACAAATGGTTGATGCTATTCCCATTATAATGAATTCCATTAAAATGATGTCCCACTGCAGCTATTAAAATATTAAAATTTTTGTTTTTTCTTTCATAGTGGTACTCAGTATGTTAGACAAATACGCAGATTGATTGCCAAAGTGCAAGCTAGAAAATTCGTATAAAACAGTGCTATATATGAGCTATAAAGTATATTTAAAAATGGCAACAGATTAGTCTAGAATTTCGACTTCAAGAACGGAACTTAAAAATTTTGAAATTTGATTTAGATGTACATATGTGCCTTTACACAAGTCCATGTTCATTTCATAAAATTCATCATTCAATTATTATTATTTCAAAATGAGATGCTGCTTATGATTATATATATATATATATATATATATATATATATATATATATATATATATATATATATATATATATATATATATATATATATATATATATACTCAATGAGAACATTCAAATAGTTTAGTCCTAGATATCAACACAAAGATCGCTGTCAATTCAAAAGCTAAGTGTAAGTGGTACACGACCAGATGTCGGAGGCGCGAAGGCGTGGCATCACGATGGCGATTGCCGCATTGGTAACTTGAGATAGGAAAGGTTTCGTGGTTAGTACGAGTTGCATAAGTCTCGAGCTTTTAAATAGTATTCAAGTGCACTCATAACTGTAGATCTTGTTCGAGTGGTGGGAGGTGGTTGGGGGAAGGCTAACTAACTGACAATGGCGTTTGGCTTGTAATATGAGCACCCGTCAGTGGTCTGAGCCGCATTCAAAAAGCCCCCGCTTCATTTTCACATTATTTTCAACTTTTTACCATTTTTTTCCGAGATTTATTTTAATTTTTTGTTTTATCATATTTGTTTTTATTTTTATTTTTTTGTTTTTTTGTTGAAGCAGACAAATTCCATTAGCTTCCTGCTTTTTATGTGGTCCCTGTTGTTGTTTTTACTGCCTAATTGTTGTTGCTGAAATTGTTGTCGCTCTGTTTGCAACGCTTCTTGCTACTAATTTGTCAACCATTAAAAAAGAGTCGTAAATATAACAATCAGCTTTGGACATTTTGACATTTGGCGCTGCTGTTTAATTTTTTTTCGTGTGTTGCCAACCGTGAAGGTTATACAAAAAATATACCCAGCTAAATATATATATAGATATAGAGACCAAATACATAAGAGTATATATATATGTGTGTGTGTGTGTGTGTCTATTTAAAGGCATGTGTGTGTGTGGGTGGGTGTGGGAATGGACGTCAGCGCTTGGCACAGAACAAAAGGTTAAAACAAATACGAATTCGTTGTCAATGGAAGGTTTTTCACTTTTTGTATGTATACGTATTATAATGAATTATGATAAGATCTAGTTAAATACAATTGGGGTAAGAGTGAGGCTATTTGATAATAAAATAAGCATTTGAGCAAATGTGAAATGAAAGCCTATTAGAAAGTTAGTTCAAATAAGGGAATGATGTACCAATGATCGAATAAATTGAATCCCGCTTTGAAGTTAACATATCCCTTTTGAAGTGACTTAACTCAAGCATATATTTGATATTGATGCATATGAATAATATATAATAAACATTACATTTTCGTGTCTACTTGGATATCCCAGTCGTGTGACTGAGTATTTTAGTAATTACGGGAACAACAACATCAACATCATTATCAAGTGAAATTGCTGTGCAAAATGTTTTCGTACTCTGTACTGGGCAACATGGCAATTGTCAACTGCGTCGGCAACGTCGACAAGGCAAATTAGCATTAGCATGAGTAATTAACTTAAATACAATAGAACAATTTAGTTTTCCAAATTGCGCACGAAGCGTCGACCGTCTCTGTCTCCATTGTCTCTGTCTCTGTCAGACCCTGCAGCAGCTATCTCTCTCTATCTCTTCCTCTCTTGCCGTCACTGCCCCGACTGCGATGCTCGTACAATTGATAATTTTTGCATGTGAAAGGAGGCAAGGCCAGAGGCAGGGAGTCGAGCATTGCAGAGATAGAGATGGGGCACAGTCATGTCACCATTTGGGTCTGTAATTACGCGAACGCACGTCAGCTGAACGCGAATAGAAATGACCGCTTCAGCGGATATCGACGCTATGGAGCACGGAATGTCAACGCTGTACATATGTACATGTGTTTGTTAGGTACCCGCCACACTCCCCTCCATTTTCCATATATCAACCATCCAGATAACCCTCACATTGGCATCTGTCGTGCCGAACATTGTTTTTCGCTTTGACTGATATCGCGCATTACGCGTGCGGATCAGCTCTATAATTTTGTATAATTTGAGTTTGTGATTCTAAATGGATATTTTATGACCCACATTCCACAGACAGCTGATTACAGCTTAATTTAATTTCTGTTGGCTAAATTGCAATTGCCTTGAGCTCGTGAATACTTGCGTGTTCGATATTATATGACGCATGTGCTGCGATGCATACCTGCAATTAAAGAACGATAAGAATCATGTATTAGATTTGTGCACTCTCTGATCACATAAGCTTATGTTTGAATAGAAATATAATAAATAAATACTAAATTAAATCACTAAATTGCCATAAAGTAAATTTAGTTTTGATTTATACAAGTATTTATTGAAGGTAAATATTATCCTTAGATATTTCGTGTAATATTTTAGTTGTACGAGGTTTGTAGTGGTAACTCATGATAACTCATGCATTTTTATGTTTGATGACAAATTTTTATTTTCTTAAAAAAAAGTTTTAAAAAATATATGTATTAGCCAAGAGTTATATATATTTCTATACATTTTTTTTAAGTATATTATTTCAGTATATATTATTTAATTTACTAAGAAAGAACCAATTTGATATCAAACTTAAACTATATTTTTACCGTTCGCAAACACCTTTGCTGATATAAAAGTACTTTCTAGATATATAAGTACATACGTCTCTATTCCTTTTCGTATATTTTGATGCATATCTTTTTTACATACACACACATATTCTCCTCCCATATATTTTCAAGCAAATAAAGTGCTTTTGGTTTGAATATAATCTAGAAACATTTTGATTGTTGAAAATTGCGTGCTCATTGAATTGCAGCCGTGATATACGTTTAAGGGGCTACAAGTCTTATTGGGCTTGAACAATTCGATTTTTATGGCCTCGGACAAATGCCGAATCAGCATTGTGGCTACACAATGGACAGCTAACGCATTTAACCCATGTTATCCCACACAATTATGGCATAAAAATGTTGCCTGCCTGCCAGCCAATCGCTTTCCAATGGTCCAAGAAGGGGGAAGCAGGGAGGGAAGGAGGAGCATTTGATATTTTCGTATTTTGTGCTTCTGCTTCAGCTTCTGCTTTTTAATGCACAATGCTCAATGGGAGTTATTTTCTATGCATGCCACAATTTGAAATTAAGCAGGAGGATTGCTTGCTGCCAGCCGCCGCTTTGAGGTAACGATTGCGGGCCGGGCCCTGGTTTGGAGTTTGGTGCGCCTTTTCAGGCTTAAATAGGCGGAAAAGAAAATTATGTTTACGCAAAGTGGAAAGAAAGGCGGGCGGCGTACCAAAAGGAGTTCGCTTTTCTATGGCATACTGCTAGGCTCATTGTTTGTGACACTCTGCCACCTCCACCTTCCGAGCCCAAGTGGGACAAACAGTCGTTGCGCACTCCGATTAAAGCCCAAAGCGTTTTGTTGCTTCCAGTCCAGCATCCAGTATCCAGCATCCAACTCTAAGCTTCCCTTCAGCAACTTACATGCAACTCAAATTAAATGAATTGCTCGACGCGCAAAGCTTCCACCCGCCAACTCAGCAACCCACCACCCCACCACCCCACCAACCCGCCAATCCTTCAACCCTTCCTCCCTTCAGGTTCAGCTCCGGCTACTTCTGGTACCCCTTTGGCGCCCCATTAAAATTTTGCTTCAATGGTTTTTGACCAGTTTTTTGTTCGCTGCTCGGAAGTTGTTGCTCTGCCTGCATTAACCGACTGGAAAGTGGTCCGGCAGAAAGTTGCAGCCTCTGCCTCGACTTCTGCCTGCCCGGCAGGTACTTAGCTGGGTAAATGAACTATAAAACACTCTGCTGAATAATTTACGTGCGTTCTCATAACGAGAACATCAGCCACTCGAAACGTTGATCGACTGTACAAGCTCTTTTCTCTGGTAACTTTTAACGGCCCGTGAACATGCACTACAAAGTAAAGTTCACTTCGGATCAGCAAATACACCAATCGATTAATCGATTTAATCTTGAAAACCGTTCAATATCATATAAAAGCCTTTGCAACAATTGTGTTGTTGTAGAAAAGACTTATACAAATAGTTTTAGACATCAAAGCCTAAGATATCTGCTATACCTACCTTCTTTTACTAATAGTAGCTTGAATATTTCTCAATGTTCGCTTTTTATTTAGCTTCCGCTCAATGTCATTAGCTTATTTTCCGTTTTTCTTAAATTTAGATCATTTTTGAGCTTTCAAAATCTCTTTTACATGTATACATGTAATTGCACTTATTAAACTGTTTTGGATCTTCATGCTTTCGATCTTTGGATGCAGCTTTAAGCTGCACTGATTTGAGCAATTTTAAGGTGAACTTTGCATATTTATATTGGTAGCTGCTGTTCGGAGTGGACAGTGGAGTGGATCTTTGGATGCAGCTTTAAGCTGCACTGATTTGAGCAATTTTAAGGTGAACTTTGCATATTTATATTGGTAGCTGCTGTTCGGAGTGGAGCAGCAGCTCTGCTTGCATAAAACATCAAACGTTGTGCCAAAATGTGAAGGTCCCTGCGCGCACTCGACCCCCGCCCACGACCACGCCACGGCCACGCCCACACCCCAACAAAGCGCGAAATCGCATGCTAAACAAATAAGAGCAGCATGATGTGCTATATAAAAACAAAAATACCTTGCAATAAACCAGAGAGTAACTGAAACTGGGTCTACAAGCCCGTCCCCCAGCAGTCCATTCACATTCGCATTCTGCAGCTCGGCGAGTTATGGTCTGGCATTCTTTTCTCTTTTTATTTTGGCATGCAGCGATTCGTTGTTGTTGCTGTTTGGTTTGGGGCAACATAAAATTGTATGTACAAAGAGCGCCCTAAAGTTGATTTCCGGTTTCCGCTCAAATGGCCGCCGCCTGCGCGCGTTCGTGTGAGAATTGTGTGCTGCCTGCAGCCTAACTGCAGGTGTTTGTATAACAGCCTCTGAATATGCGTGTGTGTGTGTGTGTGTGTGTGTGTGTGTGTGTGCGAGTCGGTAGGTGGTGTGTGTGTGTGGGTCTACATTTTTTATACCCTGAACCCATTGAAAATGGGAAATCAGGGTATAATGTTTTTGTGAAAATGTATGTAACAGGCAGAAGGAGGCGTGGCAGACCCCATAAAGTATATATATTCTTGATCAGGATGACGAGCTGAGTTGATCTAGCCATGTCCGTCTGTCCGTCCGTCCGTCCGTCCGTCCGTCCGTCCGTCCGTACTAACGCAGAGATCTCCTAAACTACAAAAGCTAGAGACTTGAAATTTTACATGTATACTCGTGTATACCATACGCAGTACGAGTTTATCATATTTTTTCGATAACTCATCCCATTTCTTTTTTATCGATAACAATCGAAAATCTGACTTGGTTTTTAAAACCTAGTTTGAATACTGTTAGACCTAGAGACTTCAGATTAACTGTGTAGATTAATGTGATGAATACAAAGATTTTGTCATTTACAGATTTTGGATGCCACGCCCCCTTCACCCCAAATTTGAAAAAAACGTATATCAAGTACTAGAGACTTGTGCTTTGGCATATACACACATTTGAATGTTATTATTACGTTCTGAAAATTTGATGAAGATTTTCGCACTACAAAAAGATTTATTCAACAAACAAATTTTCGTAATATAGCCCACACGGCAGCCCAAGCGCAGTAACTGCGCAGTTAGCAGAGCAATTGTTTATGCGTTCGTATGGATGCATGCGTACGGGTGTGTGTATGTGTTTTTGTATATGTGCATGAAAGAAGTGTAGAATTGTTGGAATCAGTACTTTGCAGGGTTCAGGGTATCTCCTAGTCGAGCAGTCTCGACTAGAGCCTTCTTACTTGTTTCATATTTGATGATTGACTTTAACTGCCAGAGAAAACAAACAACCCAAGCGCTCACATACGAGCTAAAGCTGTTGCCATAAAGTACTGGAATTTTTCGAATTCATTCGGCTGCAGTTGCTAGCAGGGATTTCAGAGCAGCCATAATGACTGGGTGAGGGAGGCTGCTAATGATCCAACTGAGACACAAAAATCAAATTTCGAACGCGTTGTCACAATATAAATGCCAAGGCAATCACAATAACTCGCACGAATCATCAATGCAGAGCTAATAGTTGGCAGAGGAGAAAGCGGGCGAGGCTGTGAGACAATAAGTAGAAGGAGGGGCTGGGCTGCCTGGCAAAGTGTGAGGCGCATGCCTGGGATGCCCTTCCGTCCGCATAGTTGCGATGAACAGTCGCACTTTGCGGCTGCCGGGGCGCAACTAATGAATGCCGCCAAAGTGCGCACAGATCAAAGAGCAGCACGCACGAAACAAATTCCTTTCTCTCCTCTCTCTCTCTCTCTCTCTCTCTCTCTCTCTCTCTCTCTCTCTCTCTCTCTCTCTCTCTCTCTCACCCCATCTCTCTCTCTCTATATATATTTGTTTGTATTTCTCTGTCTGGAGTTCGTCAAATGGCCAAACAATGGCCACAAATCTGCGGCGCCTATGCAACACATTGTCTACTTGCCTCGCCTTGCTGCCGTGGCATGTGGCATGCGGCAGTGTCATTTGTCTTCGCAGCTGTTGCTCTGCTGAGCTGGGACTGCCTGGCTGGTTGGATGGCTAGCGTAGCGTTTCTCTTGTATGCTAGTGTCCTGTGGCATGTGCCTTGCGTGTTGTCGACGCATTACACGGCAACATGTTCAGCACATTAGCAGCTAAAGAGTGGGCACGAGGCAGCACTGTTGAGGGCCATAAAACACGAATGTTGCCTCTTGCCTCTTGTTATTTGTTCAACAATTTTCCATTACTGCATACCCCCAATCGGCTATTCGCACTCTTTACATTTGCAATTTGAGTGAAAATAAATAAAAACAAATTCAACCGCAGCGTGTGTAAATTAAATTTCAAACAGGGACAACAGCGAGCAGACTTCAGCCTATAAATTTTCAATTGATACTCCGGTCTTTCGGCCATTCCGATATAAATATTTAATTACATTTAACCTTTTCCAACCTAACCGCAAAACTTTCAGCTTGCAAGCAACAAAATAAAATAAAATCCCACGGAAAAAAGGCGACAAAACACAAATGGAACTTCAATTATTCCACGTAAAAAATAAGCCAGCAACAATAGGCGTGGCCAGAACGTGAAAATGTAAAGAAAAAATAAAACCGGATAAGTTTGCTTCCTTTGGTCACGATCTGCTGTTTACATGGGACACGGGACACGGAACACACTGTAACTTGGTTTGTTTGTTGGACAACGCTAAAAGCAACGTGTCTTGGCAGTTCACCTTCCCTTGGACTCACATGCTCCTGCTCCTGCTCCTGCCAGCCACTTGTTTGTTTGCTGATTTGTTTGACTTGCGTGTCGATGATGACACAACACAAAAAGTGAGCAAACCCAACCAACAAAGCGGCCAACGGTCGCCAAAGCAAACT
Source organism: Drosophila hamatofila (assembly GCA_035045345.1). Lineage (NCBI taxonomy): Eukaryota > Metazoa > Arthropoda > Insecta > Diptera > Drosophilidae > Drosophila > Drosophila hamatofila. The sequence continues at coordinate 676,463 of JAWNPA010000018.1, forward strand.
CAACAACTACAGCAAAAAGGAGGAAGAAGAAGGAAGAGGAACAGGAACAGGAACCGAAGCAGCGGCAAATCGGTAACTGAATTTTTCCGTTCATAAGCCAGGAAACCAAAAGAAAAAAAAAAAAAAATTTGTATGTAAACCAAAAAAAAAAAAAATCTTATAATAATCATAAAAAGGACGACAGACGTCATAGAGAGAGAGAGAGAGAGAGAGAGAGAGAGAGAGAGAGAGAGAGAGAGAAATACAGAGGGTGGTAAAAGGGGAGAGGACAAAGAAATCAACAACTGACCCAAGCGGAAATTGTTGCAAATGTCAGCAACAATTTCATTCTCTTTATTTGGGGTACTTTTTTACTGTTGCGTATGCGTGTTTATTTTACTTTATTTATTGTGTATTACGTATACGCCACATGCGTGTGGCAGTGAGCGAGACGACCAGATGTGCATACGGATTGCCAGTTAACGGCACTTGCAACACGAAGCTCACACACAAATTCGCAGACAGGGCAAACGCCTGATGATTTAAGCACACAAATGATCACACACACACACGTAGAATACAGGATGCAGGGTACAGGAAGCGTGCGCTTATGGCAATACAATTGAGGGCGCTTAAATTCAATCGACGATAAGTTCAGCAAATAAATGGAATTTAAATAAACTGAAACATTTTTATAGTAAGTCTAGGCTCTTTTTATTTGGCGGTGTTGAAACATTGAATTTATGATTAGTTTTCTAGTGCCTATGCTCCTGGTTTAAGAACTTTTGCTAGCCAGTTCGTAAGGATTTATAAGGAATTTAGATTCCATCTTTCAGTTTTGTGCAACACGCGGCATATGCGTAATCTTCGCAAATGCTTCACAGCTAGCGTGATATTCAACTTGGGTTCAGCCAAAGGATATTCCCCTAATTAGTTATCGCAATCGGTCTCCTGGCACAGTTCGCAGGCCTTATGCTTCGTTAGCCCCTTCTCCATTTGCCAATTTCATTTATGAGCCGTTTGCATGTTGTCGATTTGATGGCAGCTCGTAAACGGGGCAACGGCAAAACAACAATTGGCCGAGCAACAGCTAATGAGCTATAAAAAAAGAGAGAATAGCAACAGAGAGTGAGCGAAAAAGCGACTTAATGAGCGCTAGAAGAGAAACAGCCGCTGGCGCCGATGATGATGACGAAACGCGCAAGAAGGATAATGGCCAAGGTGTTAAATGCGGCCGCAGGGCTGAGCAAAGCGCTAAACCGGATCAAGGGATATTAATGATGCAATTCTGCAATTCACCTCAGACGCGTTTGCGGGAAATTCATTGCGCACTTTCATAATTAAGAGTTATGGCTACTAACGGAGGGGTATTGACAGCTAGGGGCAAACACGTCCTGCTGTGGTGCCGAGCAAACAGAACTTATTAATTTCTGCATTATTTAAGCGTGTAATTTATGTGCACAGTTTGCATTTTTAATTGCATTACACGGTGTGCGGTTAATGCATGTTAAATGCATGCCATCGACGCGGAGCGGGATGGAGAAAGAGAGAGAGAGCGGGGAAGAGGAGCTGCGACAAGGAAGAGCATGTGAGACAACTGTAATATGCTCGTGCAATATGGCATTTGTTTAATTAATTGAACTTTAATCAGCGACAGCTGTCATATGAGCTCGCTATATACTGAGCGTATCAGAACGTTGATTTTCATTTTTCACTGAAAAGGTCAGCAAATTGAGAATTGCAGAAATGGAAATCGAATCGAAGCCACATTTACTTAAACTCTGCTTGCAGTTTGCGAAACGAACTTAAGTCTTACACAAATTATTTCCGATAACATCTTTCAGTTGCGACCTTTTTAATAATTTAATTTAATGCTAAATTGTCTAAGGCGAAATTGAATAAGACCTGAACAAAAGCAGAACTAAAAAAAAAAGAAGGAAAGTAGATAGAGCGAAGGACACCAAGCGAAGGTGCTGAGCGAAGCGAGCACTCGAAGTACTTTGAGTGGATATTGGCGAAACACGAAATGACACGCAGCCCGTCTAGAGGTAGACTTGAGTACTTAAGCGTTTAGCAGCCCAAATTGTTTCAGGCACTGCGACTCATCTTTGTAGGTTATCCATGTACTTTTGTGCTTTTTTCTATCGTCAATATTTTACTGAAATGTTCTAATGTTTTTAAAGAATTAAAATTTGAGAAGACTTTAATTCGTATAGCGCTAAATTCGTAAATTTCAGATACAATGATTTTATTCGCTTTGCCTGTGTTTTAAATGAAATTTTTTTGATTTTTTTTTTTTTTCAATATTTATTTCATGTTTCATCTATGCAATGTGCACCTTACGATAGTCTCCCAACCTTACTTTTAAACCGTTATCACTCAGATGATTTATTAAACATTCAGTATAAGTCCATTTTAGAATTTACATAACGAAGAGTTTAGTTTATTTTAAAATAAAGTTTATAATCCTCAAGTAGTGAAAAACGCAAGAACGGTGTTTATGACAGACTGTTTCACGCACACATCTCCAGCTGGCTGGGCAGCCCTTATTGTATCCATGGAGCAATTCGATTTGGCGTGCGCTATCGGAAAAGGCAATCGAACAAATTCTTGCTTCCTGGCCGCCAATTGTGGCCGGCTGAAATGGCGCTCAACATTTTTAAGCACTTGCCGGCACTTCCGCCGTCTGCACTTGAGCGCCAAATTCTCAGCCATTAAGGCGTCAAGTAGCGCATGGGTTCGAGGGTCCGGGCTTTGGTATTGCGCAGACGGAGACGGAGAAACTGCAGTCGAAATACGGAAAACGGCTTAAAAGCCTTGTCACAAAACTCTTTTTATTCTGGCATTTAAAAACGGGCGCAAACAAAAACGCAAAAATGGCAAAACAAAATACTTAAAGTTGACATTTCACTTAACGAAAACGAACGAGGGGCAACCACTTGTGTGTGTATGGGTATATGTGTGTGTGTGTGTGTGTATATGTGTGTGTATATATATGTCTAAACCCCTGGAGACACACAAAAGTTGTTTAGAAATTCATTGAGCCAAAAGTTCTTCGCTTGCCCCAATCGCCTTGTCTGCAATGTTTGCTCTACTCTCTCTTTCCATCTCTCTCTCTCTCTCTCTCTCTCTCTCTCTCTCTCTCTGCCGCTCGAATGTACTCCTCGTATATTTATAGCTGTGGCATATGTCAAGGCGACAAATAAATTTTTGGACAGCAATTTCATGCAACGTGCCGAGCCAACAAACAAAAAATACAAACAAAATAAAATAAGAGCAACAGCAAAATGTTGATTTGCATTTGCCACATAGCAGGCAGAGCAGAGCAGCCAGTCGCCGAGCGAACCACAAAGCTCAAGAGACAGCCAACAAGCGATTCGCGTCATATTGCACTTATTTATAAGTATTTTGTGGCATTGCCAGCTGCAACAGTTGCTGCTAGCTGCGGCGTTGCCAGCTGCCAGTGCAAAGGCTAAGGCTGATTTGCCAGCTTTTTTCAGCAGACGCCACCTAGCGGTCAGCCTGGACACTATGCAACTTTGTTTGCATGCAACAACATGATAAAGCACAAAAATGTCAAACTGAAAACTAAAACTAACTCAGAAAATAACAACAGAGAGACTAGGAGTGAGAGAGAGAGAGAGATAGAGACGGCAGGGGAGGGGGAGAGAGAGGGAGGGAGCATGTTAGTTGGAGGTGGTGCAAAAGAAAGAGCATTTTGACAGCCATTTTGCCACTTGGCAATTTCCTCCGTGGAGAGTACATGACAAAAATTGTAGAGTATGCCGCAGGGCGGAAGAGGTGGTGCAGTGGTGCGATGGTGGTGGTGCAGTAGTGTACTGCGGCCGTACGTTAGGTAAGGCAAATTTTTCTTGTCGAAAACTCTGGCAGAAAGTTAAAAGTTTAATTGTGCGCAACGCTTAAAATGCAAACGCTGGACAGCTAGAGCAGGAAAAGGGGCAGGAGGCGAAGCTGAATGCAACATCTGTGACAAGTTTTATTAAGTTTATTTTATATTTTTGCATCTGTGCGAGGGCAGGCGGGGGCAAAGGGGTTAACGACGTGCTGCCACAAACTTGTCGGCTGGCATTCTGTGAGGATAGAGAATGGCGCTTTGTTGCAACTTTGATAAAATCAAATGTGGAAGCTGTAAATAGAAGGCTGGAGATGGAGAGCCAGGGGATTGCATGAAGGGCTGCCATGTCACACACACTTTTTTATGGTAGGTTGCACACACTTGACTGCCCAATGGCCTTTGCAAGATGCAGCTGCAAGTGTCCCCAAGCCGGACAAGGGCCACTTAAAGCTCCGGCAAGCGCTCATAAAACGTTTAAATGGGAGAAAAGAGAAAGCAGCGAATAGGCTGGAGCAGCAAGAGGAGCTGCATCTGCTGAAGCGCCAGCTAATGCATATCCTTGAGGGCAGCTCGTCGGGTGTGTGTAAAATATTTAAGTGCCATCAGTTGCTGTCATACTTTTTTAATTGACTTATCAATAATTCATGCGGAGCAACACTCACACCAGCACAAACACAAACACAAACACAAACACAGACAGAGGAAGCGGGTTGAAGAGCAGAGAGCGAGAGAGAGGGATTGTATATGGTAGTGTTATTCATAAATACAAATGAAGTCAGTGGCTGGGCGCGAATGCGAAAGGTGAGACAAGTGCGAGAGGTTCGAGGCTCCGTTTGGCCAGGTCGACGACTCGCCTTGTATTACACGCACACACACACACACACACACACAGCTGTGGACATCCGCAGGACTCTTTCGGTAGATGGCGCCATCAGCACGTCCAACTGTACACAGTGAAGAAAAAAGTTCGAAATGTTTAATCCTGGAATCCGTGGAAAAATGTATTCGTTTTATTTTTATTTGTTTATATATTTATTAACTTTATTATATATTTATTGACCAATTGAAAAATTTTATTTGTAGTTTTTTTATATTATTAGCCTGAGTTTTCTCTTTCAATTTACCCTAGATGTTCATCTTTAAGCTGTGCTTCAGATTTACTTTATTTTAAATTTATTTTATTGATTTATTATTTTATTAATAATCCGATCCTTCTCTGTTTGAGCAATTACATATTGGGAACTTACAGTCATCAATATTTTGTGTATTATCTGATCAAATTATCTCGTTAATATTTTCTATAGAAAATTCAGTGAATTTCATATATGTAAAGTAGAGTAACACTTTTTTCCAGTGTTATTTATATTTAATTTGATAAATTTAAGTGATATGTGAGTTAATTCGGTTTCAGAATTACTGCAACAAATATTTTTCATTCTCGCGCTCATCTTTATCTTGCGCTCCACTTTTGGTAATTTCAGCTGCAGTCCACAGTGGAGGAATGTGATTGATGCATTTTTAATGCGCTTTTCGGAGCATCATTTCGCACTACAGTTGTGGAAGGGTAGACGGAGTTGTTGTGATTGCGCATTCATTTGAAAAATGCAATTGTGGCTGAGCGACCATTAAAAAACCTTTAAATAAATTTTAGTTGACATCTCACGCAGAACAGCAGCAGCAGCAGCAGCAGCAGCAGCGCATCATAAATATTATTTGAGAAACATAATCAGGGCAAAGGTTGAGGACGCTAAACAAAAGCAACGCACCAGAGCATTATGCGTCAAGGATAAAATCAAATTTAACGCATCGCTTGCATTTCTGCAAGGGCCGCTCAACGAGGGGGAGGAGGAGAGGTCTTCTGAACGCTTTGAGTTTTGGCTGTGCTCTCTCAGGGCTGCTTAAAGAAAGGCCACGTAGCACTTGACATGAGCAGAGACAAGCACACACACACACACACATACAGGCAGAGACGCACATACATGCAGGTATATGCACTCTCACAGAGGAGGGCGTTTAAGTGAGAGAATTTTGGGCGTGGGTGGGGCGCTGGGCACGTGCCGTCGGCTTACGCGCCGTTTGCGCTGTGGGAAGCCGTCGCCATATGAGAAAAACCAGCATGAAAAATGTGTAGCATAAGACAAGGCGCATAATCAAAAGTAACGCAGCCAGAGGATGGCCAAAGCAGACCCCATGCACGCCACAGCCTTTTCAGAAGATGCACATGCTGAGCGCAGTGCTGAGGCTGCTGCGCTGCTGCGCTCGGCTCAACATAATACAATATTTCAAGCCACAGAAAGCAACAAAAATATTAAAAGGAAAAAACAAAAGCCATGCGACCACGCTGCACCACATGTCAAAACGGCACTGGGAATGGGGCCACATATGGAAATGTGTGTGTGTGTGTGTGTGTGTGCGTGTGTTATAATACATGCACTTGAGATATCGATTATGGACTTGTTTGCTAACGCTTTATTATGTGCTCTTCTACTTTCGCTGTGTTACTAAAATGTTATTCAATTTCATTAACTTGGCATTAATAATATTGTGTGCAACTTTTTACAGATTTATACTAGAGATGTTAAAAGCAACTATAGCACCATCTATAGTATTGATAGACATTCATATTCAGGATAGATCGATTTTGTATGCTGCTGGAGGGAAATATAATATATCCTCTTGGTCTATGCCTTATTGCTTTCAAATTAGTTCAGTAGTTTTGCGCATTGTGCACACGAATATTTGTGTGAAAGAATGTTCAGGTAGGCGACGAATTCCCTAATGCCAAAAAGGCATTTAAAAATTAAAGCACTTAGTTATTAATAACTAGTTCAGTATTTTTAGAGAATTGATACATTGATCTAGTTTTAGTTTATCAATCAATAGTTTTATCATTGTATATTTAGAAGATCACTTTCATTATTATTAAAAGATACGAAAGGAAAGGAAGCAAATGTTTGCCATAATCATTAAAGTTGTTTAATCAATCGGTGGAACCATAATAGTATCCATGGCTTAAACCTATCGATGGTTGTAAGCACTATCGATGGTTTTCTAGCTCTCATCCTATATCTTTTAGATGATAAATTCATAAACTTATATGTAGAAAATAAAGTCTTTTATATTTAAAAAGACTTAATAAGGATCTGTATTCCGTAATGACCTCCTTGAGACTAAGCGGGCATTGGAAACTTACGAATAAGTGTTAGGATATGGCATTAAATATTTTAAGACAACAGTATTATTTTCTGCATAAAAAGACTATCGAGATGAAAGTGAAATCTACTTAATTTCTTTTGTTCTTTATTTCATTGTAATTATGTAGATAAAAGAAAACGTATATTTTAATATAAATATCCGATATAGAGTATTGCTGAAATATTTATCTACTCAAAATAAAAACAAAATTTATTATATTTCTGTTAAATTGTTTCTATTTCTATAATAGTGGAACTGCTTTTCAAGCTAGAAAGATTTTAGCTTTGCATGATAATCTATCAGTTTCTAACTTTACTCTCTGCGGTCTCATTGTGCAAATACTTTATTTTAGCATTACCTTTGGATTAATCCACTCCCCTCTTAACTACCTTTGCGCTGCCAACTCGAAGCTTGATGGTATGCCAATATTTCATTGAAGAACTTGGCATTGTATATTGGATCAGCCGATTGCTACTCGAGCAACACAAATCGATTTTGATGATTTCGTTTGAAAAAGTCTTGCTTGGTATTTCGTTTGTCCTTTGCGTATTACCGTAATCCCTAGCTGTCTCGAAGTTGGCTCGGACTAACGCGAGTTTTGTCCGTATTGTGATTGTAACGGGGCTCAGGATGTAACACTTACCTCTTCCTCATTGCTGGCCGTGTTCACGGAGTCCATGCTCTGTGAGAGTCCCAGCGGGGCGAGCGCCATTTGATTTTCCATTATGCTGGCTTCTCTGCTTATTGTTGTCGCTGACACTGCTGTTGCTGCTGCTGTTGTTGTCGTGCTTGTATTGTTGTTGTTGCTGTCGCTGGCGACGCTGGCTGTTGCTGCGGCACTGGCACTGCCTGCCGGCGAGGGAGTCGTCGGCGCCGACTCGTGCGACTGAGACTCGTGCGTGGAGCTGCCCGGGGAGTTGGTATTGTTGCTGCTGTTGACTGTTGTTGCTGCTGCTGTGGCAACACTTAGCGCAGTGCTTGCTGCTGCTGCTGCTGCTGCTGCCGCTGAGCTGCTCTGTTGCTGCTGCTGCTGCTGCTGTTGGTGCTGATGTTGCTTGTTGTTGTTGTTGTTGTTGGTGTTGCTCAGCACTAAATGCTGCTGTTGCTGCTGTGGTGCGTACTGTGCGTGAGCGTGTCGCAGCTGATAGCCACTATAATGGGCAGGCGCCTGCTGCTGCTGCTGCTGTTGCTGTTGCTGCTGCTGCTGCTGCTGGTGGTGCTGATGCTGCAGCACCGCCACGTGCTGCTGCTGTTGCTGATGCGCCGCGGCAGCTGCAACGGCCGAGTGCTGTAGATGCTGGTTGAGCAAGGCAGCGGCGGCGGCTGCCTGATTGAACTGCGCCAAACGCTGCTGCTGCTGTTGTTGCTGCTGTTGCTGGTGTTGCTGGTGTGCGTAGGCAACCTGCTGTTGCTGCTGTTGCTGCTGCTGCTGCTGTTGCTGGTGGTGCGCGGCAACGGCGGCCGCAAACTGTGTGGGGTGTGCAAAGCTCAGCTGATGGCCCTTGAGCGCTGCGGCTGCTGCTGCTGCGGCGGCGGCGGCTGCTGCTGCTGCTGCTGCTGCCGGCGAGGTGGCGTATTGCAGATGGGCACCGGGCGCGGCAACTGCTGCTGCTGCTGGCACGGGCAGCACCGAAACGGCGGCGGCGCACTGGCGCTTGGGCGACGGCGACAACACCTGTGGGGCACTCGCTGGCGTTTGCGGCAGCGTCGGCCTGCGTTTAATCGCAATCGACGAAATGGTGATGGCTTTTTCAAACACTGGCCGCTGGTGTTGTTGGTTGTTGATGGTAGTGGTGTTGGTGTTGGTGCTGGGTATTACGGATGCTGCTGTCGTCGCTGTCGTTGCTGTCGTTGCTGTCGTCAGCGTTGGCGGCGTCGGCGTCGGCGTCGTAGTCACTGCGGGCAGCAGTTGCAATTGTGGTTCGGCGATATGGAGCAGATGGTGATGGCTGCCCAACAGGTTCTGATTCTGATAGTTGGCTATGTTGGCGACTCAGTTAACCTGCAAAAGTGAATATCAAAGAAAACCACATTAATATAAAATCAAACAACAATTGAATGCTGTCTAAAATGCTAAACATAAATCAGAGGTTTGCCACTGACATAGCTGATGAAAACTCAAGAGAGGGAAATTCAAGCTGCAATTGGAACATGACAGCAACATTTCAGAATTGCGAGCATTATATTAAATTGAAATGAAATACCATCAGCTCTGCAACTGTAAACGTCGTGTTTCCAACTACAGCGAATCAAATTTGTATACATAAATCAAATCTAGGCGCCTGACACCTGACAGTTGACAAATTCGAATACAATTAATAAAGATAAACAATATTTTATTATATAAAATAATTCTAGCTAATTCAGCATTATGCTATAAGATAGCTAATAATATAATAATATATATATATAAGCAAAAAGACGAGTTGAAGCTGTTTTGAGAGTTTCGATTTCTTAACTATAATTATATGCTTGGAAATAACAAAATATGCTTCGCTAATGATCAATTTATGCCTTGACTTCAGTTCTCATCAATTCAGCTATGTGATTTCAATAAAACTGTGCGTGCGATTATTACTTACAAAGTGAATTCAGTTGAACTAGTTTTGTTATACTAAGCAAGTAAGCTTCGTCAAGGCAGGTTATATAACAGTTGACTAGAACAAATTGTAAATTTATTGGAAAAAGAAAGAAAAAATATCAACAAGAACAACGGAGTTCAAGAACAAAGACAGCGCTTGTGCTAGAATAATGATATGCCAGAGAGAAGCTCATAGAAAATTGAGTCAAATGAAAGAACAAACAGCATGCAAATTGTGTAGGTCAGTCACAGAGAGACGCTGGCAACGATTCTTGCTGCGTATATAACTCTATTTCGCTGTCGGTTATCACTGGCAGCCATCGAGCGATGCCGCAGCTGCTGGCAAGAAAAGAATCTGAATACAGTTGAATGGGAATAACAGCAGCAGCAACAGCAACAGCAACAGCAACAGCAACGGCAACAGTAGCAACAGCAGCAGCAGCGAGGCAAATAAACAAACGAAAACACACATAGAATGGGAATCGAGTACGTATACATATGTATAAACATTTGAGTGTATGCCCAGCAACTTGAAAATTGAGCTGACAACAAACCCAAATTGTATTTAAAAAATATGCACATAACTAAAGCTGAGTATCCAGAGATATGTATACACATATCGTGCGATACATATAATAGTCGCCATTGTACATCAAATATATGCACATATTTGAGCACAATACACAAACTGGGCTATGAATGCGGATTATAATGGCGCCAACACAGCACAGCACCGAGCCAACCAAGTACTAAGGACACACGGCGACAAGCAACAAGCAACAAGCGACTCGAATATGTCGCCCATCGACGCCTGTGTATTGTATCTGTATCTGTATCTGCATCTGTATCTGTATCTGTATCTCTATCTGGAGGATGTCATGTTTCTAAGCTATCGCCACACTTTGCATATGACAAATTATGCACACAATAATCGAGGCGGGGGTACGCTTAAGTATCCTCCAGCACGACACGCTCCATCTAACTTTCGGTAGCAACAGCTTGGCAGCGTTTAAGGGGCATGCCACAAAATTTGTTGTTGCTTGTTGCTTGTTGTTGGGGTGCGGCTATTGGCAACACTTGAATTAATTACAAAAAACACACCGAGTTTGGTAATCATAATTCAAATTTAATATCGACCCAAAAGGCTTTCTGGATGTTGTTGCTGATGTGGGATGAAGCACTCGGGATATTTGGGGATATTAAGGGTGACTTGCGTTGGAAGCTGTTTTAATCCCACATGATTTATAATTAATAGAAATGGAAAACCAACTGCTTAAAACAATGCATAATGCATAATATATGGCTAATATTTAAATAGGCCATTGTGCCAGTGACGCGTGTTAGATTTATGGCCAAGTGCGGCCAATTCTGAATTTATTGAATGCGCCCAACAATGCGTATGGCAATAGAATTTAAGCTTATACTATACGTACATCTCTTTGCGAATGCTTAAACTGCAGCTATTCTGTATATAGTTTATTTAAGAAGCTGATGATTGGTTATAAAAGTTAGTCTAATTTATCGATATATATAAATATATAATATATGTAATAAATTAGTCTAATTTGTTGTAAAACAAAGTATATATACTAAGCAGAAGTATCTGTTCTTGCTATGTTGTATTGGCACACAAAAAATGGAGGATGGCCACAGTCTCAATTTGCTACAGTCTTACAGATTGTTATACTTCTTTCAATTGTGTTATTAAGATACTACAATTAAATTACATTAGTTCAACACTTAACAATAATATACATGTAAGAGTGCTGTAGTCGAGAACCCTTCGAAGAACTAGTATTCTAATAATTCGACGATTCTTTTATGTATACATAACATGCACACACACATTTGTATTTCTGTATCCATAAGCACGCGCTCTGCTAACTACGCAGTTGACGCAGCGACTGCGCTGGGGTTGCAGTATGGGCTATGTTATGAGAACTTTTTAGTTGAATAAATCATCTTGTAGAGGAGTTATCTATGAGAACTTTTATAACATTCAAATTTGTTTACTTGCCAAAGCCCGAGTCTCTAAAAAAATAAGGAGTTATCGTTTCTTTTGAGACAAACACGATCTGCGCTTATTACCCAGGGACCTATAAACAAAATTTCATGTAGCTATAATGGGTTCTGAGACAGGGCTCAAGATGTACAAAATAAGTATACATACAAGTATGTATGGTCTATGAAGTGATATTTAAGATTTTGAAAATGTGGGGAAATATTTAAATATAGCTTCATAAGAAATACAATATATTTCGAATAATTCTGAATATGCGAGCGGCTTTCTTTGTATTTATTTATTTAAAATATAATTCTTGTAGCGATGGCATTCTTCCCTTTATGTATATGGAATGAATCTCATTATTCAATCATCTGATTTTGATCGAGCTAGATCTCTCACTTTGATTTCATGTGCTATGGTCAGACTAGTTTTTTACCACAGGACTGTTAAAGCTGGGTATGGCTCTGTGAACAATGTAATTATGGTTGTATTAGCAGAATAGCAAAAGATATTGCTATTAGTATACATTGAGATTATGGTGTTTTTATTTCGTTCTTAGATCATCAGCATTAAATATAAGCATGTGCTCATGAGCTATTAGTAATTATTTCATCACTCTCATACAAATACGTATGTATATGTATGAGCTCTGAGATAAATAACTTAACTTGAAATTAAAGATATTGAGATTTTAATTTTTATACATTGTTTCTTCATGCACAATATTTCAAAATTTTCCATGTCGAATTGTTTTTCTTTTTCTCTTAATTTGTTTTCGCGCATTGCTCTCTCAAGAGAGTTTATGTGTTGTGAAATTCGCACTGCAGCGATAAAGCAACAGCAAGAGCAACATTATTTACTAGCTCATATATAAAACGCAGCAGCAACAACAACTTTGTTTCAAGTTCTAGCAAAACAAAAGCTCTGACAGCAACAATAATGGCATTGTTGTTGTTACTGTTGTCGCTCTTTGTTGGTCTGCTAAGGAAATTACTCAGTAAAAATTCAACAACAGCAGCAGCAACAGCAGCACAACAACAAACACATGTATAATATGCTAGTCATAAATATTGCTAATGAATTTCCCGCACGCTTTGCTGAGCTCAGAGCCAGCCAAGTCGCGACTCTCTAATCGACATCCATTTTGCATTGTTTTTGTATTTCTGTATTTTCTGTATTTTTTCTGTTCATTTTTGGTTTTTTCTGCTATACATTTCTAAAATGAAACTGTGAAACGGATACTGGGTGCGTTTTTTTGTTGAAGCTGGCGCAAAACAAATATAATTAAATGTAATTTTTATAATGACAAACGCGTTTTATTGTTCGTTGCTGCTCTAAGCCGAAAGGCAAAGCTCGACCAAGCACAGCAACAGCAGCAACTGCCACGCCTTCATAGTCTACCAAATAGGAGCTCAATATCACGAAGGCAATTTTCAATTTCTTGCTCTCGCTTTGAACTTTCAGCTTGGCCTTACATTCGAGATTTAACTGTCGCCTCTTAAGAGTTGCCGTCGTGCTTCATAATTGCCACACGATTCCAGGTCCCACTCGAATTGGGTCAGCTGGAGGCTGTGCCACACCTCCCTCAAATGGCGCTGTCCTCAAATGGAAATTGACTGGTTGAGTAGCTAGTCGGCTGGCTGTGTGGCTAAGTAGATCTATTGTAATATATACAGTCTGTTGTGTAAAGCAACACACGCTAATCGATGCACGCCCACGTTTCATTATCATAATGATCATCATCATCAAGTTGATTGTATAGGGGCGGATGCTGCCATAAAAAATAAAGATGATTTTTGGGCCGCGAATCTCACTTGTTAGCAATTGCCCATTGCCAATTGCAACAGCAGCAGCAGCTGCAGCAGCAGCAACAACAACAGCAATAGCTACGTCAACAGCAGCAATTAGAATTGCTAATGGCGGCAGATAAGCGCAAGTGCACGTTACTTGGATGCCCGCCCACGTGATCAGCTTTTGTTGTTGTTGTTGTTGCTGAGTTATTTCCCGCACCTCATCGCATCTGACCCTGCTACAGATAGTCGCTGGCAGTCGCAGTCCCATCTCGTTTTGTATCTATGACCAAATATATGCTGTGATGAGCGAGCTCGTGGCAGTGGCTGTGGCTCCCATCTGCCGCCCAGTGGCTCAGACCACAGTCGACTACAAATGCTAAAAGTGGTTTAAGCCATAAATGTAGCTGCTGTTTTATTTTTATTTTTTCAACTATTTTATTTTGTTGCTGTTGCTGCTGCTGCTGCGCATCTCATTGTGTTCAGTGTTTGTGCCATAATTAATATTTAATAAGCCAGACAGCCTTTCTGAAGACTGACTTTGATATACCCAAGCGACTGCTGATACATATACATATACATATACATATACATATACATATAAATATGTATGTAATACTCCGCTCGCAGCCATAAAAATGGGTATTATAGCTATGGGCATAAAGAAGTTGCCAAAGCGAAGGTCTCTTGGAATGAGGCATACAATTGTGAGAGATCGGCTTAAGTGTGACTTGGGCGTAATGCAAAGCGAATCAAGAGCGAAAACTAAAATTAAATGTATTAGTTTTTTGTATATAACATGAATATATGTATATTTTATAATTTATGTATGTAGTTATACACTCTAAATTATACAAGCTATACTTATGTTTTATAAAAAAGCTGCAAAACTCAATTTTAATTATTGCATCAATAATATAATTATTATAACATGAATATTTATAGCTACTATAATTTATAACTATAGTTCTGACAAATGACGCTCAATCTAATGTTTCGTGATAACAATAAAATGTGTGTCAATAAAGGAGAATTGATGACAAATTCAATTATGCTATGTCATTCATATGCTATAAATAGTACCAATTATTGTATGTCGAAGAACATACTTCTCTCTCTGCATACATTTTATAGAAAGATGAACACGATCTAAACAATTAAATGATAAAATTTGACAGTAGGTAAAAAAAGGTTTAACTATAAACTTAGAGAGATAGAAAATGCAAAGTAGACCATATTTAAAAAAATTGTTTTTAAGTTGATAAAAATGGCAGATGATTAAGAAAAGTATTTGCTTAAATTGTACAGATGCATAAAGGGAAGATTTATTAATATATGTATATATATATATATATATATAGTAAATATATGATTCCAGTAAGAGATATATCATCCAATATATGTAAAGCAGAAATAAGTGTGAAACTTAATAATCCCAGTTAGAGATTTTTCTTTCAATATATATGATGCATAATTAATGAAATTAAATCAAAAATAAATAATCAAATTAATGAAATATTATCAACTCAGTCTCTCGGTAATATAGAAAGCAAAAGTCTTCTCAATATCTTCATAACTTTCAATCTTTACTGTGATAACATCTCATTTTCAGGAAGCGGGTTTTGAAGCGCATTCAAGTTTCGGCTCGTTTTCCGCAATGTTTGTTTTCGTTATGTATTTTATTTTGATTGCCATTGCTATGAGAAGCAGACAGCAGCAGCAGCAGCAGCAGCAGCTCAGCTTGTGTTGTCATGCTTATGTGCGCATATTTAATACGATGCTCAAGAAACAATTTTTTTTATAGCTCGGCATGCTCCAATTCGCTGGCGCAAGGCGGTGGCAGCCGCAGATAGAAATGCGGCAGCGGCGGCGCTTGGCTCGGTCTCCATTTGGAAGCCATTCGAAATGGCATCTGCGCGAGTGGCACGAGTAAAGTATCTTGTATCTGCAAGATAGTTAGTTTTACCTTTTGCTACAAAAGTTTTGCCAACGTGACTTGCCTGCTGCTGGCACGCTCCTCTCTCTCCTTACTTTCCTTGCTCCTGTTAAGTTTGAGCATTTTTTGAAAATTACAAAATCCATTAAGTTGCTTGCACGCAACTTAAACATAAATCCATCATACGCCATAGAGCACACACACACACACACACACACACACACACACACACACACACACACACACACACACACAGATACACAGGCATAGATATTGAGTTAGGGAAGAAGCCACGCCCAGTTGCCTCTACCTTAGTTGCTGTTTTTTTTTATTATCCACGGCACATTCAATGCACAGACATTCAGACACTCGACTAGGTAAGTAGGTTGTGCTGCCCGCCTGCCTCGCTCCCTCCACCTTTCTATGCCAAACGCCGTCTTCTTCGTGTTGGTCTTTCGCTTCTTGTGCAGGGCTTTCTATTTAATTTCCCAGCTAGCGCTGGCTGGCAAACTTCTGGGCTCAATCAGCCAGCGTCTGTGACTTCTTGTGCCAGCAGAGACAACATTTTTTTTTCTTTTCATTTTTCGTTTAATGGTTGCAAATTTACAGCATGCAATCAATAAATGATGGTTCAGTCTGCCATTGTGACTGTCAATCTCGTTTAATGCACTTCCGCCTGCCTAATGGATGGATGTGTGCAGTTTAATCGCATATATAGGCACTACATATGTTTTATCGGCGGAACCAGCAATGCATAATTTGCATAAAAAACGCAGCTCTTTAATCAAACTGTTAATCTGCCAATCAGCAGGCTGAACTATTGCGCCCTCAAATTGGTAAACGTCGTCAGCGCGTAATTCTGTTGTTTATCTGCAGCTTATCTAGCAATAGCTGCTGATAGCGGCATTTGCCTCGCTTATAAATCAGGCATTCACACACACACACACACACACACACACACACACACAGTTAGAGATAAAGATAGTTGTACACATTTAGATAGAGATTGTTAGACAGACGTGCTTACTCACGGCTATTGTGGCCATTAATGTAATAGACGTCGACCGAGAAGAGCATGCCAGGCCAGGCCAGGCAGATAGGCAGTTAGGCTGTTAGGCAGCTAGTTACTCGCCGAGAGATGTGAAAGATGCAAAAATGTAAAACTCATGTGAAGATTGAATGGAAGATTTAGCTCACTGACAAGCGCTGAGAGAGCTGTGTGCGAAACTAGTTCAAAAGTTCAAGCGAGCATTCAGTCAGACTCAGACTCAGACTCAGACTCAGGCTCTGGCCGAAACTAAAGCTGAAGCTGAAGCTCAAACTGAAGCGTGTGCCTTGTGTGGCTTGATCGGAGGCATAGAGAAAGGTAGCCCGAAAAGCAGTGCTCACTGATGTTTCAATGTACCCTACAGATCGAATCGTAATAGGGCATATTAAAAATTTAAACAAGAATGAGTTTGGCATTTTGTATATACTTTATATATATACTTTAAAAATTGTTTATATCTATATTTGTAGTTGTGTTCATGAATATAGAAGTGCAGCTGAGCACTAACTTTTCGACAAAGGGCCTATGACTAACGGCTTATGACAACGAGTATTGACTCTATTTTCCCCCTCTTATAAAGAGTATCTGAGAACTGATGAATCTTGAACTTCACTCTCTGTACTTCTATTATTATTATTTTTTTGACGTGGCTATAAATAGCCTTTGAGCTCAATGGCAATCATAACAAGCTTGGCCGAATCGAGTTTCGAGTGTGGGGGGAGCCGCATCAATTGAACGCTGCTTCAGTCAGCTTTGGGAGATGCTTCGCTCGGCCAACATTTCAATTGTTGTTTTGTGTGGTTTATATATGTATGTATTTTCTTTTTATCGCATGTGCTTGGCAGCACATTCGCCATGCTTTCCCAGGGCCTCTCAGCGCAAGTACTTCTCAGCTTATACCTATAAGGCATCTGGACCGCAAGTCAATCGCACGTTCGATATATATTTCGTGTATCGCACCGCTCTCTTGTTGCATTTGTTGAAATGCGGTTGATTTCGTCATTGATTTTCGTTTGTAAAGTGCAACAATAACAGCAATCGCAGCTAGAACCGCAATCAAAGTACAGCCAAATGACAAATCAACAACATCAATGTCAACGAAACAATTCAAACAGCTGTCAGCCTCTTCTGTATGGGATATTAGATGGGATGTGATATGGCTCACGTCTGCCGTCTCTCCCACTCTTTCTCTCTCTCACACTTTCTCAGTGATATCCATTAGCATTTGCAATTAATTTTCATCTCTGGCACAAAATTCGTACAAAGTTTGAACGCACTGGGGAATACGAGAAATAAGGTCAGCTACTAGCTATGGCACATATATATTTAGAATATCTGTGCCTCTACATATCTTTACCCTCCTCTCTCTGTCTCTCTCTCTCTCTCTCTCTCTCTCTCTTTATTTAATTCTTTATTGCTCCAACCGAGATTAATTAACGTTAATTTTGCATAATTAAAGCGACAGCAGCACAGAGTGAAAGGCCAGCAGCTAAATAGCTTGGGAAAGTTGTTATAGCTCTATTCATAATCTTTGACAGCGCGAACTGCTTGGGTTCACGTTTTGGATAATCCACTCAGGTTCAGTGTCAAGGGTCGAGCCACTCATTTTCAATTAAAATCTCTTGTAATGCCGCATGCAAATGCTTTATGTCCACAGCTTTGCTTGCTTTTTCTTTTTGTACATGGAAAAGCTTCTTGAATAACTCATTCTATGTCGCTTGTTCGTGGTAATTCTCAGTGGGCCCGTAAATCTGCATCTGCTTGGTGAATCCAATTAAATTTGCAATAGCCCGAAAACCTCGCTGCCAAAGTGAAGGTCCAATGTCACAAAGTCAACTACAGCAACAACAAGCTGTCAACTGCTCAACTATTTGCATAAGCAGGCGGTCCCAAAGACATGGAAGTCACGGAAGTATCTATACCTAACATATATATCGGGCTCGACTCATATATTTCATTTTCTTCTATGTACAGGTCAAAATGAATTACTCATGAGCTGCGATTGTAGATTGGAACAACAATCCAGCAATACCTAAAAAAAAACCTTGCAA
This sequence comes from Drosophila hamatofila, assembly GCA_035045345.1. Lineage (NCBI taxonomy): Eukaryota > Metazoa > Arthropoda > Insecta > Diptera > Drosophilidae > Drosophila > Drosophila hamatofila. The sequence continues at coordinate 694,904 of JAWNPA010000018.1, forward strand.
ACTATTGGATATTTTCCGAAAAGTCCAAGTATTAATCAAAGTGGTTAGTTGTTAAATATTCCATAGTTATTTAACATTTTCTATTTCTAAAATGGAATTTTCCTATTTCCACATTTATGTAGCTTACCCAACCGCTTTTCTCTATTTACCACAAGGCAAAATGTCGACTTGACAACCACAAAGGCTTTTACCGAGATGCAAATTAATTTAGACAAAAGCAAATACTTGAAGCCAAAGGCTAAAGGCCATCACGATCAACGCAATTTGTGGTTAACATATGATGAAAGTCTCATATGATTTGACAGAAATGTTTATCAAATGAAAAGAGCAATTCCAAAAACTCAACTCAAGTGGATTTCTCGTCAATTTTGTTGCCGCCTATGTAAATTGCGTCAAATTAAGTGCAAAACGCGTGTGCCATGCGTGCTGACTTCTGTTGGTAGGGTAGAGGGTATCTTAGTTCTGAAACGCATAATGCAACGCTTTGAAGTGGACATTTCAATGAAGTCAAGATTTGGTAACATACCTAACCTGGCAATGGCATGGGAATGTTTTGGATACTCTTCCTTAGGTGAATTTGATATTCTCTATCAACATACTCTATTCTTCATTCAACATCCTAACATCCTAAACACTAAACTATAATTAGATTTTGATTACCTTTACCTTTATATAATTTAATAATATAGCATCTCGAGTCATAGATATTCTCACATTTCAAAAGTCCGTTATAAAAACTCCAAACGATTTACAATCCAAATCGATGCATACTAAATTTTCATTTAATAATTTCCCATCTTACACACTTTCATTCATTCCATTCTATTTTTCCATGAACGATTTTCAAAAGCTTTGAGGTTCTTTGTAGAATGAAACCAAAGTTATTATTGTCATTGTCATTTCAACCAGATATATTAAACTCACATCTAAAATGTTATCTAAATAAGAATTAGATATGTGTATATACATTTAAATTAAATTAAATCAATTCCGCTCGTATTTTAAATTGGTTTCATCTTGTTATAGTTATAAATTGATTTATTTCATTGGCTACCATTAATAAATGATATAGTCGAAGAACCATTAAATTGCTTCGATATATCTATCTCTAGCTAGATTGCAACACATTTAGCTAGAACATTTAAAATTCGACATTGCGAAGACTGCAACACATTTAGCTAGAACATTTAAAATTCGACATTGCGAAGACCCGTTGGCCACTTGTTTCTTTTTGTATACATATTTTATATTAGGTTTCCGTACTCGCAGTTCATGCCGGATTGGCCCCTTCATTCATTCTGAAGTATGATGTCATTAATTAATGTGAATGAGTTCAGTATGATGTCAATTAGCTGCGGAAAGCGCACTTGACGGCGCTGCTGCACTGCACAAATTGTTGTAAAACTCGTTGCTGATGTTGTTTAAGATACAGCCACCCACACAAGTACATATACATACACACACACACACACATACACACACACAGACTCGCAGTGAGGCACACGCAATGGTCATATTTTATGAACGTTTACAATTGAGAGGCAGCTGAACAGCTGCATGCCCCGCAGAAATGCCGAAGCTGCTGCCTGTTGAGAAGAAGCTGAAATCTTTATCTTAATATACGAAAAGCGCACAAACTTCAGTCGGCTAGTGCTTAACAATAGTTAAGACCCAGTTCGCATTAGGAAATTTGAGTGTCATGTCTCTCTCTTTCATTCTCTCTCTCTCTCTCTCTCTCTCTCTCTCTTTAACAAACACGAATACGAAACTAAGCACAGTCATTAAAACTGACTGCTTGCCCTGCCTTCATTGGCGCCCAGAATACAATGCAAGAAGAGAAGAATGCGAATTATAATAATAAGTAAATGCAATAAAATGAAAATCCAACTGGGAAATTTTTGTTTGATTTATTGTTGTTCTTGTTCTTGCTGCTGTTGTTGTTGTTGTTGGTGCTGTACAAGAGATCCCCAAAGCAGCAAAGTAAAAGTAGAAATGAAGACAGCGAAGGATAGAAGAAGCATAAGAACGCATTATACAGATGAAATGCTCCGCAACAAGAGACAACAAAGTTTTAATGCGTTGAAGGGATTTGCTGGTCCAGCAGGTGGAACTACGCTGGAGACTAATCTGGCAGCCCCGAAAATTCCATTCCAACTAAACTGAAATTACTTACACACAGCACGATTTGTGGTATTTGCCCTTTGGTTAACATACCTGCAAGTAAAGAGAAGACAATAGCAATCACGTTAGAATCGAATAAATGCTTGCCAGCTCTTAACTCTAAAAGAAATGTTAGATTTATGACTGCATGCATTTCAATTTCACCAGCAGATGCAAATGCTGATTCAGAGGCAGTTGCAAATGTTGATGCAGTTGCAGATACAGATTGCAGCCCATTTGAAGATTTATCGAATAATAGAAGGTTACGAGAACTGTGGACGGGGTCTGGGCATTCGAATCGAGTCAGTCGAAAACTTTTCCTCTGTGCCGCCCATTTTGAAAGTTTATTAGCCTTAGATGATCCGCATCGATGGGAGTTGCCCACCCAGGCCCAGGCCCAGGCCCAGGCCCAGATTGTATATGCCGGCACCTAGTTCACATTTTCTTCTGTCTATTTTTTTGACTTTGCTATTGGCATTGTTTAAAATGGCTCGAAAAACGTTTCCATTGACTTTTGCAGATTTGTTGGCCAATTGGTGCTACACTTTGTTGATAGATCATTATTTATTTTATTGTTGTTACATGTGGCGAAAGGCGAAACCGGCTTGGGTTGTGTGAGTAAGCGAAAGAGCGCGAACACAAAGAAAAGAAAGACAATTTCAATGGTCAGCATGAGGTTTTGTGGAGGCAAAGCCTTTCACCGATCCGACAATCGTGCAGCCCAGCATATATTTCAATTATCGCAGCCCTCAGACGGAGAGCAGCCCGAAAACATAATCAGCCAAACTATTCTGAATTCCGAGCTCAGCCATTTTGTATCTCTCAAGTCATTATGACCAGCAGTTGTACTGAAGCTTCTAATAAAAAAACCGCGTATATTTTGTTTAAAATTATTTTTACTTTTATATTTAAATTCTATATAGGATTCTTTTTATAAAATGAATGTCTAAGGAAATCATTTCATCAAATGAAAATATTAGTTTCAATACATAGATATGTTATAAAAATAAAGACCCTTTATGAAATGAGAATAAAATACTAATTATAATGAGAAACAGCTATGACATTATTCTGTTTTCAAAATAATGATTCATACATACTTTTCGGTAATGTTAATTGTGTGAATCCAAAAATTAAAAGTTCAAGGCTCATAAAAAAAAAAAAATAAAAATTATTTTAATTTCCATATCCAACTAGATTTAAAAAATAATTTGTGGTTTTAAAAAAAAAAAAAAATAATTCTAATATTTATATAAGAAATGTTTAAATGCATTTTGTAATTCTGAAATTTTTTAGATTTATATAAAAATTCAGAGCAAATTAAACTAAGTTAAGCACAACTAAGCATAGCACAAAAATTTGTGTTTTGATTTATCTTTGCACTGATCTCATTAGGTATCACTACTATTCCATTGCATTGTTCTTATAACATCTCAGCGCTTCAAATATTCAACTCTACTTTAGCTGTGTGCACTTATTTAACATACAATAGTTAGAGCAGTGTGGCCGCCAGTGCTAATGATGTGCAAATAGTCGAGTTGAGTGCAGACCCACGCAACCAAAAAATATAGATATATATTCATATAAATAATATATATATGCGTATGTAGGTATATAAAGATATATAGAGAGACAAAAGCAGTTGACAATTGAAACACAGTTTATTCAGCTGCTGGCAGCAGAAGAAGTGCAGCATTATGAAACAAGGAAGACCCTTCAATTAGCTTATGGCAGAGACACACACACACGCACACACACACACACACACACACACACACACAAGCACCCACACACATAATCCAGTGGCTACCCCTTTTGCAAATGCGATATGTTGATATATCCTGCCCCTATTCCTAAGCAGGGGCCACCTTCACAGCTTTGTGTGTGTGTGTGAGTGACTGTGTGGGTGTGTGTGTGTGAGTGTTTGTATGCCTTGTGCCACATCCTTTGTTGCCTGTTCGTTCCGTGTTTTATTTTCTTCGCTTTTATTTACACATGCTATTTGATGGGCTGCCTAAAGACCTGTGCATTGGGCACGCATTGTCGCTGTGGTTGGGGTTGACAGGTAGTTAGTGCCTGGTGCCGGTGCCGGGGGTTGCTAGCAAATTGTAAGTCTCGGATTACATGGTGGTACACTTAGATCGCCTTTCCTTCACCCCTTCCAACCCTTGGAGAGTTGGGTGGCGACACGTCACCAATTGCGACGTCTCAACTCGACGCGTTTCGTTTATTTACTCGAAGCGGGCAACAGCAACTGTTTGAGCCACCACCACCAAACCAGCGAAGCACCGCCATCGTCGTCGCCGTCGTCATGTGTGTGACGAAAGGGTGCGGTGCCAATTACAAAAACAGCAACGGCAACAGACGGCGCGGAAGTGGTTTTGATTTAATGTCAAGATGCCGACGTCAACGCAGACGCCGACGACGACGTTGTCGAAGAGTGACGCAAGATAAACAGCTGCTGCTGCTTCATAGCCACAGCAGGTGGCGACAGGTAGTCAACAGAGAGCCAGAGCCAGAGCCAAAGGCAACAGCATCCGAACGGTGCCCATGCCAACTTTTGAGCAAAAAGCAAATATATATGTGCACACACAGAGCTAGTACACAAAAATATACTAAATATTGTCGGCTCGCTTAGAACTGTGTGATGTGAAGGCGACTTTGCACAGGTGGCAGTCCAGAAGTATTTGTTTTGGCTACGATTAGAGAGATGTAAACGACGTTGATGGAGATGCCGCAGAAGGTGCATTTGAATATGGAAATATCAGCTCAATATACGATAAAACATATGTCTGAATCGTATTTGATTAATCGCCGTAGGTAATCAAAACTTGTCTTTGTTGGGGACAATTCACATAAAAACGAATAAATGTTTATTTTTTGTTGCTTTTTTTGGGAACAAATGATTAAATATTATACTGAAGCGTCGAAGACAGATAACACGCGATTTCAATTGTCTAGTTGGCTATAAAATATTAAAGATTTGAACCAGAGAAGCTCGATATTTCGATAGAGAGTACCATTAATATCGATTTCTTTTCTGTCGTCAGTTGAACTTATACTAAGCTGAATATATAATATATATCAATTTGTCGGAATATCCCATCTTGATTCAGCTCTGTGAAAATGTGCAATTTCTTACGTCGCTTTGACTTCAGTTAAAATTGAAATCAAATAAATTTAGCTGTTTCGCTACTGTAAGGCTTATTTACTGTGAAGCAAAAAATGTATTCGTTTCGGCCCATCTATCATTATGGCTGCCTTTAAATAATATTGCTGCGAAGTACAACTGAAAATCAGATCAGTCACGCAATTTGATTGTCTTGCCTGCGGTTGATTTAATTTGTAATTGCAGTTAAAACGAGATTTTCAGACAGCTCTGCAAGACTCGACAGCGAACGGCGGCAGGCAAAGGTGGGCGGCCTTTGTTGGGGGTGGGCGGTGGGGCGGTGTTGGGTTGGTAGCTAATGCTCGCCTTGGGTGCGTTTCTGGCTTATTGGCAATCAGAATGGGCGAGCGCTGACGATGGCTCTGCGCTATACAATATAGAATGCACTGTGCGAAAATTGTGTACATTTTGGGGAGCTACAACTTAAAGGCTTGCTTGAGCTCAAAGAGCGAGCATAAGTAGGGCAGGCCAAGACATTTTAAGATCAGAATTGATGAGTATATTCAATACAGTTTTGTTGCTCTAGCAATTTCGCTCAGTGCAGCGCCTCTACCTTGCCAGGCTTTCATTACTCCTACTGCCAATCCTACTCCTACTCCAACTCCTACTTCTGTGTGCGTGTGCGTGTGTGTGCGTGTGGGCCTGCTTATCTCTGATTAGCATAATTGGCTGCCTGTTAAATTTAGCGTTTAATTAATATACGAATTTGTCTGGCAGCCAGCAACAACAAGCAGCTGGACCCTGTAAGTCGTACTAACATATATAGCTACATATATCTATATGTGTGTGTGTGTGTGTGTATGCGTGTATATAGATATAGATATATGTATGTGTGTATGTCGTTATATGAATTATTGGACTGCTTTAAGCGACATGTGCTCTAGTTTCCACTTCCTGCCAGCTCATCAGAGCCACTTGAACAAAGCCTTGCCATAATTGACTTCTAGCCCAGCAAAACACACTCACACACACACACACACACACACAAACACACATACGCACACAGACGCACATCCACAACAACAGAAGACAATCTGGATATGTGTTAGAAAGTGCGCTCCAGTAAGCCAAGCGAAACAAATTCCCAGCCCTCGCCCTGCACTTAACATGTTCATCAATTGCTCGACGAGACTTTCGCCGACACAGACAAAGTGTTGAGCTAAGAACCACTTGGCCAGGCATCGAGCAGGGGGTGACTGGAGGGAAGACATGGGAATCTGGTCATACACAAAACAATGCAACAAACGGTAGCTGTGGGTGGGCGAGTGCGGAGGGCGGAGGGCGAGTAGCCTAGAGTGGGAGGCTGTTGGAGAAGTCAAGTCTGAGCCGTGAAACAGTTTGCCACTGAAAAAAATTGCACTTCGTGGTGGGAAGTGGAACGACAACAACAACAACAACAACAAGAGTAAGAGCAATAAAACTATCGCGGCAAGTGCAGTATAATTGGTGGGGTGGCCCGCCCACGCCTGAGAGGCGAAACGAAATTGGTTAGAGCCCACGCTAGCAGCTCGCTGAAAGCAAGCAGCCGCAACAAAAATGTGGCGCGCCTTTTGATAGATTACTCGCAAGTCAGCAATGGCTCAAAATAAAAGCCCGACAGCGAATGCAGACCTAATTTACTTAAGATCTAACATCTGTTTCACTCAGCACAGCATCGATAAGCCCTTATCTGAGTGTTGGCTTTAGCAGGAACACGTGGCTGACACAGTTTGCGACTGGGCAATAGCCGAAAGACTTAAATGGCCACGTTCTTAATTCCAAAGCCATATTAGTTTCGCAAATTGCTTAAGACGAATGCCTTAAAGCGCTTTAAATTTCTAAAAGCGCCAAATTTTTATACATTTTTTTGATTTAAATTTATTTATATCATCAAAATAAAATTTTTTCTGCAGTATTTAGTAGTCAGTATACGATTAAAAAGAATAACTTTATATATGCAGACAAATAATTTCCATAATAATATAAATATTGTAATATTCAATATAATCAGTAGAATTTGTACTAAGTCATTAAACTTAAAATATACTCGAAATAAATTTTAAATGTAAAAAAAAAGTTGTATCGATGATCTATCTTAAAGAATCAAAGAGTTTTAATGATATGGATTTAGAAGTGGAATTAACTGCTGGCTCCAATGCTCGAAATGGAGCTTTCTAGAAACAGTTGGTTCACAGTTTGCATTCTTCTTTTTCAGTTTTTCTTTTGCTTTCTTTGTTTTGGATTTGGCCAACAAGTCATTTAGTTACAGCAGACACTTAATTTTACTCGCACACTTGAGTCTTATGAATGTCATCATCATCATCGTCATAAACGAGTTAAACGAGTTTATAGCGCGACCTCAAGGGCGAATTTCGCCGCTTTAGGAATCTACACTTGACACGGCTCTCTCGATAGCTGGTGACCCATAGAGAAGGCTTCTAGTGGCTATCTGGCTGGCTGTAAGGCATACGAAGAGCGACTCGGCATTCAGCATTAGACGCAGTTGAAAATTCGCGGCCTATGCAAATCACAAATGACATGCTCAATAAAGCAAAGCTGCATAATTGCCAGCACACACAGACAGACTTTGATGGAAATGGAAAGTGTGGCTGGGCTCTTGGCAGATGTCAGCTAATGGCTAATGAACTCGCCGCGGAGCTCGGCAACCAAAACTGCAATTGATGGGCGAACAGCGGCTTTCCCAATGAGCCAATGGACGACCACTCAGCCGTAGGGCAAACAGATGCCAGAACCCTCTCTGAACTGTATGAGAGTGGTTGAGTGGTGGGTGGGGAATGGCAGAGCTAGCAACAGTTGCGCAAATGTGTACAGAAGACGACAGCAGGTGCGAGCCTATTTCGACTCTCAGCGAAATAGCAGCTAATCTGTTTATTGAGTTCCACAATTCGCTGTTTTGTTTTCGCTCTCGTTTATTGCTCAGTAAATTGTGTCGATGCCTTACTTTCAATTTTTGGATTGCTCAACCGATTCGAAACTCTTCGCACCCTCGAGGCAATGTCAGCTCTGTGCTGCACTCAACTCCCCACTTTATACTAACCGAAATGTGCAAATGCAGCTCAAATTTGTTGTGCTGTGATGGCCAACAAACAGAAAGTGATGCAACTTTGGAGCAGACGCCAAGCTCAGCAGAAATACGTGTACCCAACTTCGGTGTCAACGTCGTTTACTCTGCCACAGACACAGAAATAGAAACAGACACAGACACAGCCAGCAACAACGTCTCGCAGCCTCAGCCTCAGCTCTAGCTCCAGCTTTAGCTTCAGCTTCAGCTTCAACTCGAGCTCGCTCTCTTGCCCCCGGGGCAGCAACGTCTTGAGTTTTGTTGCTGCTGCCTTTGGCAAACAAATGCCTCGCCGGCAAACATTGTCAGTCACTCTGTAATAATCTTCAACTAACAGCTGAAAAATAAAACAAAGAGCTACAACAACAACAGCAACAACAAACGCAAACTCTCTCACACACACAGTCTGGTGCTGTTGTTGCTGATGATGATGAGTTGGAATGGGTCGGAATGATGACATGGCTGTAAGTCAATGGCAAGCTGAATGCATATCGAAACCGAATAGAGATGTGCGCGTGACACGAGACAGTCAAAGCAGTTGCCTTTCTATATCTTTAGATATTTAACAGAATTAGTGCTTGACGTAACTCAAAGTAATAGAAAGATCTTACGTTAAAGAGTCGATGCTGATATTCACATAGAAGTCACATGTTCTTAGCTAAACTAAATTATAAAAAATAAACTATGAGAAGCTCGTATTCATTGTCTGTAAATATAAAATACACAATCTAATCTAGGTCAGGTACGAACAGAACTTAAAAATATCGAAAGTCCAAATTCTTTTGTTATTTATCGTAGGCGTTGCCCAAGACTTTGATCGAAAAGTAAATATTGTATTTGGGTCGAAAGTCTGGAAAGTCGTTTATTATTTTGTTAAAATGTAATTAATTTTTAATCAGTAGACTTAAGAAATATATGCACACTTATATGCAAAATAACATACTATAGATAATCTATTTATCTATGAAAAGCTCAACCATCTATGCGATTTTAGATTTATTTTATATGAACCTCAACAATATTTGAATTCTACTCCAAAAAAAATCCATTTACAAAAAACCCTTTTCTAATTTACATATATACAAAATAATATATATATTTTAGATATGCCATGGAATGGAATAATCTAGTTTTGTGTATACGTAAATTAAAAATTCTTAGCGTACTTGTATTAATGAGAGCAAGGTGTTATTGCCATCTCTAATGGGAAACTTCTGTCAGTTGGCTTTTTGTGCCAACAGCTTTGCAAGTGGAAACAGTTATTGGAATTTTGCTTTATGCGCTGATTTAGCCATTGTCTTTGACTGCGTTGCCAGTTGCTGGTTGTTGTTAACGTTGTAGTTGCGTCTGCGTCGGGGAAACTCGTGCATGCAACCAAGGCTTGCAACGTGGAGTCGCTGCCATCTCACCTTTCCCCCACCAGCTACAGTCCCCACTCCCCACTCCCCACTCCTCGCTGCCCCGCTGGTTGCCTTTGTAATGATGTTTGCGTCATGCGCGCGTTGTTTGCAACGTGTAAGTATCTTTTGGCAGTCCAAAGTATCTCTATCTGTAGCTGTACTTGTGTCAATGTAACTGTATCTGTATCTGTATCTATATCTGTGTCTGTGTCTATGTCTGTGTTTCATATTGTTTTGCACTTGTAGAGCTCCTTCGAGCTTTACGTCGTGTCTGGTCTCACATTTCGCGTTTAGTCGTAAGTATTGTGTAACGTAGGTGGCCGAACGTTGTTGTTGTTGTTGTTGCTTGGAATTGGGTAATCTATATGGCCAATATCGAATGCAACTCAGCCGCAACTTCATTCACAATTTGTCAAGTTTTGACAACTGTTCGTTCGGCAGGCAATATTTCACGGCGATGTATTTGCATAGTTGATCAATTTTGATAGTTTTTAGGTTAAGCTCTTTGACAAATCGCTGTCCCAAAACCAATCCACTGGCTAAAGATACAAATGTAGCTCATAGATGCGTGTGCGCGGGGTCATCAATCAGCAACAGCCGCGCAACAATTGCACATAATTTATTTAACACATTTTTCGATTATGCTCAACTAGCGACAAAGCTGAGAGAGAGAGAGAGAGAGAGAGAAAGGCAGATATATAGAGGGAGAGGTTACTTCTCTTTCTGACTAACACGTGCGCCTACCAAAATAAATTTGGGAATTTATTACTCCAGCCCAGGCGAGTGCCGATTGTAGCCTAGTAGTTATATAGAGCTTGCATGTTCATTTGTGGCTTGCGTGCAGCTCTAACACACACACACACACAGATATAAGCACACACACACTCACGCACACTCACGCCCCTTGTAATTTACGACCCAGCCCCGTAAAAGGCTGCTTGCAACCCTCGCAACATTTTTGCTGGCCTCTAACGAGCCTCGAGCCTCGTGTCCCTTGTCCCTTGTTCCGTGTTCCATGTCCCGTGCCCCGAGCCCAGCTGATGGCGTTTCCTGTCCCGCTGCTTGGCCCACAGCAGTGGCCAGCGTCGTCGTCTGTTTTATGGCCACCAAAGGGCACTGAACCGCACCTTAAAAAAGGAGCAAAAGTAAACTCTAGCGGCGGTTTGATTAAAACTATACACACAACACACACACACACACACACACACACAGCTGAAACTCTGAGTGAGAAATGGTCACACACAGATACACATGGGAGCAGCCTGGTTCGCTTTTAATAGTTTTTAGCTTGACCTCGTCAGCGTTCGCGTTCCCAGTCACCAGTTCCTGTTCCTCTGCAATGTTGTTGTTGCTGTTATAGTTATTGTTGGTGTTGTTGTTGTTGTCTGTCCAGCTGTTGTCTCTGGGACTCTGTGTTTTGTCATTATTTTTGTGTCGGAAGTGAAAATTATTCACCACTCGCCTTGCCATCGCCATTGCCCTGGTGACTGCTACGAGTCCCTTTTGGCTGCATTTCGTTTTCATTATCCACGATCCCCAGGCAAGTCATTGACACACCTGTGTGCCATGTGTGTGTGAGCAGGAGAAGGGCCTCGGCTGTTGTCGGCAAGCAATGCCATTTAATGCTCGATAAGCGGTTTACATTCTGAGTAGGAAGCCCAACTACTCCCTCATACATCAATCGTTACTAGGAATTAACCAGAGGAAAGAGTCAAGTCTCTTAGTCTCTCAATATATCTTTTAATCTTTTCTCATTTTTATTTACAACTTAACTTTTGTGTAAAAAACATGTTTGCTGTGCTTTCTTATCCAAATTTTGCTTAAATATATATTTACTAATTTTGTTATTCATAACATGAGTCATTTAACCTTTTTCTATAATTCTAATCCATCCTATTCATCTTTCTCCTGCTACATTAATATCTTTAATGCCACCACTCCACCAATATTTTGTAACAATTTTTCACCTTTTTCACCGACTCAGTAATCAGTTACAAGCTCTATTCTAAAAAATTAAAATTAAAATTAAAATCACTTATTCAGTGATTTGACTTTTTCTTAAAAGGAGTCTATATATACAAGACTAACATTAGTATAAGCTCACCATTATCTAACCTATTTCTAATAATAACCATTTCCCTCTCGAATTTGCAGCAAATTCCTTTTTGTTGACGGTTAGAGCTTATTCAATAACAAAATATTTCTTTGAATATGAAAACTTCTTGCTTGGAACTTCACTAGACTAAAAGTCACTCGAAAAGTTTTCAAACTTTAATTACATTTGTCTGTCCGTTGGCCACAAACACTCTCTCACACACACGCACGCTCACTCACACACACACATGCGGAGCAAAGTGCAAAGTTCTTAAGTTCAATTCGATTTGAATCCCTTTCCCCCTGCCAAGCGGCCTATCGAGCATAACATCGTCACAGCTCTGTCGTTTACAAACTGTAGTTTTTTTTGGAACTCACTTCCACCGAAAAGTTCAAATAACATTTCCGAAAACCATTTAGATGTTTTTGATAATTGTTACAACAGCCCGCACCACATGGATTCGCCGTCCCCTGGCCCCTGCCCCTTGGCCCATGGCCCTTTGCAACTGCCTCCTGGTGGTGTAAATGACCCACATGGAGTCATTTGCAACGCATTCCTGTCCACCTAATGATCAATGCGACTCTCTCACACAAACTATGATGGTTATCTCTCTCACTCTCTCTTTCTGTCTGTTCCTCTCCCTCTCCCTCTCCCTCTCTCTCTCCCTCTCGCTCTAACAATTCCCAGAGCGATCGCAACTCACAAATTCAATTAGATTTTATTGATGATTGATTTTATTTCGTGTATGAGCGTGTGTGTGTATCTGTGTGTATCTGTGTATGTGCGTGTGTGTGTGTCTGTGTGTGCTTATGGCAAACTATATATGTAATTGTCTTTAATTCAATTAGGCGCACAGAACTTGTGAGAGAACTTCAATTGTCTTGGCTCAGCCGTGGAAAACCTCACTTATGGAAAATTACAATTTATGACTTGGCATTTGCGTAGCTTAGACAGTTTCGCAGAAACTAATATACACAGAATTTTATCTATATACATATATGCATACAGATAAATGAACATATATATATATATAGGTTCATTTATCTGATATTTATTGGCTATATTTCCGCTGTTTAACTATGTATGCGCAATCACACAAGCAAACAAACAAAATACACTCGAAACACTCACGGCCCTAGCTTATTGATACATACAACTATATGGGGTATTTGTTTCTCTTTCTGGCCTGGCCAGCATGTAGCTATCTCCCTCTGCTGTCATCATAAAGCAAATAAAATTGGAAATATTCATATGACTGCCGGGCTCATGTTATCTGTCTGCTCTCTTTCCCTCTCTCTCTACCGCTTTGGCATGTTTTGCGTGGAAAAAAGAAGATATTTTATCGATATTGTAAGCAAAACATCGTTAGCTTTATATATATATAGGGAGATAGGGAGAGAGAGAGAGAGAGCGAGATAGAGGGAGGTAAATAAGCTTCATTTAGGCTCTAGCCAGTACCCAGTGGCAGCTCTCACTCGGCATTTGCTTGCCTCATTCATAACTCAAGCATCGATCACATGCTTCACAGGTCCCGCTAATGTATGTGTATCTGTATCTGAATCTGTTTTGTATCTATAGCTGCAGCTGCAGCTGTATCTGTATCTGTATCTGTGCGAGTGTTAGTTACTATATCTGCTAAATTGCTGGCGGTGCTCGCTTAGCATTCCAGCAGCGCAGACGAGGGGCGGCAGAGAGAACCCTCGGACTCGACTCATTGCATGAGCTGTGAGCTGTGACTTTACCCAAAGTTCCAAGTGCTGCCCTCACTGCTATTGCTATGCTTCGAGCTTATTGTTTTACGTCTCTACTTCTCTCTCTCTCTCTCTCTCTCTCTCTCGCTCTTTTGCTGTGTTTATACTGTCTGTACTCAGTCAGGCAGAGTCTTATATAAAGCCAAAGCCGCATACAAACAACATTTGAGCTCTCAGTTCATTTTAATTGACATCGATAATTAAAAACTATTTTCTGCTTAAGTTTTGTTCCGCTTTTTATTTTGTATTCCTCTTTTCTTTTTTTTTTTTTTTTTTTTTTTGTTTTGCATATGCTTCAAGCACAGTGCTGTCTTTCTCTAACGCGTGGAGTGGGCACTTTTGTACTTTGCATGCGGAGGGCCTGAGACTTCAAGCAGCTGCCACTGGAGGCTTCCCCAGATAACGGGGCATGTCTTGACTTAAGCCATAACGCGGACTGCCAGCAATTAGCTACCAATTAATAAAGTTTTACCACCTGCTCGACCATATCTTCAAATGAAATTATATAGTAGCTCAATCAGTGCCTCAGTCTTTGCGTTGATTGCGGCGCCGTCTTCCAGAGAACTATTGATAAATGCCTTTTGAGTCGCCTTTCGCCAGGTAGTTCAGCGTGTTTAGATAAACAGCGGCAGCCCCCTGTTGACTCTCCATAAATGTCTCTCTCTCTCTCTCTCTCTCACTCTCTCTCTCTCTCTCTCTCTCTCTTCTGTCTGTCAGCCTTATCGCTGCGCTAGCACGCGCTTTTAATTGAATTGTTCGCGTTGCACATGTAGTTAGGTTTTATCACTCGCCATGACCCAAAGTTGTTCCGGCTAGAAATTCTATACTAGGCGACGTATGTATGTATGTATGTATATATCACACTATGTATTTCTTATCGAAAGCTATACAGAATTATATAATAGACATGAACAGTGTATGCTCTAGAAAATAGCTGCATACACATATTGTAATACATTTATTTTAGCTCAATTCATTTATTCTCCAATAGTATCAAATAAAATCTGCTTTCTGTTATCAAACGTAATCTGGAAGCTATCAGGATTTATTATTTCATAATATTGCAGAAATATTTGAAGAAATGACTTCAATGCTTTTGCTTTCGGCTTTTTTCCATTCACATCCAATAGATAAAATAGATATATTATATATATATATATTATTATATATATATATATATATATATATAATTAAAAATATACATTTCATTATTATACTTTAGCACACTTTATATTTTGTATCATAAAATGTATTTCTTTTCATATTTGTTTTTAAGGCAATTTAATTTTACTGTTTAGAGCTAAGAAAAAATATGAAAATTATCTTTGATTCAATATAACAAAATAATTATTATATATATTTTTATATTCTTTAGATTGTTTAGTCAAATATTATTAAGTTGATATAACCTATTCCCAATACTCTTAATCTTTATTCAAGTCGCATCATCTTTGATCTCTTTAAGTATCAAAGTTGTTCTTTAAGTATCATTGTAAGATTTTCTCTCAAGTGCATAAACATTTTTCTTGTTCCTCTTTTGCTAAGCCTTTCATTCTGTTTCATTCCTAAGCCGCACTGAATAATGGGTTGAAATATCGCACGATAATTTCAAGTTGAGGCAACATTTTGCACTTCCCAGAAACAGAAACAGTAACAGTAACAAACTAGACTCAACTTGTTAGTTTTGTGTTGGTTTTCGCTTTTATCGTCACGTCGTCGCCATAAAACATTATGTAATGGGTCGACGGCTTTGTCGAGTGGGTGCCCCCCCGAAGCTGCCTCTCGCTTCTTCTGATAACTGTTAGCTGAGGCGCTTCTCATAGAGAGACGCTGATATCATTTGCAGCTCAGCCCTCAGCTAGTGGTGGGGGGTCTGTGCATAATTAGTGGGTCAAGTACAAATACAGAGGGTGTGGAAACTAAAAATACATAAATTATTTACCATTTTTATAGTATTTTCTCCTCTCTCTCTCCCTCTCTTTCACTCTTTCACTCTCTATCTGTTTCTGTCGCTGCGGTGGTTTTTGGTTCGATCCTTATAGAGATCCGGTTTAAACAATCTTTTTCAGTTTATTTTCGCACTTTTGAATTAGGCTTCCAATTTCCGTCAATCGGTTTACAATTTACTTATTATGCAGATCAATTTTTGTTTTATTTTTTAAATTTTATTTTATTTTTTTTCTGTCACGCTACTTTTGAAATAGTTTTTTATTTTTGTTTTGGGGGTTGGTTTGGTTGTGGCCCGTCACTTTTAACTGGTTTTTGCTGTTGTTGATATTGCTATAGGTGTATTATTTTTCAGCTGCACTGTAATTGAAATTGTGGTTTTTGTTGTAACTGGGTTTTGTTGTTGGCTGCCGCGTATTTCAAAAATTATTTAAATGCCCACTTGAAATATTTACTTTTTGCAATATTTATATTTTCACATATGTGTATATATATATATATATATATATATATATACATATATGTATGTGTGTCTACTATATATGCATTCGCAATGGACTTTAGTTTATTTTTAATCAGATATTATCACACACACACTCACGGACACACCCACACACACACACACTTGGTGGTGCCATCAATATAAATATGATTATGTGGGCGCCGAAATGTCGCTAGACTTAGTGCAGACAAGCGTCTTTAGAGTAAGTGCGACACCCAACTTGGCCATATAAACAAATAAACCAGTTGGAGCTGGCGCTGATTTATGCTGGCCAGCCAAACCGGTTCCAGTTAGAAGGGGCGCAATTGATACAATTTGCCAGCGGGTGTGGGAAACCCTCGTATCCCAGAGCCAACTGAGCTTTAAGCCAACTGCAACTTCATATGGCCAACGACTTTCACACGCCCCAAAAAAACACAACAAAATAAAAAGAAACAAAAAAATGAAGGGGCGAGCAAACAGCTGGCTGACTGCCTAACTGGCTGACTGGCTGGCCGACCTTTGAGGCAAGGGGCTGGAAGTGGGGAGTAGGGAGTAGGGGCAAAGGGGCAAAGGGTCAGCAGCAGAAAAAGTTCAAAGTAAGTGGCAGTCGGCAGTGCGCAACGCTTCAGCGGAAATAATCGTAAAGTAAGGTAAGAGTAAGAGGAAGCACAGAAAAGCCAGACTGGCCAAGAACCCAAACGCATTGGCAATAGCATAAGATAAAAGCTAAAACAGAAACACAGCTGGCTAGAAGACAAAGCAAAGAGAACGGGCAAATGGAGAACGGAGAATGGAAATTGAGTTGAAGTTGGAAGAAGTTGGCATTGGCGATGGAGTTGGAGATGGATACGGAGATGGAGATGGCCAAGAACTAGCCGGCAACTGGCGGTTGAACTTGGCTAAAATAAATAAAGCCATACAAAAAACGTACAATAAACGAACCACAACAACAACTGTGGCTAGCGACTTGGGCCTGATCTCAACTTTAATTCTCGTGTCACACAAAAAGTTTTGTATGCCCGTTGACTGTGTTTATGCATAGGGTATATAGGTTCCTTGCTGAGTATGTAACACGTAAGAGGAGCTATGGCTGAAGCCTTTAAATCTTCTTAATTAAGGCATAATTAATTAAGCTGAGTCGATCGTAATAAAAAGATGTAAAGGATCTAAGGGACACAAATTTGAAACGTATTGAAAGGAGGACGTAAGAAAGGAGCGCAAAGTAAACTATTTTCAAAATTGTCGATAACTTTTTCCGATAAAAATCGAATCCAACGTAACTCAGATGGTTTAATAGCTAGAGCTACCTAACTTAGTATATGGATATTTTTAATATTCTTCTTGTTCTTTAGAGTTCTCTGCTTAGGGTATCTCGAAGCCGAGCATCGACCACTAGCTCGGTCGAAAAGTTCGACGAGCGAGCATAATGAAAATGAAATAGTTTTGCGGGCGCATCCATAATTCAATTTGTGGCTAATTGCAGCAGTTTTAATGAACAGCAAAAATTGTGGAGCTGGAGCCAACTGCTGCAGCCAGTTAGCCAGTCGTGTTGGCCAATTTATGGGCCCGATTCCCTTTTGGCACGCAATTTGGCTCGCAATTAAATGTTTGCAGAGCAGGCGAGTTACAAAAAATATATAAAGAAAAGAACAAATGGAAAAACTATTCGCATTTTATTTACTTGCTGTGTGGAAATAACATGAGACTTTTTCACTTATTCACGCGATACTTTGGCAACTGCAATTGCTGCTGCCTTTTCTTCTTCTTCTTCTTGCTCCTCTACGACTACGCTGTTTTAGCCCCGAAACTTAACTGGGCTGAAATTTCAATTTGTGGACAGGCTGCAGCTGCAGCGGCTTAATGGCGAAATGTTTGCGGTTCACGTGTAAGATTTGTGGCATAACTTAGCAGATTGGCGGTTCGTTTGGTGGTTCGCTCGGTGGTGCTGCCGCTGCACTGCACCACTGCAGAGCTGCAACGAACTCTGGCTACGTGCTGGAATTTACAGATTGCTGTCTCGTTATTTTATTTTGATTTGTATAAATTTAATCGAATTGAGTGGTAATGGGCGTCTTGGCTCTTAGAAAATTATGCGAAAACTCAACAAATAAAATTTGAAGCTACAGCTAGACTTGATCTTGGAAAGGCCAGAGATTACATTGAAAAGATTTAACTATAGATTTATATAAATATAGCTTGAGCTCAAATTTAATTTTAAAATTAATTTAGAAAAATGAAAAAAAAATTTAAGAAAAATCACTTTTATGAGATTTATGAAAATTAATGTTGAATTATATATAGCAAAATAACCTCAACAAATAACCTTTTTTTTTTAATTTGATGTAAAATAAAACTGATAAAACTTTTTAAAAAATAATTGCCCATCAATCAATATACAAATTTTAAAAGTTTTACGCGAAAATTTCTCGGTTTCGAAATTTTTTCGAAAGGCAAAAATGAGCTTCTGGCATTCCAAACATTTTTGCAAATATGAAATAATTCAAATTCAAATCGGGTAATTTTGAATATAACTTTCGTTTCCAATTATTGGACAATAAATATATGAGAAATTCATATGAAAGATACATAGAGGCACATATAGAGGTATACATATGGTGGAAAAGATCGAACCAAAACTCAGATTTCAATTTGTGATTGAGACGTTTTAAGTTCGAATATTGTTTGAGTTCAGCTCAGAAATCGAGTTTCAGCATTTCGTAGGGAGTTCCAACCAGAAGAAGTAGAGTCAACACCTTCTACGGCTTCTAGATATTCCATATATGTATGTATCTGTTCTTTCATTTTTGCCCTTTCGTTTATGGGCATTTGCATAAATAAATATTTATTTCATTTTCATTTCTTGCGGATTTCGCAATTAATTTATGACCCGTTTTACGGGCTGATATTATTGAAGAATGCTTTCCATTTAACCCAATTTCTAGGTCTTGAGCTCCACTTTTTGTGCGTGTTTTTATGTATTTATTTTATTTTATTATTTTTATTTTTACATTAAAATTTTGTCTGTTTTTTGTTTATTAAACCAATTTTTGCTGTGTGACTCATTTGTATCCGAAAGATACATAGATACAATGAGGTAGCTAGAACCGAAGTCACTTTTGTTCACATGGCAGCGATCGGTAATTTTATACTCGGTTGTTTTTGTTGTTGCTGCAGGTAAATGCACACCCTAATTGTTGTTGCTGACTTTGTTATAAACAATTAAATTTGCTTTGTTCGTTTGCCTGCAATTAAAACGTTGAGATACAAATCCAGCAAAAATATCTTATGCACTTATTACACAAACTAATTGGAAACGGTTTCCGCTTTGCGAATTATTTTAGTTGAAATTGTTGTCGATGATGTCGTTGTTATTGTTGTTGTATTATTGTTATGATTTATTTGAAACTGTTGTTGTTTAGCTTTAGAAATGCGATAGGCAAAACTTTAACGGTGTGTGTGTGTGTTGGAGTGTGTGTATGTGTGTGTGTGTGTGTGTGTATATACTTTGATTTATAATGCCTCAAGTTTTAACTGGCGACGATTGTTGTTGCTGTTTTAGCTATTGTTGTTGTGGTTGGAGTGATAGTTGTATTAGCTGTGCCTTTAGATTGTTTTTATTTGTTTTTTAGCTTGCGCACGACGAGGCAGCTAACTGCGTTTCTGACATTAGACTGAATGGCCCGAACCAAAAACTGTCGCGGTCTGAACTTAACTGCGCCTCGGCAACGACTACATCGGCTCTCTCAATTGTTGTTGTTGGTGTTGTTGTTGCTGTTGTCTAGTTCGTATGCTCGTTCGTTTGTTCGTTCGTTCGCGCGCGCGTTGATATTCACACATGCTGTTAGTCCGTTAACAGCGCTGTTGTAGTTCTGTTATGCTCGTAGCAAGCAAATGACTGGCTGGGTTTGGTTGGCTGCGTTGGCTTGGCAATCGTTGCGCTCTCGCATTCGTGCGCTCTTTCGTGCATGTGGCGAAGCGTAGCGGTAAATGCTTCGGGCATATAACACACATTCGGCACCGGGATCCAGCCATCGTCGTACTCGTTGCTCGCCTTTTCATCACATTTGTTTTGGTTTCGCAGTTCGCAGCGCAAAGAGCGCATTCATTGTGGATGCTAAGAGAGCAGCAACACCACTGGCGCCTGCATGCACTCTCTTATGGATTGCGTCTAGCTAAGAGAATCGGATACATCTTGGCTACAGCATAAACGGGTACAATTGGACAACTCGGATTCGTAGGGTACTTGAAACATGAAAGCGAGTGCTGGTACCCTGCTCAAATGGAATACCCATACAACCAAAAAAAAAAAAAAAAAAAACAAGAGCTAGAAGCAATGCGAGCACTGACAATAAATCACGTGCGCCTCAAACTTGGCTCCCAGTTTTGCCAGTGGAGCAGCTGCTCAACCCAATCACAAGTAAAAGTTGTTGCACAGAAATGCTCGCAAATCATTTGCCATGTTTAGAAAACGACGCAACTTGACACAGTTGCTAGATTATGCAACACTAACTAAACCTAACCTCAAACCAGACCAGACCACACCAGACAACAACTCTCCGACTAGGAATTCCAACGAACTGGATTCAGCAACTGAAGCCCACCTAGAGACACACAAGTGTCGCTCAGACAGGCTCAGGCCAATTGCCTGCAGTCGCCTTCATCTCCAGCAACAACAACTACAACCACAGCAGCAACACAACAATTTCACCAACAACAACTACACTTGAAATTTCATTCACTTGGCTCAAATGTTGGTTGCTTCGAGTGCTCGTCGACTCTCGCCTCTGCTCTCTAACACTCCACATGATCACGAACACATGTACATATATGCATACACACATACATATGTAACTATGTGGAGCGACTAGCAGAGCTTAAAATCATTGA
Source organism: Drosophila hamatofila (assembly GCA_035045345.1). Classification (NCBI taxonomy): domain Eukaryota; kingdom Metazoa; phylum Arthropoda; class Insecta; order Diptera; family Drosophilidae; genus Drosophila; species Drosophila hamatofila. The sequence goes on from JAWNPA010000018.1 coordinate 715,858, forward strand.
TTGTGCATACCCTGTAATAGTTGTACGGCGAGTTGATCTAGGCAGTGAAATGTTAGTCAGAGGCGATCCTAACTAGCTAAATTAATTATGCTTGAAGTGATATACGAAATTATATCAGAAATACATATATATAATATATAATATATAAACAAAAACAGTTCTAAATAAAAAAAATAAATTAAAAAAATAAAAAATAAAAAACTACAATTAATCATTTCTTAGCGATGCTTTGAACTCTTGAGTAAACCCCAGGGTAAATATATAATTTGTCTATAAACTTATTTTTTATTTTTATTAGTTTTCATTTTATTATAATTATTTTTATATTCATATATAACTGTAAATAAATAAATGAATAATAATTTTAGTTTTTTAAACTTAATTTTCTGGATAGGCATTGTCAATACGCTTCTATTATACAGATGTAAAATAAAATTATTTATATACATATATAAATAGTATGAATATTTTATTGTATTATATTGTTATTTTATTATATAGATTTAATATATATTCATTACATTTATTGAAGAGTCTGCTGTGCCTATTGCTTATTGTACAGGGTATCGACTAGTCGGCTAGGTCAACATAATATCTCATGTTTTTCTCTAGCATTTCCTGCTCTTTGCGTTCGGGACACTTTTTGCTTTCGTTGCAACTTGCACTTTTTGTTGCACAGACCGCCGCGGCCTGGTGGCAAGTAGGAGCTGAAGTGGAGTCGAGCATTGAATTGGCCGGGACTGTCCGATTGGCAAGTAAGGTTCATTAGTTGGCTATACAATGGATTGTTTGGTGGTCAGGAAATGGCGCATTCAGCGTTGCCCGCAGAGGCAGAGGCGGAGAGGCAAGAGTTCAATCAGCTAGACAATTTATTTGAACATATTTTAGGCAACTAGCGCAAAGGTCTCGAACTCCCCCTACGAATTCATTTTGGTAATTTGTCATAAAAATTGATCAAACAAGCGAATATTGAATCGGGAAGCAGATGCAATTTGCATGTCAACTCTGCTGTCCCCTCGCCCTTTCTACCCTTTTATCCTTGACTCCCAGCACATGCGTGTGTATGGGTTTATGGGTGTATGGGAGTGTGTGTGTGTGTGCACTGGGCTTAGATTTGGTTTAGTGCCTGCGCCTTACAATGACAGCCAGTCACGATTTCCCATTTACAATATTTATTTATTCATAATTTTGTTCAAATTTCCTTGTTGTTGTCGCATAATAAGCGTCGTTTAGGAGAGTTTGGCCGGAGAGGGAGAAAGGGGAAAGGCTCTTAGCCATGTTAGAAGCCGCTTGTTTGTTATCGCCAACTGACAAGTTACCCCAAATATTTGGCATTTCTTTTGACCCGACTTCTACTTGATGAACAAAAGCAAATTGCTTTTTGGTCGAATTATTGTTGCTGCTGTTATTGTTGCTGTTGTTGTTGTTATTGCTGAACTGTTTGTTGTTTCATGTCAAAGAGTAATTACTATGGAAATATTTTGGACTAAAACTAACTACAGTTAAGGGCGGCGCTTGCATTGTAGGTCGCCACGTGTCGTTTTTTGGCTCATCTGACGTGATTTGCAGTCATAACTTGGCTGGGTTTATTGCCTCACATTTGCATAGCCTAATCAGCGAGCGAGCGAGCGAGACAGAAAGAGTGAGAAAGAGAGAGAGGAGGATGATACGCGTTCTTGTTTACAAGCCAAAAACAAAGTTGTTACAATTATGGGAAGCCAAACAGCCGGTGCGGAACAGTTCGAGCAAGAGTTGCAGCCAAGAAGTACTCTAGTCCAATTGAATGGCATCCACAACACGATCCACACACAGGTAGCGGCTTTTATTCTTTGGCCAGAGCAGCTGCTGCCGCTGCTGCTGCCGCTTACCTTTTAGCCAACTACTGGGCCATAATAAATAAATACGTACGAACAGACATTAAGTCAGGTGCTTCAGCTGTTTCTTTGGGGGTTGCTTTTTTGGACAAGGTGAATGCACCGGCTGCTAGCAACAGCAGTAACGAAAACCAGTCTAGAGTAATTCATGCAATTGCATTTGCGCTCGTAAATGCCACACAAAAACAATGACAATGGCAAACGCCTCTAAGCCCTGACTGTCTGTCTATCTGACCACGGTCCACAGGCCCAGAGGTCCACTCGTCCACTCGTCCAAGTCGAGTTCCAGACATGCCCAGATCGGTGACCCGCTGCCGAGCAGGGGCCCAACTCGAATTCCGACCAGTCAGGCCAGTCATTGCGGCACTCACTAGCCATAAGCTTTAGCATTTTGTTTTGTTTCTTGTCTTCCAGTTCACAACAAAAAAAGAGTTTCCACACTGGTTACGTAGAGCTCTATGTGAAGGTAAACAGAAAACTGAAAAATGTGCTGCGGCTCACTTTTTAGTTATCATATTTCATTTGCCTACACAAAGAGTTGACAGCCAGCGAACAGGGTTCATTGGGTAGCAGAAGAAATGACTCCATTTCGGCGACATGCGGAAGAATGGATTCCCCTAAAGTATTTAGATAGTACAACATATCTTCTATTAACAATAATAATTGCCTGTTACTCATTCAATGGAATAATCATCAAATGTATTCTGCAGTCTATATACTATATATTTAGATATTAAAATGTTGTCTCGTTCTATATTTGAAGTAAATGAACTTCAAAGGCGAACGACACAAACTGTAACATAACATTTCAAATTTCATAAGACTCGACAAAGATAGATACTAAGGAATCATTCAGCCAAATAAAATTAGATTGTATTGTTTTGTGATATGATCTCATGAGATAAAATATCGTCCATTCGAAAATTAACTCAAAATTTCCATCTTTGAACAATCATTCTCCAAAAATCGAGAATTGGAAATTATCTTCCGCAATCCTAAATGGTGTTTTCAAAACTAATAACAATTTATAAATAAATTCAATAAATTTTTATTAATTATACTCATTCGGGAAAGTGAAATGAGAATATTGTGCAATGTCCGTTTTGCGTATAGTATCCAGATTTTCCTGATTTGCCGGTTAGGGGCGTGGCAAATCAGAAAACGGATCTGGCAACGATTTAGCCGTAAATGAGTAATCTGAAGTCGGTAACGCCTAAATGCAAAGTTTTTCCTTGCTTTTATTTGACAGATTTATTAAGTGTAAAGTGTTACATTTTGTAGAAATTTAAAGCCTGATGTGTATTTCTAATGCAGACAGTCAGAATGCAAAACAATCAAATTCGGTGATAGACACAATATTATTTTTTGTATTTTTAATTTTTTTTTTTTTTTTGAATGGCATATTTTAATTTAAATGAGCAGAGTGTGAAAGTGAGAAACACATATTTTGTATTAATTTAAATGTAATTGCAATTTAACTATATTTAAATTCAAATTTAATTGAATATAACATTATTAGTTACACTTATTTGTGATAAAATTATAGTTATTTATTTTTAGCTTTCTACAGCAAGCACTACGATTTACAATTCATCTGTCTAAAGTTGTCAAAGGCTCGAGACTTTTTCAGAATTATTATCTCTGTACTTTAGTTCTAACGTAGTAAAGTTATCTTTTAATTTTCAACCGAAAAAGTGCGCTTTTCTTTGGGGTACGTTTTGTAGAATGAAGCCCTATTTTTTTATGATCGTAACTATATTGCAAGAATTAAAAGAACTCTTCGTTTTTCCACTTTTACTGTGCACAACAGTTTTTTCAGCTTTTGCCCCACTGTCTTCAGTGCAGATGCAGACAATGACCATGTCGGCGCATATGAACAATCATAGAAATGCATAATGCATGGCAGATTAAACAAAAATTATTAGCTAACAACAATTGCCTACGGCAATCAAGAGGAGACCGAGAGAGAAAAAGAGTGAGTATCAAGGAACTTGCTGTGAGTTCTGCTTGGCAAAAATATTTTTGAGAATTACTTGGAAAAACGAACGTTCAATGCACTTTGACCGTTTCTCTGGATCGGAATCGGAATCTAGAAAATATGGTCAGTCGGAGTCGGAATGAATAATGCAGAAGTTGGCGGCAGCTGACGCCATAATGCAATAAACAGCAAAGCGGGTTGAATGATGGCATAGCGGAGCTGCAGAGTGGGTGGGCTAAGGGGAAGGGGGCGTGGCAGCGGCAATAGGGTGTGGGCAGATTGACAGGCGATGGGGACGGCTATGCTTCAATGCGTGCGCAGCGGCGAATGCTTCCGTTTCCGTTCTTAATAGCTTTATTGTGATTTACTCAACAGTGGCAGCAGCAGCAGCAGCAGCAGCAGCGAATAACAACAGCAACAACAACAACAACATTAAGCAAAAGCAATCAACTGAATTACAACAGCGTTAAAAGTGCATTGATGAAGGGGCAACAGTAACAACAACAACAACAACAATGTCACGAATAAAAATAACATTTATAAAAAATAAAAAAAGCAAGTAAAATAGTAAAAAATAAAAAAAAACAACAGCTGGAATTACGATGAGCACAATTAAGGCAAACGTGAAAAGCGTAAAATGCAAAGAGAATTTTAAATGGGGCTTTCAATTTTATAAATGGGAGAGCTATATGTCGCATTATCTTGAAATGTCATCTAGTACATCGCTCTCTACATGTACATATATGTAAAACTCAAATTGTTTGAGCTGATTGACTGATTGATCGAGAAGTTTTCACAATAGCGGTTGAAAATGGGTGCAAATTGTGGAATAAGTTGAAAAAGATTATACAAAATTAAATACATGTGAAAGCAAGACAGTTTCACTGAGTGAAAAAACCATCGTGCTTTGGCAAAAAAAAAAAGAAAAAAGCAGAATCTGTGTAAAAATGGAATAGAGCGTCTGTTTTCGCTTGTTTATCTATTAAACATGCCAAGGATGAGCTTATAACTTAGAATGCGAACAGGACTTGGGACTAGCTTGGGCTGAATCTAAGCTCGGAATGCTGATCCTTGTAGTTACTCTACTATTTATTTAACTTTACCAATGTTGAGTCAAATGGAAGTAGAACTTATCGAATAGATTCAATACCTGAGGGATATGAGCTCTCAATCATTTTCAATGGATTCTTTTCCATATTTTATTATTATTATAATCTGAAACGCTGCATCCGAGGTCGTCGGAAAAGATATATATAAAGATATAAACATTTTAATTGTCAAAAATATAAATATTATTGATATTTTCTTACCGTGCAAGGGTATTCTCATAGAAAGAAATGGCTTTTTAGCAACGAACATTCAAAATTTAACTTCGTTTCATCGAATTACCCTTTATTAGTTATACATTCTTTTAAGAAAGTTTTTCACGGAATTTACTACAATGTTCATTTTTAAAAGTTTCCGACCTTGCCGAAACCATAAACCAAATTAATTTTTGATATATGAACAATTATAATATAATATATATTTATATATATATTTTTAAATATCACGATAGTGCACTCTTCATATTCTTTTTGAATATTTTATATAGTATGCAAGCTAAAGTCCTACAATTTTATTTTCCTATAGACACTGTTTTATTCTTTTTAAAATAAAATGAAATTGAACTCTGTTGAAAAACGCTTGCAAGACATAGTTACTAACAATTAGTCATCAGGATATTATTTAAAAAGTTATTGACAAAACTAGAGCCAACTTAGCAGCAGGGCTTTATGCCTTTAATTTGGATTACCTTTTTTGTTTACAAATACTTTTTATGTATAAGCAAATTTCTTGTTTCCTTCGATAGCTTTAGTTTGAGTAAATTGAAATTTTTCAAAAGAATCTCAACTTAATGAGTCAGAAAAGTGTCACCAGAGGTTAGATGTTTATTATGGCTCCAAGGGGAGTTGTCAGCGACAACAACAACAGCAACAACCACAACAACATGAGGAACAACTACACCACGAATAACTCGTTTGCCTTCGGCATTGTGGCTTTTAATGAACTTTATGCCCACCCGCTTCCGCTTCTGCTTTGGTTGCTCTTTTTCTTTTTTCATTTTTTGCTGTCTCTTTGCGCATTTTGTGCGCGCTTTAGCCTTATGCTTTTGACACGCACAAACAGACTCACACACTCACACATGGAGAGAGAGACAGTATATAGACAGGTATGTGTAATTATTTGTCACACCTGAGTTGGCGCGCGGCTCAGACAACAGACAACAAAACACATAGACAACTATACAACTATACAAAAGGCATTTGGTATTAAAAAAAGGCGTCTCACTTGGCTGAGCCACCAGCGAAGCGGCCAACCGACCAACCAACCGACCAACCACTTTTCTAAACGCTATATGCCACACTCATATATACACTCGCATTCACATTCACATTCACATTTACACTCATTTCTATATAGTTGACGTCTGCCGGTATGCCACATTATGTACTCTATATAGGCAGATACACACTTATTTATACCCCGTAATTTGGCCAAAGACTGAGTGTTGTCTGTCCGTCTGTCAGTCAGTCAGTCAGTCAGCCAGTCAGCCAGTGAGTGAGTCTGTCTCTCTGACTGACTGTCTGTCTCTCTGGCTGTCTGTCTGTCAAACAGAACAGAAATTCGCTTCATATTTACCTTTTCGTTGTTTTCTTCCTTTCCCATCCTATTTTTTCATTGAATGACGTAAGCGCATTGTTCCACGACTTTGACCAACGATATGGCTGCCTTTTAACGGTCATTGGTTGGGGGTAGAAGCTCCACGTATATTCGAGTATACATGGCATAAAGTTTGATTGACACACTCATACATATATTAATTTGAGCACTGTTTGAGGCGCTTCTCTCTCCCTCTCTTACTTTCTGTTTCTCTCTCTCTCTCTCTCTCACTCTCGCAATTTTGCGCTTGGAAGTGGGCATATTATTGAATTGTTTACACAGGACTCAAGCCAAAGTTGGCAGGCAGCTAAATTACATGTTGCTGAGTAAAGAAGTTCTTAATTTTTTATGTGCTGAACACAACAGAAGCAAACAGAAATTGTCAATGCTCAACTGAGTTCGGCTCTGAAAACAAAATATTGTTGCTTTATTTGATGTTTAGTTGAATCCAGGCAATACCAAATCTTCACGGTAAATATTTTGTTTGTTTAGCATTTATAATATTAAATAGATAAATATTAAAATGAACATTTTTCCATTGAAGACTTGTTGTTGAACTTCTAATGTGAAAATAATGTGTAAGTTTAATTCATAATAAAACAAAAGATATTCAATAGAATGGACTTTAACTATAGTGCTATTCTTCGAGTTCCTTTTGGCACATTTCAATGTTAATGTGATTTCGGCCATGTGGAAAAGGAACTCTAACTAAAATTTTCAAAATCATTTCTCTTTGAATCATTTCTCTCAACTGTCTGTGACTTGTTGCCGTGGACAAGTGACTTTTTATGAAAGACTTACGGTATGCACATTAACATCAAGAGTAAACCTCTTCCAAAATCCATCAATTTTTATATTTTTTATTTTTTGATGTACACTATAAAATGGATGAAGTACTGAAGAACAAACCCATTATTTCAATAAAATACTTTAACGATTTGAATTTAATATAACTCTTTCCATATATGTTAGGCCAAACTCACGAAAATCAACTATGTTAAATGAGTTGTCGAATGAGGCAGTGCTGCCCTTTCAAAGTTGTGAGCCTCTAAAAATAATCATTTAAGCATTGAAAGACATCATGTGATATTGAATTTACAAAGTCGAATGCTCATGTTGAATGATTTCGCTTTGACAGAAAACTTTTACTATATAGATATTTTCAATATATGTTGTCTATCTTTATATTAACTACCCAAAACCAATTATCTTTCTAGCTGCATTATCATTATGCTTATGCATCAATAAATTAACCTATATTCTTGCAATATTTTAATTTACTACTCACAATAAAATAAATAAATAATAATAAAAAATAAATAAATATATTGCATTTACTTTCACTTCTACAACAAGTCTCATACTTAATTGTCGATATTAGCAGCCAAGAGTATATACATATTTGTAATTAATAAAAAGTCTTTAGCTTTCATAAGTATTCATGTTACATATTTGATATAGACTGGGGAAATAAATCATTATAAACTAAAAAACCACCTATATTTGCTATAATGTTAAAGTGAATGTTAGCTGTAACACGAACAAATCTAAAATCACGTTAATCACTGTTGGAGGGGGGAAACTTTCTATGGTCAGCCTACGATTGCAGTGGGTCTTTACGGTTTTGAATGTGAGTCTGGTATTTGGATAATTTGTTGTGTGATTGAAACGCACATTTGGGCAATTGTCCGCTCGCTGATTCGCAGTCCCGTTATATGTGTGTGTGGCTCCAATGTGGAGCAGCCCCAGCGGGAGACCGAATGGCAGCGAAATTGAACTCCGCTTGACTGGTCAGCGAAACGTGCAACAATTTGTGGCAACGACGCCACGGGGTGGCCGCCGCAGTTGCCGCCACTGTTGCCGCTGCTGCTGCTGCTGCTGCTGCAATGTGTGTGTTTCGTGTCCGCAGAACTACGACCACATTTGAATCTGGCTAAGTGACTCGTGGCTCAGCGCAAAGCCGAACTAAGCCAAAACATTAGACGGGTTCTTCTTAGCCGTAGGCCTGACTGCCATTGACATGCCTAAGCCCCACGCACTTAGCCGCTGCGAGAGTGTTTCACTTAATAGCCAATTGAAATAATGCAGCTTGTCAAGTGAATCATTTATGCAGTCGTCGCTCTTGCCGACTTTTAAAGCGGCTCTTTCGGTCATTTGACTTGCGGTTTTTCAACCTGACCACACATCTATCACACACATGCGTCTAACTGCGGCTGCGGTTGCAGCTTCGACTGTGTCTGTCTCTGTCTCTTTATCTGTCTCTTTATCTGTCTCTGTATCTGTATCTGCATTTGTCGCTTGTTTTTGTAATTTATGATTTCCTGCACAATTTGCATGCGAGATTAAAATATCAAAACGCGAAGCCGCTTGCGCTTAATTACAGCGCCATTCAATGTAAATTAATTTATATTTGTTTTGGCTCTGCTTAAATGTGATTAAATTAATTACTGCGTTTTACCTATGAGACTAGCGTCGCGACGCGTCGGCTATGTTGAGTGCAGCTTATGGCATGTCAATGCAACGATTTCAATCTCAAGAGTTGACAGACGTGAGAGCTAAACACGCCAGCAGCTCAAATAATTGCGACTCTTTGTTCGATTTGCAACTGCATTGTAAGTATAGTAAAAAGTCGAAGCTGGTTACAGCATTCAGACTTATCAGATATTCAGCTTATGGTAGTCAAGTGCCGTTCACAGTAATCAAAATAGTTGTTGGGATTGTTTTTCAATTCAATAAAGTCAACAGGAAAGTTAACTAAACAATATATAATAATAATCTTCTACACATCTAAAACTGTAGGGTAATCAATATGCCATGCTTTTGATTTTTACAGTTAGCTCAAGTTTTCATAGTTAACTAATTTAATTAATTTTAGAGTTAATCTTGCCAGCTTTAACACATTTATTCTGGTAAATGCAGCATGCCTAATTTATCAGAGACATCTTTAGATACATGTGTGTTTAGGTGTATATTTATTCAAATACTTGGGGGAACATGGACTTCGAATATATGTGATTCCAATGCAATTTTATTGTAATGCTAGTGTAATAATAAAACCAATATAAGTAGTGAAAGTTAAAGAACTGGTGCGAATAAAAGTCATATAATCATTGCAGTAGTATTTGGTTGCAGTGTCTAGTATCTGAAATACTTGTAAAGATTGTCGTAGTCACAGTAAAAATATAGGCTAAGTATTAATATTGGTAAAAGTAGTATTAATAGTAGTAGGAATACTTGTAACAGTGGTAGTAGTATTAAGGGAGTAGTTATATAAATCAGATGTACTAGAGGCAGAAGTAGAATTATTAGAAGTATTAGAAATATTAGCAAAAGTAATAGTAAAAGTAGTAATTATATTGTTAGATTGCTGCTTAAAGTAGAAGTAGCTATAGCGGTAGTAGGCAGTAGTTATATAAATAAGATTTACTAGCGGCAGAAGTAAGTGGGTAGTAGAAGTAAGTATAGTATAGTTATACTATCAGTATTGCTAGCAGAAGCAGTAGTGGAAAGGGTCGAAGATGAAACCGTTGTGTTATATAGCTAGGAAGTTTTCAAGTTTCATAATACTAATAAGCCAAATATATATATATATATATATATATATATATCCTATTCAAAATTTAAATAGCAATAGAAAATGGAGCATAGAAGGCATTTATTTAGTGTTTTAATACTTGGTTTAATTGAAATATTGACATATGTTATTCTTGTTACTCACCTTGCCAAAAGAAATGTCCCAGCTGAATTTAGTGCTATGGCTCAAGTTAAAGTCTGTAAATAAGAGATAGAGATAAATCGAATCAGATAAATATTAAGCCTTAGTTTATTAAGAGCGTATCCCTGATTAAAGTGGCAAGAAGAAGAAGAGCAGAAACAAACCCAAACACTTGATTGCGATGACTTCAAATTGATGCATTCAATAAGAGAATCGACGAGCAGTTGAGAAGCAGCAGCAGCTGCTGATGCTGCTGCAGCTTTCGACCTTTTTGGCACACTTTTGAGAACCCGCAGGCGGGAGCAGGAAAGCATCCTGTCTCTCCTTCTCTCTCTCTCACTCTCTTTCTCTCTTTTTTAGCTTTTAGTTTTATTTCAATGCAATTGCAAAATGCGCTTCTTGCGATTCAATTCAATTTATCTTTGATTTCCACTGCTGATGCATCAGTTGTACCTCTCTCTTCCTATCTATCTGTCTCTCTCTCTCTCTCTCTCTCTCTCTCTCTCTCTATCGCTCACTCTCTCACTCCCAATTTGATAAATTTTGTATGTATTTCGCTGCAGTGTGCTAACCTGAGCTTCAGTCAGCTTTAAATTTAGCCCATGTCTCCATGTCTCTCTGCTACTCAATGGTCCAACTAATTGCAGTTATTCCAGTGGCCATTGTCCGGTTGCTCTTTGCTAAATTACTTTGGCAATTAGCAGCTCTAATCCCCGCCACCCCCTAGACACCTGGTCCGCAATTCAATTTGCTTGTTGCCGCTAGAGCAGCCACGGAGCTCATTTTGTTCGCTTGTTGCACCACACACACGCACACACACACACACACACACACACACACACACACACACATACACATAAAACTCAATAGGCCAAAAAAGAATATCAAAAAAATCCCAACAAAGCCTTCTAAACATGTTGTGCTCCGCCCTTTGCCAGCATTGTTGTAAATTTCGTTTTGGCACTCCTAAATTCCTTTGCTGCATTTATGCAAAGGCCCAACTGCTGCTGCTGCAACATACACAACAACAGCAACAGCTGTAACAATAACAACAACAACGACAACAACAACAACTTGGTAGTAACTAATTTTATTACAACGCCACAGCAAAGAGCCCCCAACTGAATAGAGGCGACTCCTTTTCAGGTCCCCCTTTATGTGGCACTCGGAAAACAATGTCAGCTTTACACTCTGAGTTTTTTTGTTGCTGTTGCTGTTTGCTACACTGAGCAAAATTTAACATATGTTGTGTAAATCTTTAATGAAATCCGCCATAGTGGCAAACACAGAGTTGCATTTTAAAGCAGGAACAACCTCAGGGACCGCACGCTGCAGCAATTGTTGCTGCTGTGGCAGCTACAGCTGATGCTGCTGTCGTTGCTTGTACTGCCACCCAAGTGGAGGCTCAATTTTCTAAGCCAATTTAGTCGCACAGCGCTGGCCAATGTACAAAGTTCCAAGCACGACAAACAAACAAAAGGTGTCAGGGGAGGAGTGAAAGGAGGATTGCTCGCTGCACTATGCAAAGAGGCAGCTCATGGCATAGCCGAAGCTGATGCTGCCAATTGATTCTTATTGCGATGGAACCGTAAAAAAAACTCGGTTTCTAGCAATATCAAAATCATTTCAATGGAGCGAAAGAGTCGAGAGCTGACAAAAACTAACACAACGAAGCGGGACAAATACTAGTTTATCTGGCTTCAGCTTATACCCTGATGCTATTGGAACTGAAAAAAAAAAAAACAAACATTATAATCGAACAATAAAATGTTAACTAATTTATTGCGAAAGGCTTTATTAAATCTTTTTTAAATTATTTAACCGAATCTAGTGTCATCTTCGCTTCGTCTTTTTCAATCTTCTTTCCAACCGATGGCACTATCGCCAATTATCGCCGATACCATGCTCATCTATCGATTGCATTATAATTACCTATCGATAGCCGATCATGAACTCTTGTATTCGCCCTGTACAAAATATTGTTGATTTATGATTAGTTATAACTAAAACTTAAATAATACTTTAAGATTTTTTCATAATTTTATATATGTATAATATATTTTATTATTATATATAATTGAAAATAATGCTTTTATTTATTTGAAAACACTCCTCTCATTTATAACTTATATAGATTCCAATCCTTTAAACATCTGCATATCTAGTACGATTACTAAAATCTATGTAGCATTATTTTGAAGCCCCAAGTGCTAGGGACGCAACATTTGGTACTTAGCATCTTACGTGCATCGGGCTTGGTTCGCTGTCGAACAAGCTGCTAAAATCAGAGATAAGCTTTAAGCTGGTTGTAGGTAAAGCATACATGGAATACCCCTGTATATATGTGGGTACGTACTCATATGTAGCTGGCGCTAAAGGCAATTTGCTGTTCCCTGGCAATATGTGGCAGGTTTTTAAGTATGCTCAGCACACTTTGTGCCTGTGCATCCACTGAAGAGTCGGAGCAGCAACTCAATAAAAGGAAAATAAAGCAAAAAGGAAAGCAGCTGGGAAAAGCTGGCCATAATTTGCAGCAATATTCCTGTGCATAGTCACAATAAACTCAAGTGCTGGCCAACATTCGAGCTTTGAGCCAACATCGACAGGCTGTCAATTAAAATGGAGATGTTTAAGTTTTTGCAAGCAAGCAAGCAATGAAAAGGCTTCCTTCTGAGCTGTCCTCTGCCCCTGTCCGCTGTCCGCCGTCTGCTGTGTGCTGTCTGCACAGAGGCGTGGGCCAGGGCGGGCTCAGGGGGTTAGCTGCTGCATTTCCATGTTGATTTTTTATCACAGTTGAACTTTGACCCAATTTGTTTGGTTACCAATTCCGGGAGCATTCGCTGTCATCCCGCTGGCCGGGATTGCCTTGCTAGCTCAGTCGCTTCAGTAGTTGCACCAGCAGCAGCAGCCACTCCAAGTCGAACTCTTTGCTGATTGCACGTGGCACACAGCCAGACAGCCAGACAGCCAGACAGAGAGACGGACATACAGACAGACAGACAGACATACAGATATGTATGTATGTGTGTTTGTATGTCTGCTATATCTACATATGCATTTGTGCTACAAATTGAAGTCTTCAGCTAGAAGTCACGAAATCTAGAGTAGTAGTCTAGTAGTGTCTTTCACTTGCTCCACTGCAAGCGAGAATACGTGTCCTGTGCTTCATATATTCGCACATAAATGTATTTTTATAGCGGTACACACACATTTGTATATATGTATATATATATGTATATATATTATATGGCGTATTTCGTATTCTGTATTTCGTTTTCCCTTTGCTGTTGAAAGGAAATTGCTTGTCTGCGCCTATGCAGTCACTCCTCCTGCTGCTGCTAGTTACATGGCTAATAGCTGGCAGCTTGTTTAAGCCTTCTGTGCCGCCCGATTTTCGGCCCCATCTGAAATGCACAGCACATTGTGAGAGACTGGTAGCTGCTGTTGCTCTTGCAGCTCGATTTATATGTGAAACTCTATAACATGTCTACTTCTGCATGGGCACACACACACACACACACACACACACAAAGACACAGAGTTACTCAGTCAGTTACTCAGTTACACACGCACACCACTGAGGATGGCTACGTGCCGTTTTTGTGCGATGCAATTTGGACAAAAACATTGCCAGGCAGTCGACAGCCAGTCTTTTAGGCCCGGCTAAAACACTTTAAGCCCGAAATACTCACGTACACACACACACACTCCCAGCTTGAAGTCCTTCTTCTCAAGAAGTTGAGTGTGTGTTTTTATACCCTGAACCCACATTGAAAACGACTAAAAAGGGTGTAATGTTTCTGTTGATATAAGTCATAAGAGGGATCCTCGATCCTCTGAACAATTTATAAATGATCAGCATCTGCAGTCGAGGCAAACTGCTGACCAATTTGGAATCGAATTTTAAGCAGTTATTTCATTAAAAGAAAAAAGAATTTAGTCGATATCAAACTTAATTTAATTTAACTTAACTGTTGACACTCTTTATTTACAGGATTAACCTAATATATTAAATGATTCAAAAGTTAATTTATTAAAATGTTTGATGGAGTAAATTTAAGTTAACCCTAATTACTAATTACATGTGATTCAGGGTATCTGGTGGTTTTACTTGTTTTAAAAACACCAAGATAACCATCTCTCTCTCACACTCTCTCTCTCTCGCTCTCTCGCAAGCCGCGCTGCTTCACATGTGTGCATTATTTTCTTACAGGCATTTTTCAGTTTTGTCCATTTCACATCTTTCGTTTACTTTTATGGAAATGGACAGAGCATGGCTCCAGGACGCCTTTCGAGGATTTGTTTGAGTGTGTAATGAACTGAGTACAGAGAATGAGCTGAAAGCATATATATGTATATATGTATATCCATATATACATACATATATTCGCACAATACACTCGGTTCATTCTCTGGCCAGTTGGCCATTCTTGAAAAACTAATTTTATATACAGGTATGCTTCAGCTGGTCCATCCCCTCGAGCTGCCTCTCGATTTGTATTGAATAAATGCAAAAGGCGTGTTAATTGACAGACCATGAAGAGCACAAGCAAAATATTTTTGCACTTTTCTCCAACTGTGTTTTCCAGCAAACAACAAAAATAGCGACTAAGAGCGACAGAGAGAGAGAGAGAGAGAGAGAGAGAGAGAGAGAGAGGAGGGGGCGTGTCATGGTATTCACTCTGCAAAGGTTGCATATCGTGCCGCTGCCCTTTCCTCAGTGTCTGTCCTAAGAGGCAAACGGGGTAGATGCAAAAGATACTTGTTACATGTGAATACGTAAAATAAATATGCTGAAAGCTCTAATTAAATACAGAGCTTTTCTTTTACCCGTTAGTTGATCGTAGTTTTCTGTGCGAATATGTCCTAAGTGGATTTATTTTTGAAGTTAAGTGAAAACCACTTTGTTTAATTTTGATACTTTCATCCGACTATTAAAATGTGAATAACTTATATGGATTTTTTTATATATTTGATTTAATAATACAAATCAATCTGCATTTGTAAGTATTTAATTATTTCAATTAATTTTTTAATTTTTCTTTGATAGAGAGAGAAGATAGAAACTGTTATTCAGATTCATTAGTACCTTTAATAAACTTTCCATTCATATAGAATTTGTTACTTTTGGTTCTTTTTAGCTATCTTTCTCTCTATCTCCGATGCTCCTTTTCTCTCTCAAACATTCTTATCTCTTTTTCTTTCAGTTTCTCTCTCTCTCTTTCTCTCTCTCTCTCTCTATCCCTCTAATGTTATCAATCTCTATCCGTATTATTTGCCATATATTTATTTTAATATACATAATAAAGTATTCATTTTTAAATTACTTTTTGTGGCTTAAAAACTACATATATTGGTTGCAAAAGCTAAATAGGTTAATTAAAAGAAAATATATGAAAGTTAATATCTGTTTCAAAAAAAATCATTAAAATAATAACAAAAATATTTAAAACCTCATACCAAAATATAGGAAAATAAGTTTATTCAGATTTTCAAAGCGTTTAATGCGAACTACTTCAGGAATTACAAAAGTAATTAAGAACATCCCCTCGCTCATAAATAAAAACCCGAAAATCTGTTTATCATGTTTCTTTTATTTATTTTATTTTGCTTAAGCGAGCTTATGCAAAGTGAGGGCATAATAAGTTCGAGCTTAAATTCCTGCCAAGAGTTAATTTTGCTGTTGTTGTTCGTGAAAGTTCTAAAAGTCCGTCTAACTGTTCAAATGCTCAACTTTTAGCAAGTACCGTCAACGGGCCATGATGAGCCCCTTCTGACTGCGGGGTTAACGCGAAAGGCAGCAGCCAAGCAATTATGTTAATTTGTTACTGCATTTTTTACTACTTTGTTCGCTTTTTTCTTATTTATTTCTTTTTATTATTATTATTAATAGTCGAGAGCGTGGCGCCTATAAATCTGAGAGCCAGCGGCGCATGGTTTATGACGCTTGGCTGGAGTCGTCTTTGGTGTTGGCTCTGGCCGAGTGGAAGTTGCGTGCGGGCCACTAAATCGCCCATATTTATCTATAATAAAGGCAATTTGGAAAACCAGATACCCTCCCACACACTCGCAGCCCCCCGCTCCTCCAGCTCCTCCCATAAGCCAAGCCAAGCCAAGCCGAGTCGAGTCGAGCCAACCATGGCAGGCCAACGCCTGGCAGTAAAAATCGATTAAACAAATCGAGTAAATTGTTGCCAGTGTCTGACCCCCCTACGCATATCCTGCACCGCAGGTAAGTACGTGCGCTTATATAGTATGTACATAGTACAGTAGCTAGCCAGGTACGCCCAGAGCCCCCTCTCTCTTTCGCTCTCTCTCACTCTCTCTCTCTCTCGCTCTCGATCCGTGGGCTGCCTATAATTATATGCTGGCTATACTACTCCTGCCATATTTTTACTTACTTTGTTTGGCCGCACGAAGCGTTGCCAGGCGACGCGTCAATAAGCCACGTATACGCCGCGTTGCGCCAGGACACACGAATGTCCTTTCACTTCACTTTTTATATGTACATATATAATATCTCTTCTTTTTACAACTTTATTCTGCTACGCGAAATGCAAATGTTATTTACTTAATTTTGCAACTTGCTGAATGTTTTATGAAATTCGCCGAGTTTCAGTTTCTGCTTCCTCTACTTATTTTCGTTCTTTTTTTGCGTTATTTTTTTTTTATTTATTTATTTTTTTTTTTTTTTGTTGGATTTCACCTAGTCAAATCGTTCACCTAGATGCGCATCCTTGCGAAACTTTCTGGCCAGTTGATGGCAGAATTTTTGCGTAAAATTTTTGATTTTGTAAATCTTTTGGCCCAAGGACATTTCGCCTAGCATTGTCTCAATAGCTTTGCATCGACATCGTCATGATTACGTCACCATTTTGTGTTATTATGCGCATTTAGTATTTCGCTGTGGGTATTTAAATGTTGGTATTTTATTTGGTATTCGCATAGCTTTGCATAACACTCGCCACTGCCACTGCTGCCATTTGCCACTGCGTCCAATTGCCAACTGTCGTGCCAGGGCAACGCGTGTTTGTTGTTTGGGCCCCAGCGCCAAACGCGTCTCCTAGCAATGTCGAGGTATTTTATTTTTTTTTTTTAGTTTTTCCTTTTTTTTAGCGTGTCTTAGCCACAAGTCCTTCGTGCTAGCAACAGCGAGCGAGCGGGCGTGCGAGCTGGTGTTAGCCCTCGTTGCTGCTAGCTTGTTTTGGCCAGGCCAACAAAAATCGTTATGACTGTTGGCATGACAACAGCGATAGACAAGCGAAAGGGTGTGCGAGACCAGCCATGGAAATACCCTATAATTGACAGCAAACAGCTATGCTCTTTCTCCACAATCCTTAGATATACTTCTAGTGCGTAAGAGAGAGTTTATACTTATCTGATATATATATATATATATATATATATATATATATATATATATATATATATATATATATATATATATACAATATATATATATATATATATATATATATATATATATATATATATATATATATATATATATATATATATAGATTAAAGATAGACAGAGTTCCTAAAGAAACTGTAAAATTTCAAATATTTTCCTTGTCTTCATATACTCGTAAGAACCTTTTAAATGCTCAGCTATTAAGTGTTTAAATGAATGTTATATGTATATGTAATAGAGCTATTGAAACCATTCAATTATATAAACCATTAATAGCCATTATACAAACAATTAAAGGCATCATTGGCGCCATGGATAGTTTCGATGCTCATTAATTTTTGCGATATATCTATGGATTTTTTCAATGATAAAAATATGATAAAATAATAGCTCAAATAACTATGGAGGAGCGTAGAAACAAATAATAATAATAAGTATAATAATAAATTTCTAAAGCCCAACAATAAAAATTAATTTAAAAGAAATTTATTTGGTTTCTTATTTTCTTTGTATTTAGACCAAGAGCTGTTTTATTTAGTTTTATATTAATTTCTGCTTAGCTTCTCAATATTTATTTAGTATAAACAGTGTGAAAGCCCTAAAAAAAAAATTAAAAAAAAAGATTAGAAAAAGATCAGTCCAATCTATCGATTTCCAATCTATCGATTTGTTATTTGAGTAGACAACATTTCACAATATCTATTCATAAAATACATGATTTATAGCCCTTTCAATGCACATGCAATATTGCATTTATTCATGTCTGTTTCAATGTCTGTTCAAGAAGTACTGGGTGAACTTAGGGGTTATTATTTTAGCCGCAAATTGATTTAAAATAATGTCTTGGTCAATATGCCTAATTAAAATAATGGCTCAATTGGCCGCAATTCAGTTGATTATGCTGATGATATCGATCTAATGGCTGCGGCCCCATCCACCCCACGTACACCTATACAAATGGACAGAGACAGGGACAGGGACAGGGACAGGGCAGACGGCTGTTGTGCTGTGCCGTAGCCTGTTAATCGAGCTAATTGCATAAATTACAATGGATAAACAAGCGTACGGCCCCGTTTCTCGTTCCTCGTTTCTTGTTCTCGTCTCTTGACAGTCAACTGTCAACTGCAGGACTGCGTGGCCAGCTTGAAAGTGAAAATCAAATTGCGTTCAAGCGACTGCCAATTGGAATTGAATTTCCATTGGGCAACAAAGGCGGCTGCGAATTTCCATAAAGCCAAGCGAATCGAACGCCCGCTGCGCCTTTTATAACCCGTTTGCCATTTGCCGGCACACTTAAAGGATCTACGCGACAGGACAGACTTGTCGTTGAAAACTATGATTGACAGGTCAAAACTGGGGCCAGAGCCATAGTCAGAGCCAATCTCTCTGCCATTTGCCGGAGTCTGTGCGCGACAGGCCCCCGCACTCGAACATAACTTGGATTTGACAAAGCGTATAACGGAAATTGCTGACAGGCTGTGCGACATGCGCGCATGTCCTTGCGCCATAAATTATTGAAATTATTTGTATTTTCAGCAACAATAATGCACAGCTTGCGAAAATTAAACTCTGGGCATCTGCTCGAGAGTTGCCTATTCAGATTTCCATCGAGACTTCTAGTTGAAAGCAAATCAAATTTATTTATCCTTGCGTCGGCTCGGCCTTCCCGCCTCCGCCCTGCTCCTTCAACATAATAAATCAAAATGGCAAGTCCAGCTTTTCTTGGCCATTCCGTCCATCCGCCCGCCTGTCTGCCCGACTGACTGTCACTCATCAATTTTGAAAATTATTAAAAATTTAAATGGAATACCAAAATGCACTCAACAACAGGAATATATTCATATAAAAGCTCTCAATCTGTCCCTCTCTCTCTGTGTGTGTGTGTGTGTGTTTTATGCCTCTGTGGTCGAGTGTGTATGTATGTGAGTGTGTTTGTTGTTTTGTATTTTGTATTTTGTGTCAAGCTTGTCAAACATGTTGCATATGTCCTGGGCCAAG
Organism: Drosophila hamatofila; assembly: GCA_035045345.1. Taxonomy (NCBI): domain Eukaryota; kingdom Metazoa; phylum Arthropoda; class Insecta; order Diptera; family Drosophilidae; genus Drosophila; species Drosophila hamatofila. The sequence goes on from JAWNPA010000018.1 coordinate 735,540, forward strand.
TTGCCAATGCGTATGAATTTTTAATTTTAATTGTTCACCAAATGCGCTCTGCAAAATCTGTTCACATGGATATGCACATGGTCGCACATGGACGATGAGTCCTCAAACGACAGGACACTCGTTCCGTTGCCATAATTCAATACATGTACACTTGATAAACCTCTGGGCCGAGAGTGGGAGTTCGCCTGTGTAATATCCTGACAGTTTATTGACACAATTGAAGACGCAGGCAACATATATATTTTTATATATATATATATATATATATATATATATATATGTATATGTATATCGTGTATTGAGTAAATCAAAGCTGTTTCTGCGCTTCGTAATGCCCACTTAATGACTTTTATTTTATTGACTCGAAGCCATAAGGCTCCTGCCAGTAGAGGCAGTCGAGGCATTGAGAGTTCTTCATTAGTTGGCGCCCAATGCGAGCCGCAAAAATCCATAATTATAATGCACCTTACATAACGCTTCATTAAGATAATGATAATGAATACGTGACCGCACAGACAGATACACACACGCACACACACGCATGTCCTGCTTGGTAATGGCACGCATGAGAATATATGTGTGTGTCGTAGCCCTGTACATGTGTGCATATCCTTGCGTCTGCCTTGTAGGCATAGTCGGCCTGGGGTCGCCGTCAGAGCCCGAGTCCGAGTCCGAGTTTGAGGCCCCCAACAAATGGCCAGCGGGCAAGTAGAATTAACCACTTACTGCCTTCCCCCACACGACGCGACGTCGCCTGCGTGACAGGCCGTGGAGGCTCACGCATCCCACAACGCCGCATGAAAAGCGGTCGATAATTTACATACCAAATAATACAAAAGGTGAGCAATTCTCTTTAAGCGAGTGACACTGACTCAAATGGACACCAAACAGCCGTGGATTAATTGTGTTACCTAACGTAGGACAATAAGAGTGGGATGCGGATACACAGTTTATATATCTGAACGCTTACTCGATGTGTTAATTTGCAATTAATTTAAATATTATTTTAAACATTTTATTTAATATCGAACAATAATCAAAAAAAAAAAAAAATAATAATAATATGGGCTCGAACAAATTTAGATCAAAACATCAAATTTAAATATAGTTGAATAAGTACGTGAATTAAGCCTTGTGCTATATAAAGACCAAATACAGCTCATTTAGAGTTCGACACTATAATTTAATTAGTTATCAACGTTAATAAATTGAGTATTTTATATTATATATATTTGTTGGAAATTCTTAAAAATACATATAAATCTACAATTCAAATTTGGAAAATCTAGCTCTGAAGATGTAGAAAATATAATTTTTAACAGGTTTTCGATAAGGTTTTTAATCGATAACAAAATAACGGCAGCAGTTATCGATTTTTCAAAACAAACTTGATATGCGTGCTCTATATACGGACCTACTGTTTCAAATTTCAAGTCTCTAGCTCTCATAACTTCTGAGATCGACGCGTTCATATAAACGGACAGACGGACGGTCAGACGGACAGACAGACAGACAGACGGACAGGGCTATATCGACTCAGCTCGTCCCCCTGATCAAGAATATATATACTTTATGTGGTCTGCCACGCCTCCTTCTGCCTGTTACAAACTTTTAACAAAACCATTATATCTGGATTTCCCATTTTCAATGGGTTCAGGGTATAAAAATAATCAACCTATTTTAGCTAACGTAAAAATTCTGTATTTTTCTATTTAAAATAAAATATTATTTATCCTGAAAGTTAAAAGCTGTTTAACAATCAACAAACAACACAGCAATAAAAGTTGAAAAAAAAAACACCACAAATTCTATAGTTGTAGTCTTGGTAAGTCTTTCAACTTTCTAAGTACTGCGATTCGCATTGAGCAGCGTTTGCCGAAGCAAGTGTCATTCAAGCACAAGTTATTAAATGTATGCTTGGAATAGTAATAAAATTCGATCTGATTGCAAGCATATTGTAAGCCAAATGGCTCGTCAATGTGGCCCGAGCCTTAGAACTGATGAAATAGTCATAAAAAACGGTAATAATGATTACACAACATTAACATTCGGGGACGGGGAGATAGATGCGTGCTGTGTGGGTGTAAAGCGGGCGGATAGAAGCGGGGGCGAACGTTCAAAGTAAACGCAACTCGAGCGTTAAAAACAAAAGCAATGGAGCCTCAACTTTAACCTTTTGCCAGGCATTGCCTGGCAGTGGGGCGGACTGTCCTTTTGGCAGTCAGTCCGACGCTCATTCAGTCAGTCAATCAACCCAAGGACAAAGTGGGCGACAGTCATCAATAAAATATATTGCCAGTAATTTCCAGCACTGAAACAGCTACATTGGATGGGGAAGGTTCGTTTGGAGCTAGTTGATAAGTTGTCCCCAGCATAATTAATTCACTTGCATGATAATCAAAAAATCATTTGATTAATGCTCGCTTCTTGAACGAAGTGCAAACAATCGTTGCTTGTCCTGCCACATGTTTGTCTACGACGCACGAGCTAGAAGAGGAGGGGTGGGGGAGGTATTAACAAGGGTTGTGGCTAACTGGGATTAGGGGTTCGAGTTGAACTTGTCGTGGATTACGACATGGGACGAAAAGGGACAGACCGAAAACCCAATTGCAAATGAGTTTTATGTTAAGAGCTAATTTGGGTTAATGCCGTAAAATGTGGCGCAGTTAAATAAATGCTAGCCCACACACTCAACTCGGCACACTCCTGCCTAAGTGTGAAAAGCTGCTGCTGGCTGCGACAGCTTTTTAGCATGCGCTTCGAAGTATGCTACATAAAGTTGCACAATATGCGCAGCAGCCACAGGGCAGCGCCTGCACTCACCCACCCACCCACACACACACACACACACACACACACATCTCTAAGTGTATGTGGCTGTGTGTGAGTGTGAGTGGCTTGTCTTGCTGTTAAGAAGCGTCGCATACTTTAGTGCTTTGTTTTTTGCCCGGTAACATTTTATTATTTGTGACTAAGTTTCCTGCATTTTACACTGTTTCTCTCTTCTCTCTCTCTCTCTCTCTCTCTCTCTCTCTCTCTTTCTCTTTCTCTAGCTCTGTCTTTTGTCTCCGTCTCGACTTGCTGCCCTGGTTTTACATTTAAATAAGTTGCGAGTGTTAACTTGACACAGATTCTGCCACATCGCATTGTCAAAACTTGAAGTAGCACAAAGAGAAAAAAAAGTTGAGACTTCATTCATAAGTTAAGTTTTCTTTTCTCTCTACTCTCTGTTAGTTACAAGATTAATTAAGTAAAAAGATTAATGGATAACAGATATTCAATTGTTCAATTATTGATGTATTATTTTCTCTTCTTTGTATATACTTAAGCCAATATGCTGCACTTGTTTGTTTGCCTGTGATAATCGAATGACAACAAGGTATTTAGAATTCTCCAATGAGCTAAGCAGAATGCAAAATTCGAGGGCGAGAGACGATCAAATCAACCGAAGCTGCTGTTAGACAAAGACTGGGCACAGAGAATTGCAGAGAGAACTGTATTCGAAAAAGTCATCCGCATTAGAATGCCCTTAAAATTAAAAGTGCAGACCAAATATAAATGCCAATATATATATATATACTTATACACCACATACAAAATTTTACTTTATTTTTAACAATTTGAAATATAAGAAATATTGGATTTGATTTAAAAATAGAATTCCATTTGAATAAGGAACAATCGAGTTGCTATTTAATTGAACTTAATTAATTATATTTCACTCAATTATCTATTAAAGGTAAGAAGAAGCTCTTTTCGAAAGGGCATTCAATTGTTTCGTTGTTGTGCGCTACGGAATGTCGCTTACCTTGGCGTAGCTAACGCCCTGTCCCGCTGTGCTCTTGCCATGGGACTGCTCTGGCAAATATTGACAAAACATTTGCGCTGCTTTGCCCGTTGCCGAGCGGCGGAGCTGCTGAGCTGCTGAACTGCAACGCTCCATTTGCTTATCTTAAATTACAAATCAGTCAATACCAAATTGAATGCAAACAGAAACACAGAGGTAAAAGGGCGATTCGATTTGATTCGACTCGACGCAGCTCGACTCGACTCGATTTCGACTGCAGCTCGAGGGAGCAATTCAGTTGAGGCGCACAAGTGTTGAAACTCGACTGCGAAATGATAGTGAGCTGTAGCTGCAGCTGGCATTAGACATTAGCTGGTGGGCGGGCAGCAGGCGGAGGGCGGGCATTCACTTTGAGAACATTTCGAAGAGACGTCGCTGTAGCCCGTCCAGTTGCAGCTGCGATTAAGGTATTTAGATGCCGGTTAAGGATATGAGCTGCGCACACTTAAAGACAAATACCGATCAATGAAATGTGGTGTTAAAAATGTCAAAGTGACTAAGCAGGTAATATATGAAGTCCAGTCAGCACTGCTGAGCTGAAATACCATTCCAATTATTAGTTTATCTTATTTTTGTTATTATTTATTTATTGGTAAGGACTACTATATTTAAATGATCTAATTAATGAGATTGACTTTTTGATTGTAAATAACAATGCATTCAAATATCGGTCAAGGCTGTGAGCTGTCGTTCGAAATTGTCATCAGTTCAACTGGCAGTTCAATTAAGACATTTTAAATAAACTGCTGAAATATTATTCCATTTTGTGAGTCACGAATAAACCTTGACAAATCACGTCAAGTCGTAATGCCGCTACTTCATTATATACATTTTGCGTTGCATACTTTTTGGGGCATCCCTTAAAAATCATAAATTCAATTAGCTTGAGCTCTCCTTACGGCCCCTGCGGCAATCATTTAAATGCCTTGCGATTTGAGGAACTCAACTGACACATGCAAGATGGATATACACAGATTATTATTATATATATATATATATATTTATATACATATGTATGTATATATATATATATATATTAATATATATTTTTATATGGACATGTTTAGGAGCCAAGCCTCGCTGGCACACGAAATGTGCTTAGTAATAAAAGTAAAACGCAGAGTGCCTAAACATTTCTCTTTGCTCGCTCTCCCGCTCTGCCGCTCTCTCGCTCGCTCTCTTTCTGCGTGACATGCTTCATTACATTAGATGACATGGCGAACGGCGACGGTGTCTGAAAAATGCCCAACTGCCTGTATGTGTATATGAGCTGTGGGTTGTGGGCTGGGTGCCACGCCCACGCCAGCCGTGTGACAATGACGCAGCATAACATTTCATTTTTACACTCGTTCACAAGGTGAAATGGGCATATTGATGTCTCCAGTGCTTGATTTGTTATTCATCTGTCTGTACGAAAGTATTTACTTCTTTTGAAGTAACATGACAAATTTGTAATACTCTTTTTGTTCAACTAATGAAATATTTAATGAAAAGGGTGCTGTTATTTATTATGCAAATTAATTCAAATGCAAATTAATAAAAAATATTTTTAAGGCTATAGAAGACTAATATAATACTCAGATTATGTGCAGAAACAGCTCTAGGCTGAGACTATCACAGATAAAGTTTGAGGGGCTATTTGAAAGACTTAATGTCAAGACCAGGGACAAAGTAGGCTTAAAGTTTGGTGACATCTGCTGACGCCTACCATGCTCTTTGGACTCCGGTACATACATGATTAACATGGTGTAACGTTGGTTCTACTATTGAAAAATAGAAGCTTTAATGCGGAAAGAGTATTATTTAAGTATTCTGCAAGCCCTTCTACCCAATTTTATGGAAAAATGTGCCTATTGCGTACAAGGAATGGTTTTTAGCAAGATTGTGGTCCACAGCGCATGGCTGAAATTTTAAGCTAATTGAGTGGCCAGAAAAGAGTTCAGACCTCAATCCGATTGAAAATCTTTGGTCCATCGTGAAAAGACGGCTTGGGCAGTAAGATGCCGCCACAACAAACTGGGCTATTCAAAAAGAAGTTTGACTGCATTTGAATTTGCCAAATAAATAAAAAGTGATTGTCGATAAGGGTTTTTCGACAATATATTAAAAATGGATTTTTTAAATAATTTTCATGAAACGTGCAAAATTGAGTTTATGTGGATTTTTTGTTTGTTTTTTCTTTCTAACTCTTTGTGTAGACATAATTCTGTTTTATTGCGTTATATTTTTTAGTTAAGAATAAACTAATAAACAAACAAACAAAAAAAATCATGATTTGCTTGTATAGTTTAATTTGCATGAGTGATGAACGTCAATGTTGTGAAGCATACACTCATTTTTGCTCGGTACTGTAGGTAAGAGTCTACTCTCTCGATATATATTTTGACCACATCTTAGATTCTTGTTTATATTCGGATGTGACTGATCGAATTGCATGATCGAATGCATGATCGAATGCATGATCGAATGCATGATCGAATGCATGATCGAATGCATGATCGAATGTAAAGACTTATTTGATTGACTGTATTGATTGACTGTAGGTGCATCAAATTTTTGATTCTTACGTCAGTATTATAACTTCGATCAACATTAATTTGTAATCAAGTTAGTTGTTCTTAGGTTTTGAGCGTGTGTTTTCCAGTCGGTCGCACCCAACTGCAACGCTCATTTATATATATATTTTTTTGGGCACTTGCCCAGAAGCCGTGCGGCATGCGGCATGCGGCATGTGGCATGAGAATGACTAACTGCCAACGGCGACAACCACGCACTTTTCCCAGCCACCACCAACGATCTACACAAACACAGACACAAACACACACACACACACATACGTAGGCATAGAAAGAGAAAGAGAGACAACGCGGACTCATTTTTAATTCATGAAATGTTTGCTACCAACAAAAAATTACACTTAATGTCAACTTGGCAGCAAAAGCAAAGGCGAAGGTAAGCCGAACAACGCCAGAGACACCTACCCCAAAATAATTGTCACTTAGCGAGGGTAAGCGACATATGCATATATAATATACATCCTTATATATATACATATATATATATATATATATATATATATATGTATATATATAAATACAGGCGAAGGCGTGCGTATGATTATGCAAGGATATAAGACTATATATATACATACACACACACACTATTATATCGCAGGGCCAAAAAATATTAAATATTTATGAAATGACATCCATACAACTACATATGCAAGTAAATAGATTGAGTGACTGACTGAGGGACTGCTGATTGACAGCTGGCGAGCTGACCAAGCTGTTGTCCTTTCCAAAGTCCCAGCCGATTTTTAATTGGCGCATTTGATTTAATTTTTAATGATACACGCCCCCACAGCCCCCTTCAAAAGTTTGCATATGACCAGCTGCTTAGACCTCTAAGACGATAAAAATAATAATAATGATGATGATGATGTCGTGGCCGATGATGATGAAGATATGAACAGCTGTGGGGCTTCACTAAGCGCATTAGGAAACAAAGTTGGGTAGTCAGTATATGGAAACAGGGTCGCAGGGCTCTTAAATTAAGCATTGCATAACTTAGGTATTCAGGTATCAGCTCTTTAACTACAATTATACAGTTGCATTATAAATATGTAATCGTTGGCATGTGTAAAGCAGTGACAGCAAAGTTTTAATGAAACCGAGTTAACAACTCTTCACAACTCAATTAATGAATGCATAATACAGTTGTATCAAATGAGGTGGGTTAAATCAGCCCAAAGGATTGGGTAAATTGCGGATGATTTGAGCTAAAACCCATTTTTTATAACATTAAGATTGCTACGACGTTGTAATTTATGAGGAACAGTAGGCTGCAGATGATCTTACTTCAAAGCTGTTCCAGGTGTATCAGCTCTAATTTCATCGAATAAAATGGTTAGCTTAAGGGGGGTATCCACATTTGAATTTGTTCGACGAACATTATGTGTTTGTCAAATGTTCGTTTGTGGATAGCGGTGTTCGTACGAACTTTTTGTTCGCCGGCCCTGTTCGGGCAAAATCAAAATGTTTCTATCTTACGAGTGTTCGTGCGACAATGTTCGACAATGGATTCGAGTGTTCGCACGAACATCATTTCCAGAAACATATCATGCAGTCAACACATGCCAAAATGAACAGTTTTATGCGGTCTAATTTATTTATTTAACATAGATATATTTATATAAGTACAATATGAATAATGTAATATGTTAAAAAGATCATTTTTCCATTGTGGCCACCATTTTGTTGTCTTCCGCTTGCATGTTCACAATCCAACATTTTTTTTTAAATGATGTTCGCGATGATGTTAGTAGGAAAAAAGATTTTTGTTCAGCGAACATGTTCGTCGAACAAATTCGACTGTGGATACCCCCCTTAATACATAAGAAAACTAAATAAATTACTTTCAATAGAATAAAATACTTTTTAAGCTCGGTCCACCTTGGTATCCTTGCCAGACACACGATTATCAAACAATCAGCGACATGTCATTACAAACAGTATTCTTAGCTTATCCTTCCATTCAAGAGATTCCTCTTAAGAAGGAAGTCGAAAATGATTCAAGATTTTCATATATACGACTCATTTAATTTTCATCTCAATAAAAGCCTGGTCTACATGAACAAACATCTTACATCGTCTTATTCTAGAGTATTGAACAAATACAATTACAGCAGATTAGAAAAGTACTAACAAAACCTAATTATAAGTAAACTTTAAATTTATTTAAAAAAAAAAAAAATAAATAAATAAAATGAAATAAAGCAAGTAAGAAAGCTCTACTCGAGACTACGAGATCGACTACGAGATCCCCTGTACCCTTCAAGGTATCAACCTGGCAGTCTCCCATATAGAAGCAATCCTCTATTGGTACTTAAATCTGGGTTTCTTCTCTTAATAAATAATTAAATAAACATAGAAATTTCTTTAAATTTGCTTTTTTTACCTCGAAAAAATTTAAATGAATTGCTTAGCGACTTTATAATTCAGAGCACAAAATAAAATAAGGAAGGATTCTCTGCTCGTGAGTTCCCATCAAGAACTTGCAGAGCAGCCGTGTTACATCTGTGCATATTTCCATACTGCGCTAAAGGATTCATTGAACAGTTCCCGTATTCATTTTAAATAATACCAAAAAAATAAATAAATAAATAAATAAAATAACATCTAGGGCGAACGTAAAGATTAAATTCAATGTGGAAATCAAAAATAAATATATTTTATTTATAAAAAATTATAGAAATAATGTCAGTTATTCAACACACTCTTTCTTGAACGCAATTTGAAATGTGACTGTAACAAGTAATAATATTCTTTTCGGAAATGTCCGACTAGCCTATACCCTCCGCCCTCTGTTTAGCTGCTCTTTCAATCTATGCTTCATCTATGTAAATGCGAACAAAATGCGCAAACAAAATTATTTAACTATTTCTTGAGCCTTTTCATGCAGCTATCGACTCACTTCTGATGACATCATATTTGTGCCTTGCTTCGAATCGCCCCAAAGTTTTCACTACAAAATGCGCACGTAACTAAAAGTTAAGAATAGCATTCGAAGCTTAAGGATAACAGAGAAAAAGTTGGAGAGAGCGGTAGAGAGACAGACAGAGAGTAGGGGTGAGCGAAAGAGAGAGAGAGAGAGAGAGGGAAGAGGTGGAGATCGTAAGCAACAAAAACAATTTGCATGAAATTGCGACTACGTGCAAAATTAGCTTCACCCACTAAGTGGCTAGAGAGCCGTTGGCATCTCGCAGAGGGCGTGGCACCCTGCCTGTGTGTTAACCAAAGCGCATTTTAGCCATCAGTAGAAGACACCTGAAAAATATGCAAGCAACAAAAATAAAAGTGGGAAACTATGGCCAAAGTGGCTTGCCCAAAAGCGAGAAAGCCAAAGCACAGCTGCTCCTGCTCCTGCTCCTGGTCCTGCTGCTCCTGCTGCTGCTGTTAGCCAATTTGCTGCGTCTGGTCGTGTGGCAACTGGCAGTGGATTATGCCACGGGCCCGCAGCGAAATGGGCCAAGGTATGCGCAGCAGCAAAGTGTGTTAAATTTTTTATGCTGTGCTGCAAATTGAAGGCAGCTGCAGATGGACTTTAAAAGGGCGAGCGCCTTGGCTAATAGCGCAAAAAGCAACAACAGTTTGTCAGCATTATGCAAAAATGTGTAACGCCACAACTACTGCCACATCCACCCCCGCTGCCACACTGTAGCTGCCGCTGTGTAGTCACCTGTGAAGTTCGCTCGCTTCTGGTCGATTTTTCAAAAAGAGTCGCCTTTGTTTTGACGCCCGCCGCTCGCCCAATGCCCAATGTTAAAAGAGCTCATTGAAAATTGAATGTAATTTAATGGCTAAAGTTAAATGCACACATACAGTCATACATACACACACTCACACACACAAACACACATAGCCCAGCTTTGGCTGTTGTGAAAACGCGCAATTGCTTTGGATTTTCGCTGGCGATAATCATAAAACTGAACATTTCCATAGCACGACAGTTACAAAAGTGGTTTGTGTGCGTATGCGTGTGTGCGTGTGTGTGTGTTACAAAAACACACTCACACCTTTGCTGCCTGTGACACGCAGACACATGCTGGTTTATTGATTTTATACACAGCTTTCCTCACTTACAGTTTTACAGGCAGTGGAAATACCTTCGACTTGTAATTAGAGTGCCCTAAAACTGAAATTTATTTATATGATAATAACTGCTTCTAAAATAGGTTAATTACAGCTGCCCCTTCCCTTACACGTTTTTATATCAATTCAAGGGTCGCAGCCCTATGAACATACATTAATTAGATCTGCATGAACTGCAATGTGAAAACTATAGAAGAAGATACATTCGATATCATGTAACATTTATTTTTCAGTGTATTAAGAATTTTATTTGAAAAATAATTAATTAATTCTTCTATAATTTTAGTGCAATATTAGAAAATCTCAATAATTCGTAAAAGATGCTGTCCACTTGAAAAATTCGATACATAAAAGTATTATATTAAAAAAACATATAAAAAAGTAAGAAAGCTTTAGTCGAGACTGCTCGACTACGAGATCCCCTAAACTATTCCAGGAACTTATATTTCAATAATTCGTCGCTTCATTTCTACTTACACACACACACACATACACACATACGTACGCACTTATAAACAGGCATAGGCTTCTATGTGGGCTTACTGTGGGAACTTATTTGTTTCATAACTTTTTTTTAGAAGGACAATCTTGGTAAAACTTTCAGACCGTGTTAATAACATTAAAATGTGTGTATGTGCCAACGCACAAGTGTCTAGTATTTGAAATACTGTAGTATTTGAAATATTTGTAAACTTGTAGAGAAGGGGGTGTTTTGGGAAGTGGGGAGTAAAATATGACAAAAACCGAATTTTTTAAAAAATACACATAAATGTATAAAAATAATTTGGAGACTTTCGCTCTTAAGATGTAGAAGATATAATTTTTTTAACTGATTTTCGATAAGGTTTTTAATCGATAACAAAATAAAGGGAGTAGCTATCGATTTTTTGAAACAAATTCGATATGCGCGCGCAATACCTACCTACGAACACAAATTTAAAGTCTCTAGCTCTTATATCTTTTGAGATCGACGCGTTCATATAAATGGACAGACGAACAGACAGACAAGGCTAAAGCGACTCAGCACGTCGGCCTGATCAAGAATATATATACTTTATTGGGTCTGCCACGCCTCCTTCTGCCTTTCCTTCCTTCTTCCATCCTTCTGATTTCCCATTTTCAATGGGTTCAGGGTATAAAAATACATAAAACAAGTAAGAGTTCTCTAGTCCCCTGCCCTGCAAAGAGCTGATATTCCAATCACTCTACACTTTTTTAATGCACACATTCAAAACACATGCACCCACGTTCTCATTAATGCACGCTCTGCTAAGTGCGCTGTTAGCAGTGACTGCACTTGGGCTGCAGTATGGGCTATATTAATAGAACTTATTTGTTGAATAAATCCTCGTGTATCAAGGAACAAGTCTCTAGTACCTCAAAAACGATTTCTTTTAAATTTGGGACGAAGAGGCCGTGGTATTCAAGATCTCAAAATTACAAAATCTTTGTATTCATCCCATATATCAACACAGTAAATCTGAAGAATTGGTTTAACAGTATTCAAATTAGCATTGAAAACCGAAATGAAATTATCGGTTATTGTCGATCAAAAATGGGATGATGGGGGAGATGGGATGAGTTATCGAGAAAATATGATAAACTCATACTGCGAATGCTGCGTATACACGAGTAAACATGTAAGATTTCAAGTCTCTTGCTCTTATATCTTCTCAGATCTCGGCGTTCATATAGACAGACAGACGGACATGGTTAGATCAACTCAGCACGTCGCCCTCCGAGCATCCGCAAACGGCAGTGTTAACGGTTATCCTCGAAAAAGCCACGTGACTCTCATTTTTTAACAGAAAATTATTTAGAGGGCAAGGAATGACAGGAATTGCTTGTATTCTGAAAATGAAGTGAAATACTTTGGATGACTTCGTCCGAAGATTCACAGCTGTGGCAAGGATCACCTCAATTCAGCAAAGAGAAACATTACAATAACTAGCGCCCCGAGAAGAAACTGAGATTATCAGGTAAGAAAAAGACAATCCTCGACAAAGTAAAAATAATTTTTATCCGTGCGCAACTGGAAATACTCCAAAAGCAAGTTAAACTTGTTCGGAAATGAAGAGAAGACCGTCGTGTAGTGTAAGCTTCATACGGCGCTGGAAAAAAATTTGATTCCAGCCGTAAAGCGTCGTTTCCACCAATGGAGTAGGAAATCTGGGTTGTATAGATGGCATTATGAACTGATATTACTAATTGAAACATTTAGAAAGAAAATTTGAAACATTAGACAGAAACAAGTAAGAAAGCTCTAGTCGAGACTGCTCGACTACGAGATCCCCTGAACCCTTCCAGGAACTAATATTTCAATAATTCCTCGCTTCATTTCAACTTACACATGCACACACACATACACACATACGCACGCACGTATAAGCAGCCATGGGCTGCATGTGGGCTTACTGTGGGAACTTATTTATTTAATAACTTTTTTTGTAGACGGACAATCTTGATAAAACTTTCAGACCGTGATAATAACATTAAAATGTGTGTATGTGCCAACGCCCAAGTCTCTAGTATTTGAAATACGGGTTTTGCAAACTTGTAGGGAAGGTGGTGTTTTGAGGGGTGGGGGGTAAAATATAACAAGAGCCGAAATACGTCTACATTTTAAATTTGAAAACTCTAACTCTAAAGATGAAGGAAATATAATTTTTTAGCTGGTTTTCGGTAAGGTTTTTAATCGATAACAAAATAACGGGAGCAGTTATCGATTTTTGAAAACAAATTTGATATGCGTGCTCTATATACGGACCTACGAAACAAAATTTCAAGTCTCTAGCTCTTAGATCGACGCGTTCATACATACGGACAGATGGACAGACAGACAGACATACGGACAGGGCTGAATCGACTCAGCTCGTCGCCGCCATCAAGAATATATATACTTTATGAGGTCTGCTACGACGCCTTCTACCAATTACATAAAAATCTCGATATTTAAAAAAGATTGCTCGATTTTGGATTATGTTTTCTGACTGACCTAGGACTTTATACGATAACTTCCAGGTTCGTTTTAAATTATTTTCAGTAAAATGCTCAACCATGTATGTAGCAATCAGATCGTTTGACAGGACTATAAGTTTCATATACTATATATACTTAGTAAGTTAAGTCTCTTCAAAATGAAAATAATAATATTGAAATTGACTTTATTCATATTTTTAAATATTAAAAATTTTTCTTTACTTACTTCCTGTTTTTTCAATATGTATTTCCTGGAAGCAGTTCCCTAATCTCTAGTGGAACAGTTTAATTAATAAGTTTAGTTTCTTTCGCTTTTTTTTTGATATAATTATGTAATATTTGGTCCTCGATTTGGATTTTTTTATAAAGTAAACAAATTGTCCGGTATATTAAGTTTCTACATTGATATGTTTCGCGTTAATAACTCTTCGTCGGGTCCTTGACTCAATTTGATATGTTTAGTGATATTTTTATTATAATTAACTCTATTTATATGTTTTTGTATAACTCTTTATTTTCATGTAAAATTGATAACAAATATTAGCTTGACTCTCGTTTGAAACTTAAAATGTTATTTGTATAATAGTTAATAATTATTAAAATGTATTGATATGAATCGGTAACTACGCTACGTTTACTCTTTGCAAGAGTATTGATATGTATGCGATTTAAGCACGATTTCCGTTAGTTAAACTACATTAATACAAATAATTTAATTTTATTTATATGTCGTCAAAAGTTTGTTCATTTGCTAAACTTTTGGACGTATTACTACATGATATGCATTGTTTGCGTTTTAGTTTTAAACGATTTTTATTTTTGACGTTTTAACATTTTCGTGGCGTGTTTATATTCGAGTTTTCTTTGGGCTTCGATTCAGCTTTCAATGTTTTGTTTTCATGTGTTGGGGTCCACACGGGTTCCACACTTTCCTTGTGGAGTTTTCTCTTTGCTGCGCGCTCTCTTACTCTCTTGTTATCAATTAAAATATGTTTGTTGTTTTGTATTTTGTTTTTTTTTTTTTTCGCTATAGCTAACGCAGTAATGCTCCGGCTTTAGCTTTAGCTTTGGCTTTGGCTTTGCTTTTACAATTTCTTCTCTCGTATCCACCCACTCGCTTTGCTTACTGCGCCGCACTATCCTCGCGCTGTCTCTCTCTCACTCTCTCTCTCTCTCTCTCTCTCTCTCTGTCGCTCTGCTCTTTCCACCCACACACACACGCACACGGTCAGCCTTTCAGGCGGCAACGGCAGCGGCGGCAACTTTTCGTTTTATTCCTTTTGCCCCCAAGTTTTCGCGATTCCCTTTTATGTCCACATTCGCTGTCATGGAACGCAGTTCGGCGAGCAAAATGCTAAGGCAAACGCATAAGAACAAACGCACTTTAATGATAACTTTTTAGTTTCTGCTCACGCACTCCTCGCACCGTCTTTCGCCACTTTGTTGCTTCCCTTTGGCTTCTTGCTGTTCCGCTTTGGCTCGCCCCTTGGCCGCTGCCGTTGGCCGCCTCCAATACAAATTATACAATCGACGCCAATAATTTGCGGCTTTCGATGCGCTTTGATTATTTTCTGTTTCGTTCACTCGCGCTGCTTGCGAAATTTCTCCGAGATTTCTTTGCAATTTTCTCGAGTAGCGCAGTTTCGCTGCGCGATTTATTGCACAATTGGTTAGCTTTTTTTGTTTTTTATTTGTCGATTTTTTCGTTACGAATTCGCTGCTGTACGCTCCGTGTGGCAGAGTTGAAGTGTTGTCGTTTACTCACGAGCTGCTGGACGCTGCCTGCGATGCCAAGCCATGAATTTTTCATAAATCCTTATTAGAGATTTTTCGCCCCCGTCTCGTTGAGATTGCTGCGCGCTCAGCAGCAGCAGCAGCAGCAGCAGCAGCCCGCGTTGAGAGAGCGCGAGGCGCCCGTTGCGTTAGACGAATGGGCGGAGAGGGTGATGCGAGAGAGCAAGAGCAAGCTTTTAAAGAGCACGCAAGGAGTTTGCCTCGAGACTTTTCTTGGCGAACGATGCATAAAACATATCTTGGAAAAGCGCTTGATTTTTCTTTATTTCTATGGGGGTTGAGATGTTGTGCCTGCCTGTGGGGGTTGGTTGGGGACTTGGGGTGCCTATAACTGTTTATTTTATACTCCGCATTTACGCAACTTTCCTCATTGCCTGCTGCTTCGCATCACAGTTTGACATTTGCTTTTACTGCTGCGCTCTTCTGTGCGTTGAAAGGCGCAGGCGCCTAAACACAACTGCAAGTACCAATAGAGGGCGCCACGTTAGTGTCGGTTTGTGTATTGGCTAAGACAGTAATGCTATGTTAATTAGCTAAGCTTTCAACCAATAACCACTCCAGTGCTGAAAAGCAAGAAAATTGCTTTAATTCTTTTGATATATTTTATGAATGAAAATGAATGATTATTATTATAATTATTAATGTTGTCTATTTCGATTTATTTGTGTAAGCAATAAGGACAGGGAAAAGTTTTTCATTTAGATTACACATATATATACATATGCAATTTTTATTTATTCGAGTTACGCTAGGTTATTCAATTGATTGAAAAATAGTTTTATTTCAATCGTAAATTTGATATTTGATATTTTTTAATTTCTAGTGCTCAGAATAGCTTACTACAGCTAGAAAATCAACGAATTCTGCATCATATAAAATCTCATAATGGCAAACGACTGTTTCCACTTTATTCTCTGAATATTCAAAAAGTTCCACAATACTAGAAAACTTGAATCCACAGCATCCTCTCGGCTGCCTGCTTGCCGCAGCTCGGGCAGATGCCCCTTGTCCCCTGCCCCCTGTCCTGGCCTGCTGCTTGGCGTAGCGCAAACATTTTTCGTTAAAGTGAAAATCAATAGAACCCTCAATGACGTCAGTTGCGTGTGTGAACACACAATACAAGCATACCCTTACTCTCACTCTCACGCGTCCACTGTCTGTTTATGCTTAAGATGAATATGGAAGGCCCGCTGGCAAATGAGCTGCTTACGAGCCGCTCTGCGCACCACCCGCACCACCCGCAGCATCCGACGGCAGCCGAGCTGCTGCCGAAGGCAAAGCAGGAAGTGGGCAGCAGCGGCAAACGTTCAAGTTTCCCCTCGCATGCTAAGCGTTGCATTAAGGTGCGCAGTGCGAAGGGCGAAGGGTGGAGGGCGGAGGGTGGAGGGTGGAGGTCGTCTCTGCTCCACTGCTAATGCGGCATGGCTATTCACGCTAAGTCACACGATCGCTGGCCATAAGCAGCCATCGAATGTTAAATGAATTGGACACTGGACGAGCGCTGTTCTCACTCTCATCACATTTTTTGGCCAATCCTGAAAGTATGCTGCGAAATGTTTCACTTTTATTACGAAACTGTCTATCTGAGAGAAATAGCTTTTTAATTATTGCAATTATGTTCACATACATTATTTATACTACTAGTGGGCGTCATGTTATCATATGGCCATGTCTGTGATTTACTATACTCCTATACTATATTCCAGTCGTTACACCGAAAGATAGTAAACGGTATTGGAGAACGGAGGAGCTAGACAAGCGTCAATCTTAGAACCAGACCTCGGGCAAGGGATATGCCGCCCCACCAAGGAACCCAACTCATCCTGATCATCCGGTCAACCCACACCAGTTCTACAAATTATACAGTATTTAGAGTATTTTATACTCTCCGCCAATGTTGCCGACAGTGTTGATTTTTGTTTAGTTTTATTTTTTAAATGAATGCAACTCAATAATTATAAATGTTTTGACTAAAACTTAAACAAACTTCAAAGTGAACTGGTTAAGGATGGAACTCGATGATTTTCTAAAATGATATTCTAAAATTCTCTCAATGCGAATGGATTTCGTAAATTAAAATAACAACTTTATGTCGTATTTAACGAAATATTATTCGATCAAATCATTTACTCTTTTATTGCAATTTACTCGAAATTCTTTCGTATGTAGCCAAAGTTGATTACAATTGGTGCTTTTCCTCGAAACCATTTGCCACGCCATCTCGGCGATACAGTTGTTGCTCTGCAACTTGGGTCTACAGCATTAGCCGGATCTGCGCACTCTTCTGCAGTGCAAGCGGCAGGATCTGCACACGCCCCATCGCTGCCTCTCATCAAGCAAATGGCCAAAATGGCAAAGCCGAATATCAGTGTTTGGGCTCTCATCTCGTCAAATTGAATTTGGCGGAGTGAAATCTTCCTTTTATAGCGATTGTCAAATGCGTCATTCGCTTAGTCAAACGCAGTTGGTTAAATAAATGCGCATTGAATTTTAAGTAAATAAACAAGCAAATATTAAATACATTTGATTAAATTAGTAAACTTACTTTTGTTTGTTATCTAATCAACTGTTTCAATACTAAATATGTATTTAGCGTATATATTACAAATGTATTCACATATATACATTTGAAATATGTATATGCCTATGTATAATGCCAAATAAGAGAGTATACACCCAAATATAGATTGTAGTATGCTCCATATAAGTATTATAATAGCCGACCCAATGCAGATTATTCTACATATTTATTTATTTATTTAATTAAGATGTATTGACAAAACTAAAGGTAAACTAAAACATATAATTGTATAGCTCCAGCTAATACACAGCCAAATTCACAGCCAAATAAGGTCAGTGATATAATTAAAACTAAGGCAGACAGAGAGTTTTAACTGAAAACTTAAAATAAAATATAAAAGGATCTTATACAATTTATTATACAATTAAAATAATTCTCAATGAGAAGAGAGCACAGTGAGAAATAAAGAGAAAAAAGGAGGGGAAACAAATGATTGCGTCATATGCTCGACACATAGTAGTGTATACTACAAGTGCACATAAGGGCCCTTTGTTGCTATGTATAAGTGTATATATATCTAAACATAAATATATTCGAAACTGAGGTTAGTAATACGTCCTACTGTATGTTTGGCACAAATTGTATGTTTATCTGTGGCACTTAATTTCAGAGGACACCTGAGCTTTAATTGCCTACTGTACATATAATCTTAAGCATACATACTAGAGTTTCTAATTCTGTCGCTTATATATTTATCAAAGCTGAAATGAAGCAGACGCTTTACAAAAGGAATATTCGGTCTTTTATCTATTTTCAAAATAAAGTTTCATTAACTAAAGATATTATCGAAAAATTTGAAAAGGATCACAAATCTTATATTTGTCTAATCAAACATAAACCAGTAAGAAAGCTCTGGCCGAGACTTTTTACACGTAAGCTATTGCTTCGATCCTATAATGATCGATTCAAAAATGATATATTATAATGGAATGAAGAAAACAACCGTTGTGTTGTATGGTTCATTCGACAATGATTTTATTATGTCTTAAAAATATGCTCTTAGCCTAAGTACATAATGTTTATATAAGAGCTCTGTCACTAGAAGCAGCGGCAGAACGGGAGTATATAGCATGCCGTATATATGTATGTATATATGTTTATATGTACATGCAGAAGGCATATACATTTGAATGCTTAGGCTACAGCGTGGACGAGAACGTAATAGTGCTTACGCTGCAGATCCCACGCTGCAGGCCAGTCCGTACCTAAGTGACCGATCGTATTACTGCACTTAGATATGGTTATGTTATGTACACACGTAATACTCTAACTTCTAGCAAGGCATATGACAACATCAGATATTGTATACACTACAATACGATGGGCATATGCTTATATCATATACAACATATTACAATATTCGCGCAACATGTGCGCATGGGAAATTGGATCCTAATCCTAATACATATATCTTGAGCCCAATTGATGCTAGAGACTTGAATTTTTGAATAGATACTCGGGTAGACAAACCAATACCAAAAAGTTATGGATATATCGTCCGTTGGGAGCACGCAGCAAAAGTTTGCATCTTCTGATGTATTAAAGTTAGAAACTTCGAAATTGAGTTGAGTTACTAGAGGCCTCCTCTATCGATAAATAAAAAAAAATTTGTACTCGCTTTTGGGAGCGGGGCATACTAAAAAAACCTTGTACTTTTCTCATTTCTTAAGCGTAAGCTTTCAAATATTTCAATTTCTGATTTTGTTGTATATTCAAAAGCGCAGATCGGATAGGTTTCAGTATATCAGATTTTCCGACTTCTTACTAGCATTATATTATATTACATAAATAATAAATAAATAAGGGAGGGGGCCCAGCTGTGACACAGGCCTAGTTGAGACACAGATAAATATTTTTGACATGCAGTATTGGAATGACAGTTTAAGCCCTGCCAATCATGTTCTTTTGACGTTCTGCAACTTTTGAACAGACACCAACGTTAATAGTCGCATTGTGTATACGCGCACCAAACATCGTGTTGAAAATCGTGCGAAAAAGTTTTTTTGATCTTTTTTCAAAGTACGAAAATTTTGTGAAATTAACAGTGTAAGGGTGAGTGAAATGCATCAAAATATTGTATTTGCCGTATATTTTGTGATTCTATATGGTTTTATGTGATTATGTGGTGTCTATAAAAAATTCGCTTGTCATACACAAAAAGGCGTCGTGACACGGTTGTGACACAGCGGGTGGCCCAGCTATGACACACCTTTTTTACATATTGAGACCAGTTTGTCCGAGAATATTCTAGAAGATCTCGATCGGGAAAGTTCTAATTGTTAAAGGTCTCTATCTATAATGTCATTGGGGACCAGCAGTTCATCGGTTTTGGATGAGACTGGTCCTGTTCAGGCCGCTGCTCCAAAAAAGCCTTCGAATCGTGGACGAAAGCCGATGCAAAGTGCTGAACTGACCTCTCCTGAAAATCGTGCTGTTTTGAAGGAAAAGGCAGCAGCAAAAGCAGCCAAAGGGACGAAGAAGCCAACACCGCAGAAGCCAACACCGAAGAAGGCAACACCAAGCGAGCAACACCATCACGAGCGGCCAAGCGCGTCAAGCCAACATCACCACCATCTGACGAAGAAACAGATTTTTGCATCATTTGCCTAAAGTTGTTGCCGCCGAAATTGACCGCTGCCAACTCGATCAATTGCAATGTATGCAGGCGTCCAGTTCATTTGAAGTGCGCCAACATGCAAGTAAGTTACTTCACTTGCAAACACTGCGAAAGTGACGTGGACGACGACGAAGAATATTTTGATGACGATGATGAATAAAAATCGTTTTCATTTATGGCCATTGAAGGCCATTTTGCTTTGTATGTTTCATTATTTTTGCCATTGAAGGCCTTCATAACAAATTAAGCATTAAATCACAACAATTGGTGTGACATTCCTTTCATATTTTCTCATTTTTAGTGAATTTCTTGAGGTGTGTCACAACTGGCCATTTTTTTTTTCGACCTAAAAAAAGGTATCCTGAGCAAAATTGTTCCAAAATTTTTTGAATAGCTCAAATAAACATACTTTCTTTGGAGAGAAGTTGCGTTTGGTTAATATTTAAATGTTGAACTTCTTAATTTTTCATTTTCCGGAACTGAGGAAAAAATTTTAATTTTTTTCAAAACCCGTGGCAAAACTGGGCTTTCTCCTTTACATATTTTATTACAATTCATTGATATTTCAAATTCATTGAGCACTAGTTCGAAAAAGAAAAGTCAGATTTCATGTAAGGATACCAAAATGCGTCAAATGAATAACAAGATCAGTAAATCGCACATGATTAAATATTTTTCATCGTATATTTTTTTTTTATGTCTCAATAAACTTAATGAGTCTTGTACAAAAATTGTCAAATTCCACCAAATAGATCTATAATAAACTTATTCATAAATATCAATATTTTTTATCTTAACGACAAATGGATTGGTAATTGATTTTAGAGCCAATCCCCTTTATGCAGTATGAGGATTTTTAATCGAGTTTGTCTAACATATGCTTTAAGGATCAGGTACTCCCTGACCTCTGTCCACTTGCGAGCATGCTGTGATGTCTCAGCAATCTTTCGCTGTATCTACTTATATGTTTTCCATCCTGGTCCACAACTGTAGGCGGATTGGAGTTTTTATGGAGTGTGGTAAATATCGAATGAAAAATCATTTTAATTATTCTTATCGTTTATTTCAGTTCCCTTTAAATTTGTTCACATATAGCCAAAGTTGATTACAATTGGTGCTTTTCCTCGAAACAATTTACCACGCCATCTCGGCGATACAGTTAGTAACGCGCAGCTTGGATCTGCAGCATTATACCCAGCGCACTCTTCTGCAGTGCAAGCGGCAGGATCTTCACACGCCCCATCGCTGCCTTTCATCAAGGAAATGGCCAAAATGGCAAAGCCGAATATCAGTGTTTGGGCTCTCATCTCGTCAAATTGAATTTGGCGGAGTGAAATTTTCCTTTTATAGCGATTGCAATCCCATGCTTATTTGCAGTTTATTGTTCAAGCGCAGTTGGTTCAACAAATGAGCGATAAGTTTTAGATAAACAAACAAGATTCTGGTTTTTAAAGCGTAAAGCCAACAATGTTTATTTGTTATTTAAACAACTGTTTTGCCGAAAAATATAATTAATATTTAAAAATATTAAGGTTTTTGATGCCAAGCAGGAGTATTTAAAGTGACGTAATATGCTTCACTCTTCATTTACAAATCGTCTGTCTATTTGTGTGAACGCGCTGAGCTCCGAGTCTATTCCACCCTATTCTGTACACAGGAGAAGCTTATCAGTATAAGTATAAGTAAGTATCAGGCGAAAGGATGCCTAACATAAGATATGCAGTTACAAAAGCTAGATTTGATTGAATATTATTTCTCCTATTTCTATACAACCGATAATAATCGATAATTTTCCTTAGCTTTCTTATTTCTTTTTTATACCCTGAACCCATTGAAAATGGGATATCAGGGTCCGTCCGTCCGTCAGTCCGTCCGTCCGTATGTATGAACGCGTCGATCTCAGAAGCTATAAGAGCTAGAGACTTCAAATTTTTTTCGTAGGTCCGTATATTGCAGGCGCATATCGAATATTTTTCCAAAAATCGATAACTAGTCCCTTTTATTTGATCAATTAAAAACCTATTATAAAAAAACATTTCCTACAAAAATTTTAATCGTAGATTTCGTTTTTACAAATTTTTACAAATTTGTAAAAAGCGTATTTAAAGCACTAGATACTTGTAGTTTGGCAAATATGTACATTTTAATGTTATCATTATGATGTGAAAGTTTAATGATTATTATTATTAAACAATTGAGGTAAGTCCACACGTCAGCCCATGACACGTCAGCATAAGCAGAAAAGATGCATAGACTCACTGAAATTGAAATATTCCTCGAAGGGTTCAGGGGATCTCGTAGTCGAGCAGTCTCGACTATAGCTTTCTTACGTGTTTTTTATTGAAAACATAGATTTTTAATAATTTGTTATTCTAATAAATCCTTCTATCCTCTTACAATTATCTAAAACCAAGTAAGAAAGTTTTAGTCAAGACTGCATATTTCAATAGTTCTTCGCTTCTTTTCTGCTTACACATGATCGACTATCTTTATAAAACTTTAAGACTGTGATAATAACATCAAATGTGTGTATTTGATAAAGCACAAGTCTGTAGTATTTGAAAACCCCTTTTTACAAATTTTGTGAGAATGTTATTATCACGCTCTAAAAGTTTGTTGAAGGTAGTAGGCAGGAAGGCATGTTGATGCATGCGTGAAAGTGTTGGAATATTAGCTTTCTGCAGGCTTCATGGGACATCGAGCAGTCTCGACTAGAACTTGTTATATGTAAAGTTGATCAAAGAGTTGTCAAATTTTATTTCCGACACCATTGCGAGATATTATTGGAACCCATATGAACGAATTTGATACAGCGGCTGCGCTTGGCAAGTTAATTATTGAATAACTTTTGTTTTGAATGTACTTTCATAATGTAATTTTCTTGTCATAATGAGGGTATCTAGATGTTTGTATTTGCCAAAGCACATGTCTCCAGCATTTTAAATATGTTTTTTGCAAATTCGGGGGAAAGGCTAAAGCATCCCACATCTCTGTATCCGTTGCACGGAGCTACACAGAGAGTCTAAAATATCTATCTCCTACAGGCTATGCATCAAAATCGATATCGGATTATCGATTTCTATCGATAAAAAATAAATAAAAGGATGAGCTATCAAAAAAAATATATATTTTTAGCTCATAATACGTATGGTATATACAAGTCCTGATCAAGAATATATATATTTTATATATACACTTTATCTATATGCTTCATATGTCCCTCGTTTTTCTGCAGTTGGATACATTTTTCGCAACCCAGAGTTCTCATAAGACTAACGTCAGGGTGTTAAAATGGGTTCTGCATACTTTTCGCCTTAAAACTTTAACATACTTTTAGACGTTTGATGACCTATTTTCGTGTATTCGTTTTTTCATACCCTGAGCTCATTGAAAATGGGAAATCAGGGTAGAATGTTTTTGTGAAATGTATGTAACAGGCGGAAGGAGGCGTGGCAGACCCCATAAAGTATATAATCTTGATCAGGGCGACGAGCTGAGTTGATATAGCCATGCCCGTCTGTAAGATATAAGTATAGACGACTGTGTTTTTCATACGGAGTACAAGCTTATCATATTTTTCCGATAACTATCCCATTTCTTTTCATCGATAATAATTGAAAATATGATCAAATTAAATATTGGTGAACCTTCAGATTTACTGTATAGATTCATGTGATGATACATCTCTGAAAGTTTGATGAAGATAGTCTGGCTCCAAGACGATTTAGTTTCCATAATATAGACCATCTGCATGTGATTTTATATGTGTGCATGAAAAAGTATAGAATGCTTGGAATATCAGTTCTTTGCAGGGTTCATGGGATCTCCTAGTCGAGTAGTCTCGACTAGAGCATTCTTACTTACATCTGTTTTTATCTATAACTAGATGAATTACATAACTCATTTTACATCGGAAACAAGTAAGCATTGAGTGCCTAATTAAAATTTAAGATAGTTTGGAATAGGCAAGTATTAACCGATTTGTAAATACCTTGAACCCTATGCAGATTTGTAAACACCTTGAACCCTATGAGATAATTATTGTTCACTTTTACATAAGCTTACAAGCCTTCAAAGTCATTATCGGTGTATTCATCTTTGTTATATTATTGTGATTGTTATATTTATTTATTATATTTTCTATTTCTACCAGAGAATTATTCGACATGTACAGCGCTCAAACAGACGGAGGGCAACAAATGGACATTTCACATAAAAGCAAATGAAATATTTAAATTATTATCTTTAATCACATTATTTTATTTTCGTTTATTTGCAATTTACTTAAAATTTTTTCGCATATAACCAAAATTAATTACAATCGGAAATTTTCCTCCGAACCACTGGCTACGCCATCTCGATGTTTCAGTGGTGCCGTATATGAATCCGGTTGTAGTTGGAGTGAGTGTAGTTGGAAAGGGGCAACTGGGGTCTCCGGCATTTTCAGGAAGCTCACATTCCGCTGTGGTGCAAGCGTAAGGAATTGCACAGTCCGCGTTGCTGTCTCTAATGAAGCAAATGGCCAAAATGGCAAACCCAAAGATCAGCGTTTGGGCTCTTATCTCGACGAATTGATTTGAGTCTGAGGTCTAAACTTCTGCTTTTATAGTTTTTTTTTCATTTTTTTTTTTCGAGCACACTTGGATAAACAAATGCGCATTAAGTATTAGGCCAACAAAGACTAGTATTTGTTACAGCTTAAACTAAAGATTATTTATTTTTAAGCAGCTGTTTTATCGATGAATATAAATAAAATTATAAAACAAATAAACCGAAATATTCAATTATGTGAATTTTCACTTGTTTTCAATATACATTTGTGTTAGTATATATATAATACTAGAATTGATAAATATTTGTATTTGTTTAGCGGTCATACGCATGTGTATTTTAAATAAATATATATAATATAAAACTATAAGACTATAAAATTCGTTAGGTTTTAGATCCAACTCATCTAGGGATATACCAAAAGAATTTACGCTTTTGGGGCGTAATATTTTGATAAGTTACTGTGGACTTGCTCTAAAGATTAGTTTAAAAAAATTACATATGAAAAATTTAATTCAAATTACTGTTAGCCTGCGCTTTTATTTACAAAATATGGGTACGTACAATATATGTATATATGTTTTATTATATGCTTTAAGTTTCAGCGAATCGCGTTGTTTAGTATTTTTTGGTGGAGCCAACGATATCAGTGAATTCGTATACATGATCACCGTTATGTAATTTAATATTTTCATTTGAAAAGTACCTGTCAAGCAAATATTAAAGCAGCAACTGGAGTCTACTCTGAGTGTCTGTTTTTTTCGTTTATGTCCATAAAAAAATGAACAAAACAACGTCGTGTTTGGCGATTTATAACATGGATGACACATGGGGCGACCACTTCACATCTGAGACAAAGTAGCAGTTGAAACAGTTGAGGTGGATTCTGACTGGGAAATGACTATTTCAATGAGTTATACAGGTTATGCGATACACAAGGTGTCAAAGCCTTAGAATATCGCTGAGAAAAGTGTATAGAACTAAAAGAAACTTATGTTAAGAAATAAAGATCAGATCGTTAATGAGTATTATACAGTCTGCAAAGCCCGACTGCAATATTTGTACCAAACAAGCTTTTGGTTCCTTTTTTATTTGACCTATTTTGAGTGAAATGAAACCGCAAGACTGAACCGATTGCAAGCACAGGATCGCAATCAAACAGACATTGCGGTAAAATGGAAACAACAATAATAACAACAACAACAGAGCGACAACAGCAACACATGGGACTATACACAAACGAACTTTATGAATATGCAACATCACGTTTGATGTTAATGTTTTGGGGCATGCGGCGGAGGCCGATGGAGAACTGTAAAATTGTCAAAGACAAAGAGAAAGAGAGAGAGAGACACAGAGGGAGAGAGAGAGAGAGAGAGAGAGGAAGAATGAGAGAGAGGGACACACGCAAGCTCGTACTAACGCACACACATTCCTTACATTTATTGTCGTATTTAGTTTGTAGTAGGTGTTAAAATTGTACATGAAATATGAAAAGGCACTCATAACAGAAGCAGCACACTAACTGTACCCTATCCTGCCCTTGCGCAGCCTCTGTCCACATATTTTAGCATGGCTAATAACTCCCTTGGCCTATTCACCACGACGAGAGCGCAGCACAGAGATAGAACGGTAGAGAGCGAGTAAGGGAGAGGGAGAGAGGTAGGGAGGGAGGGAGAGTGGGAGCAAGAGGCAAACGCTGACGACAATAGCAGCAACTGCTATTCCTGTTCGCTCTCTCTCTCTCTCTCTCTCTCTCTCTCTCTCTCTCTCCGTCTTTCCTTTGCGCTGACTAGTGGGTGGCACTGTGGCGCCGCCTGTCGACTCGACACTTGAAAGCTCAGACGCTGTTGGCTTCAGTTTCAGTTTCAGTCGTTGTCGTGTCGTGATGTCGTTGCCGTCGTCGTCGTTGTTGTAGTCGCAGCAACAGCAGGAGCAGGCAGCAGGCAGCAGCTTCAGCCAGCAGCACCAGCAGCAGCCGCAGTCGCGCTCATTGTACAATACAAACACAACAACAGAAACAACAACAATAATAATAATAACAGTAACAGCAGATAGTCAATAAAAAACTAAAAAAAAAAAAAAAACAACGTATAAAAGTAATTTATTAACGAAATATTGGCGAAAAAGAATTGCGCATATGGAATGCACGGTGTCATATCTGCAAGCCTATATCAATAAATATATATATATATATATATATATATATATATAAATATATATGTGTAAAACGTATATAAAAATACGTAGAAATCTACTGTGTTTTAGCCTTGTAATGAGCAAAGAGAAACTATTGAAAAACAACAATTACGCGAAATGTGTGCTTAAAGTAAAGCAAAATTAATTTTCAGATCCCGTTGCCTTTGATACATATCTTTATACATATGTGTATATATATTTATACATATATTTTTCGCTTTGTTTCGTGCTTTTTTCTGTACACACAACACGCAACCCGAATCAGCGCCTCTCCTCGCGCCCTCTTGCTCCTCCCTCTTCATGCCTGCATCAAAAAACAGAAGAAAAAAATCCCCCCGAAAAAAAAAAATAAAAAAAATCCCAACCCAATAAACTCTCCACGTTTTCGTTGTCGTTTTTGTGGCCGTGATCTCGTCGTGTCTTGTCTTTCGCCTCGCCTGCGCCCCAGGACACACACACACTCACACGCAGGCAGGACCTACACTTAGTAACATTTACTGACTGTTTTCTAATAAACGACATTTGTCAAATTCAATAAATTCAAAGTAAATAAAAATCAGAGCACAGCACTGCGCAAAATAAGGAAATAAAACTGTAAAGCAATTAGGCATGTGTATGTGTGTGTGCGCGGATGTGTGTGTGTGTGTGTGTGTGTGTGCGAGTGCGTGTTTTGTTGAGTTGAGGCAGCAGTCACTCAGTTTGGCTACTGACTCGCTCGCTGTGATAAGTTCACCACACACACAGCAACAACAACAACAGCCACAACACAAGAGCAACAACAAATATCCCATGAGCGCAGAGCCAACAACAATGCGCATCGCAAATGTTAACTGTTAACTGCCAAAGCGCAGAGCACAAAAATGTTGGCTGCCCTCTGCTACACACACACACACGCACACACACATACATACGCACGAGCATACGCACACACTTAGGCGTCGCCTAATGACAAATTGCTTTGGCTTGTGTGTAAAAAAGGACTACAACAAGTTGCAGTTGGACAGTGGACAAAGGACAGTGGGCAGAGAGTGCATCAAGTTGAATGTGCGTGTGGCCTACTGGCTCTACCTCTGTCTCTGCCTCTGCCTCTGCCTGCTGCCTCTGCTTCCATTGTCCTCTTGGCAACCCAGTATTTACGCAAAATGTCCCAGTATTTTTTTGTGGGCTGCTTGCAGTCAGTGCAACATAATTATAGCTCTCAGCTTTTGGCTAAGCAGATGGCCACCGAAGCTCGAGAGGTTCGATTCGTGTGAAATTAGACAAATTTTAAGCGTAATTACATATATAGTGAAAACCAAATGAAAATAGAATCATAATAATCAATAATATTAATTATATCTACCCTGCAGTTCAAACATTTACAACTCAAGTGCATTCAAAATAAAATAGCTAAACCTGAGCATCTTTGTGAATAACGTTAATCATTTTACTGTATATACGCTTCGCTTTTCTATTAAACAAAATACAAATTGTGAAAAAAACGAAAGTCTCCACATCTTCTAATGCAACAACTACTAAGAGATCCATTTAATTTTCTATTGCAATTTAACAACAAAAACAACAACAAACAAAATTCAAATTGAAACAACGAATGAACAAACAACGCCGTTTACAACAAACAACAACTACAACTAAATAATAATACTAATGACGAATACATGTAAGCAAAGTAATTTGGTTTTCAACTTTAATACAAACATTTGTATTTATATTTGTTGATATAATGGTTTTATTTCAAAAATTTATTATATTGATTTTTTTTTATTTAATATTTGAAATATAAGTATATAAAAATTCATATTTAGTCATCTAATAAATACACTAAAGTTAAGAATTTCGCTCATCATGTTTCAATTCTTATTTATTTATTTTGTAATTATATATTGAGTATAATTATTATTTTACTTTGTTATTATATCTATTCATTTATTAATATTTGTTATTCTCATAAAGAGGGGTTTGTGACTCAAGGAAAGCAACCATGCAACAGCAACAACAGCAACAACAGCAATTAAGAAGTCTCCAGTTGGGAGTGTCTGACTAGGAATCTACGCATACATACACACAGTTACATATGTATATGTATATGTATATCTGTACTTAATCATAGTATATACTCTATGGGTGGGGCAATCCTCCTGCTGATGGTTACATGCCTTTTAACAAAACCATGATACCATGAATTCCCATTTTCAATGGTACCAAGGCCAACAAGAATACCAACAACAACAATGCAAACAATAGCCAAGAGATTGCCAGTAAAGCAGTAAACACAATTGAGAAGCAAAATCTTGTTGTTGGCTTTGTTGCTCTTTACTGCCCAATGATATGGATGGGTAGCAGCTTGGGGCTTGCATAGATGGGCGGCAAATTTAATTAAAAGTTAAACTTGTTAAGCAGCGTTGACGAGCACAAGCAGCAACAGCAGCACCAGCAGTAGCTACAGCAACAACAGCAACAGCACCAATAACGTCAACAGTAGCAACAGGCAGTCATTGAATCGATTTTACTTTCCGTTTACTCGGCTGTCCGCTCAAATTGGCAAACGTCACGAGTCTGAAACAACAATCACAAATGACAACAGCAGACAAAGCCAGAGACAGCCAACACGAATTGCAGATACCGTTTGATAAAGACAAATTTTTCCTAGCTTTGATACAACAAAACTTTTTTTTTATTTTAATTGTAAATAGACGAAATCAATATTTTGTAAGTTATAGTAAACAAGTGATATATATTTATCTTATATGCATACGAATATTTAAGATATAGCTTGAGATCTATTTCGAATAGGATACTTTATCTGACAGATAATTTATATATTAAATTGATAAAAATAAGTATGGTAAGTGAGGCTTAGCTGTGGAAAAGTTTCATTATTTTTTGCATATACTTACTAAATTTATATATATATTTTAAACTATATTAAAAAATACAGTCTTCTCTTCTCCTTTATATTTTTTATGTAGTTCGAGCCCAAATATGCCTAAAAATAATTCGTACTGACTTTGTTAATTTCTTCTTAAAAACAGAGTCTAATTCTGCGTCATTTCAGCAAATATTACAAAAAAATATATATATAAACTTCTTTATTTTTAGTCTAATAACTCAATATTAATATATTAATTAAACTTGTATAATTTTTGATTTATTTGTATTTTCAGCTTTTATTTCAATTTGTAAAAACATTTCCACTTTTTTTTTGTATGAAAAGATTAGATGATATAGTATGTTACAAAAATAGATTTCACTTTCCACGCAATATAATTAGGCTCATGTGGACGCTTTTGTCGGATTGTTGACACTTGCAGCCACTGTATCTGCCCTTCTGCTAATGCCGCCTACTCGAAGGGGCGTTGTCAGTGGTCATCCACTCGGTTGCCCTGACAAATGACTACGATGACGACACGCGACGTGGCCCGTTGCTAGAGCGACGCAGACAGCGGGCGTACGGACGTCATAAATGTTTGACAATGCACACGCGTCGTATGAGTAATAGAAAATCAACCATACGCCCCATCGACCCACCCAGTGCCACTGGCTGTCTTGCTTAGCTGCTCGGTTGCTCAGCTCAGCTCGCTGTGTGTAGGCGAAGCTTGTTAAAATTATTGAGTCAGCTGACAGCAATTGTTCTTGTCTCATGTCACTTGTAGTTGTTGTTGCTGTTATTGTTGTTGCTTTCGTTGTTGTTGTTGCTTATGGGTTCAATGGGTGCATAAAATTGCTTTTTGTGTCCCTCTGTCATCGTGCGCTTTTTGACATTTGCACAGCATTTACAATGTCAATTCCCAAGTGCCTGGTATCAGCTCACTTTCCCCTATCTCTTTCTTTCTCTCTCGCTCTCTTTCTCGCTACCCATCTCTACCTATCTCTACTTGTTTCGCTCAGTTTGTTTGGCCAACTTTCAGTGCATATTGTCGCTTTTCGCCATACCATGCACCACAGTTAATGGCCGCCCATTGTAATTGACAAGTTTTGTTCTCGAATAAATACATGTATCTATTTTTTGTTATCCTCATACCCAATGTGGCTCTCGTTGTCGTTGTCATTGTTTAACGCATTTGTTTCCAGCTAATTGCATGGAAATTGTGCGCGCCATTGTAAAAGTTGCACAGGAAGCGAACGGGACCATTGCCTCTGTCTGTCTCTGTCACACTCTCTTGCTATTTGACTTAGTTTTTTACGAGACACTGGCCCATTTCATAAATGGCTGCGGTGTGACCAGCTGTGTCGTTGCACCCAGCAAAAAAAAAAAAAAAAAACAAGTAAGAAAGCTCTAGTCGAGACTGCTCGACTACGAGATCCCCTGAACTGAATTCCTGGAACTAATATTTCAATAATTCGGCGTTCCAGTTCTACTTACACATGCACACACACACACACACACACACACATACGCACGCACGTATAAACAGGTATGGGCTGCCATGTGGGCTTACTGTGGGAACTTATTTATTTAATAACTTTTTTTGTAGACAGACAATCTTGATAAAACTTTCCGACCGTCATTAAAACAATAAAATGTGTGTATGTGCCAACTCACAAGTCTCTAGTATTTGAAATACGGTTTTTGCAAACTTGTAGGGAAGGGGGTGTTTTAAGAAGTGGGGGGTTAAATATGATAAAAACCGAAATTCTTAAAAATACATATAAATCTACATTTTAAATTTAGAGACTCTAGCTCTAAAAATGTAGGAAATATATTTTTGTAACTGGTTTTCGATAAGGTTTTTAATCGATAACAAAAGAACGTGAGTTGTTATCGTTATTTAGAAACAAACTCGATATGCGCGCGCAATATACGGACCTACAGAAACAAATTTCAAGTCTAGCTCTTATATCATCTGAGATCGACGCGTCCATACATACGGACATTCGGACGTACGGACGGACAGGGCTAAAGCAACTCGGCTCGTCGCCCTGATCAAGAATATATATACTTTATGGGGTCTGCCACGCCTTCTTCTGCCTGTTACATACATTTTAACAAAACCATTA
Source organism: Drosophila hamatofila (assembly GCA_035045345.1). Classification (NCBI taxonomy): domain Eukaryota; kingdom Metazoa; phylum Arthropoda; class Insecta; order Diptera; family Drosophilidae; genus Drosophila; species Drosophila hamatofila. The sequence continues at coordinate 767,759 of JAWNPA010000018.1, forward strand.
TACCCTGATTTCCCATTTTCAATGGGTTCAGGGTATACAAAAAAAAAACAACTAAGCAAAAATGAGAAACCCAAAAGTTGGTAGAAAAAAAAAAAAAAAGGTTTCCCAGTTTTTGGGACTCGAATATGAAAAATTATAATTACATGCACGCAAACAGCAGTAACCGGGTTGCAGCTGAAATGGCCCATTAGCTGCGGGTTCAACGGAACTTTCTGTGCCAGACAAGCGTCAGTAACAACAACAACAGCAGTAACAAGAACGAGAACTACAATGTGGCCAAGCCATTGGCTCTTTTATTGTTTTGGCTTTGGCTTTGAGCCGCAAAGGCAACTTGGCCACGTTTTCTTTTCTTTTAGCTGTATATGCCAAGAAATAAACTAAACACACACAAACACACACAAACTTAAAGTGAGTGCATTGCACCCGTTGACACTCCAAAATGATGCCATGAAAACATCTGCATAAATTTGCAATCGCAGCAGCAGATGACGTCACGAAAATGAAATGAAATGAAATGAAAGTTTACAAATTAATAAAAAAATATATATATTATATAGTAGAAAATCGCATGCCCATTGATTGTTGGCCAACTGTTCGAGACTGATAAAAGACCAGCACAAAAGCCCAGTTACCAACTGGTGAGTCAAGCGAACGGCAACAGTTGCCCTTTATTTTTAATTTTAATTTAAAGTGCAATCTCAGGCAAACAAGAAAAGGAAAACGCATTTCAGTTGACTGCATCAAGTTAACTTGAAGAATTCAACAATTTTGCGATATACCATAGAATGAATGCCAATTTTATTTGGTGTCGAAAGCTGCCTGAGAGGAATGCAGAAGGTGCTTTATGCATAAGTAATAATATTTTAACAAATCAAACTGAATGCATTGAGATTTTTCGTTCCATTTCTAATCAAATTTGTTTTGGAAAACTAACAGAAATATAGTTTGGAGCTAAGATTTGCTTAGTAAAAGCATAATATTATTTTATATTAAATTATTTTATTTAACTAGTTTATTTAACTAGTAAATTATTTAACATTTCAAAGGTGGCATCTATGAGCCGATTGCATATGCGTATTCTCCACGCATGGATCGTATTCTCCATGCTCATGAGTCATTTATGATTCGTATTTTCTTTCCAGCTAGCTCATATATAGATATATCTCTAACACACATTTGATCAAACTTCCTTAAAAAAATATAAATCAATACTTATACTATTTCTTACATTTGCGTTTTATAGTCATGATTATGAAATCAAAACGACGTCCATCAATCTTTTTTTTGAAATATTCCATGATTTCATTCAATAAGTGTGGCTGAATTTCGAAATTTTGGACTTGTTGACATAAGCCTTAGACCTCAGAAAACCCCAAAGAAAAAATCCAACGGCGTTAAATCGCATGATCTGGGTGACTGATTTTGAGCACCAAAACGGGAAATTACAGGACTAAAACACACTTTTTCGCACTAATGGCGCAAAATTCAAATCTTGCGTGTGGCCATTTACCCGAGGTGATATTTCATACTTAACCCTATACTGTTTACTATATAAATCAATAAAAAAATAACAAATAAAAGATTAATTCTTGCATAATTTTTGAGACATCCTTTATTTTCTCATTTATATATAAGCATATATCTCTCCAAGTACAAAACTCCAATTCAATTCTCTACCTATCCAGTTGAATGCAGTAATGAAATGAGAATTAAAGCTAGAGTTAACTCTTCTCCTATCAGTCTTTTACCTAGCAAATAAGCCATGTCACAAATAATTATATTTAAGCCCTTTTGGTTTAACTCATTGATTTTTACCCAAATGTGATTTAAACTTCGATTCGCATCTGTAGCTATAATACAATTTGTCAAATTGAATTACTCTCAATATATGCTTACACACTTACATATTCAACCTAATTAAATAATGTTTCACATATTACAAACCTACTACTTTGATAATGCGTTGCGTTCGCTGTGGAAAATCACAAAATGCTCTCTCGCACGAGATGCTGTAATTGATGGAAATGACAGTCAAATAGGGGGAGGGGGTGTGGTGCTGTAAATCTGAAATGGGCTTATTTCAGAATTCGACGAACTGAACGAAAGATATATATATATATATATATATATATATATATATATATATATATATATATATATATATATATATATATATAAATATTGACCTTTTGCGCACTTACCCTAAGAGCTGCTCTTGCAATCGCAATTGCTAATTGAAAGTGTCAATTAGGAGAGCGAGAAAGAGTAGCACTGAGCCGTAGATAGCTACAGAGACAGAGAAAATGACAGTGACAGCGAGAGAGAGAGAGAGAGATTAAGAGTGAAAGAGAGTGGTTCTATTGTGTTCAGCTGTAAGCAGTTTCGACTATCAGCTAGCTGTGAACTTTCACATTTATCATGCGGACTCGCACTGGCTCGTTTCTTATGCAGCGGCAACGCGCCGTATGTGTAATATGTGCAACAACCTTGATTAAGAGCAACGTAAAGCGACGGCCAACTGACCAGGGGCCACGACTTGACCCTTGTGGCTTTTTTCATTTTTCTTTTCTCTTGTCTTTTGTACAGCCTGCACTTTTCATTATTATTATTATTATTATTATTATTATTATTATTATTATTATTATTATTATTATTAATATTATTATTAATATTTATAATTCATCCTTGCATTTTTTGGTTTTGCTTACCTCTGGGGCTTATTTTGATTTATTTACCTTGTTTTCAGCTTTTTGATTGCTCTACTTGCTTACAAAAACACAGACGCACACACACACACACACACATAGAGCGAAGATATACATACATATATGTATTAAATATATACATATAAACATATAAGTATATCTATGTATACAATAGCATACTGGGAAATTTTGTTGTGTTTTCGGCGCTTTCCATTTCTCTCTCTCTCTCTCTGTGTCTTGATTTTGCCTCTCAGAGCACGCTCTTTTGCGTGCTGTGGTGAGTTGTTAAGCCAACTCTCTGTTACAGCAAATACCACGCATAGACAAACCCCCTTCCGCTTCTCTATTGTCCTCTCTCCTGTTGGTTAAAGTTTTCGCTTTTCGTATTTTTCTCGCTTTACATCAAGTGGAAAGCATTCGCCTTTCCAGTTACCTTGCCCCTTTTGAGTTCAGCAACAATTTCGGGAAATCTTTTTACTTTTTAATTTTTAGTAAATCTACCTGCAATATGATCAATTTAATTTTTTTCCAGTCTGGCAACACTGTTGGCTGTTGTCTGGTCCTCTGAGCCAAGCAGCACGAATTACATGTGCTGGGTGCATAAAATAGTAGCTTTAGCCCTTGTGCAGGCATCAATTTTGCATGAATATTTGTCGCTGTTATTGTCTATGCTCCAGTTGCTGCTCCAGTTGCTGCTCCAGTTGCTGTTGCTGCTGCTGCTGCTGCTGCTGCATTTTCTGCATTATCAATTCATATGTCCAAGGAGCTGAGCTGCCAGCGACACGAGCGCAACGCGGCTATAAACACCCCAGAAGCTGGGTTTATCTCGCCTCAACTGATGCGGGGCTCAACAGAGATTGACACGGTCGTTGGGAGGATGGGGGATGAGTGAAGTGCATGGAGCTTCGTTGTGTCGTGTGCTATGTGCGTTCAACTGTGCTTGCTTGTGCCCCTCGGCTAGCAGGTGTTCCCGTTGCCACATCAATTGGCACTTGGAGTTTGCGTGCGTTGCAAAGCAAATATTTGTGCACTTATTTTTAGTGTTATTAAAACGCATTCACAGACATCTTTTACTCGCTAATATACTATATATATATATATATATATATATATATATATATATATATATATATATATATATATGAAGATATATATATGAAGATTTTAATGAATATTTTAGTAAAGCCTACATATGTTTTATAGTTATTTATCGATAACTTTAATATTACATATGATTGTATAATGCAATGCGTAAAGTTGCGTTTACATTTGGCTTGTAGAAATAAAACGATTTTTTAAAAGAACTTTAATATTCAAGGCAAAAAAAAGCTGTGCTTACAATAAGCTTGTATTCACAAAATCGATTTTCAGATCTTTCTATAGGAAACAGAATAATTGTGAATTGTCTGTCTATCTAGTTAAAAATTTTCAAGAGTCGAGATTGAATCCAACTTCTCTGTGTTCACTGCTTAAAATAATAATGCGAATCAAATACTTATAAAACAAAAATTTTAAAAATAAAAACAACTGCAAACGCAAAAGACTTTTCCCTGCACAGTTCAAAAACTGTCTTTTCACTGCCTGAATAAATCCGGATATTATTTCCAAAACAGACTTAAAACAAAATTGAAAATGAATATAATTATAATGAGTTGAATCTCTTAACAAAATTGATTGTATTACCAATATATGATATTATTATAAATATTGTATATTGTATCTGTTAGAATCAAGATTTTAAAAATGGTTTTTATTATACACTTAAATAAAATATCTATTAATTATTATTGTAAATAAATACTTTTTCTAGTTATTCTAAAATAGATTTAGATTTCGCGTTGCCGCTCTGCTTAGCTGAGTATTCACATTAAAAATGTATGGCTAAGTGCAAGTTTAACTTGATATGCTTTCTAGAGACTTGTCATGAGAGTGAGTCAGCATTCTCATTTGATATGCTGCATCTTATCTGCATTGCTGATGTTGTGCCAGATTTTATCCTGACCTGCTCTATGCTACTCGAAAACTGCTACAACAACAGGGGTCGATATACTATCAATATATAAATTGCATACCCAAGCTTAGGCCGTTCCACTCTCCCTCTCGCCCTCCTTCTCTCTCTCTCACTCTTTCTCTCTTTCTATTTATTTTTATGTCTACAAAATTAGTTAATTTTGAAGTGCAAAAGCCGCATTTCATTCTGCATGCAGGAAACTGAACACTTTGGCTCACACATACACATATACATATCCACAACACATACACAAACACACTCACATACACAAACACAGCTTCACTCTTCGGAAACGAGGCATGTTAAAGGTTCTTGCTGCAGTTCTCTTATCTTTCATCTATACAAGTGTTCTCCTTCAACGAGTTTCCTACTCTGTTTTCTCCTCTCACTCCCTTTTTTATACCCTGAACCCATTGAAAATGGGATTTCAGGGTATAATGTTTTTGTGAAAATGTATGTAACAGGCAGAAGGAGGCGTGGCAGACCCCATAAAGTATATATATTCTTGATCAGGATGACGAGTTGAGTTGATCTAGCCATGTCCGTCTGTCCGTCCGTCCGTCCGTCCGTCCGTCCGTCCGTACTAACGCAGAGATCTCCTAAACTACAAGTGCTAGAGACTTGAAATTTTACATGTATACTCGTGTATACCATACGCAGTACGAGTTTATCATATTTTTTCGATAACTCATCCCATTTTTTTTTATCGATAACAATCGAAAATCTGACTTTGTTTTTAAAGCCTAGTTTGAATACTGTTAGACCTAGAGACTTCAGATTTACTGTGTAGATTAATGTGATGAATACAAAGATTTTGTCATTTACAGATTTTAGATGCCACGCCCCCTTCGCCCCAAATTTGAAAAAAACGTATATCAAGTACTAGAGACTTGTGCTTTGGCATATACACACATTTGAATGTTATTATTACGTTCTAAAAATTTGATGAAGATAGTCCCACTACAAAAAGATTTATTCAACAAACAAATTTTCGTAATATAGCCCACACGGCAGCCCAAGCGCAGTAAGTGCGCAGTTAGCAGAGCAATTGTTTATGCGTTCGTATGGATGCATGCGTACGGGTGTGTGTATGTGTTTTTGTATATGTGAAAGATGTGTAGAATGATTGGAACCAGTACTTTGCAGGGTTCAGGGTATTTCCTAGTCGAGCAGTCTCGACTAGAGCCCTCTTACTTGTTTTTATTATATGTATCTTCGTGTGCATATGTGTGTTTTTGTTTGTGCCAGTGCTGTCAACTCAGCCTTTTTTCGGCCAGATCTATCGTTCTTCTCAAATAAAAAAATAATTAATAAATAAAGATATTAAAATACAATATGACCATAGAGCAAAGCTAATAATACCTCGCATTTATAAAATTCTGTTATATACAAAATTTTAGTTAGTAAAAATTTAGTTATCAAATGTTTGCTTTCTTTTGAGCTGCTTGTGATTAATAAATTTGTTTGCCCAACGTCCAAATAATTAAAATGAAATTTTTGTAAATTGATCGAAATTTAAATGCCAGACTTTTGGTAGAATCTCTAACTGCGTACAACGAGACTAATATTTTACTCATTTACGATGGGTACAACTATTACTGTCAGTCACTCTAAGTGAGTACAGTACTATGGTGTTGGATACGAATACATTCATGCATTCCTGTAGTCTCTCAAAAATAAATATAATAATAAATTATTAAATATTATTATATTAATAAATCAAATAAAAAATGTCGAAATAAATTATATCTTGTTCTCTGAACATTTTCTAAATTTATTTTGTGTCTCTTTCCCGGTTTTTATGCGATTCTATTCAGCTTTCAGATTTTGTGGTAGTTTGGTGGCAACACTGGCGTGTGGCCTCTTACAAATATTCGCATTGTGTACGTGCGTCACCGAGTCGACCACAGCGAGTAGCCTGCCATCACCCCATTGCTGCCACTGCACCTGGTCCCAGCGGCGAAAGAGAGTCTTTCCCTCTCCCGAGCCATCTCGCACTGTGATGCCTGCTCTGCGGTTTCTTGTTTGCTCTGGCAGTTTGATAGTCATAAATAACTACCGCGCTACACACGTTCGGATTGTGTGACCAATCTGCATGCCCACGCGCTTGCCAAGCCCACAGTCCTCTGGTCCCACTCTCTCCAGTCGCAACTCGATGAAATGTTCATTACTGCTTTGCACATCAAATTGTTTATATTTATATCGTATGAAAATGAAATCGCAAATTTATTAACTGGGCATCTAAAAAACTGTAGCCTACTATTCAGCTGCCGAAGGAATTAACATTTCAACCGAAAACAGAGGAGTTTCTAAAAATCTCCAATTGCAGCATATTTCAATTGTATTCAATTACTTAGTTTATTATACCCTAAGCCCACTGAAAATGGAAAATCAGATTATAATGGTTTTGTTCAAAATATTTAACAGGCAGAAGGAGGCGGGGCAGATGAACGCATCGATCTTTCTTATGTAATAACGCATCGATCTTAGAAGTTATAAGAACTAGAGACTTCAAATTTTTTTCGTATATTGCACTCGCATATCGAGTTTTTTCTAAAAATCGGTCTACACCCGTTTTTTGAATATCGATTAAAACCATATCGAAAATAAGTTAAAAATTATATCTCCACTCTTTTAGAGCTAGAGCCTTCAAATTCTAAACGTAGATTCTTTTGTATTTTATAGAATTTCGATTTTTGTTATATTCTAAACCCACCCCCCAAAACTCACCCTCTTCTCTACAAATTTTTAAAAAGTGAATTTAAAATACTAGACTTGTACTTTGAAAGCAAAATGTATAATGTATAAAAATATAAAATGTATGTGCTTGTTTAAGCAAAAAAGAAGCGAAGGATTACTAAAACTGAAATACTAGTTGCTCGAAATATTTTTTTTAAATTTATTATTTGTTATTTTTTATTTATTAATGAAATACCAAAATGTTGTAATATAATATTTTATGTATGTATAATATAATATTTTCTTTGGATTGTAATAATAATAACTCTAATATTAATTATATATATCTAATCTTCTATTATTTCATTCCACATCCTTGTTGCCCTCGCCATCTTATTTTATCTCTCTGTCCTCGTTTTCTCCTCTCATTCCTTTTTTTCCTTTTCCTTTTTTTTCTTTATTCCTCATTCCCTCTGTTTGCAGTGCTGACCACGGATTTTGCACTGCATAAATATCACACGCCAATCGAAAGACTCGCTTATCAAAGATGGCTTTGCTCTACAGAACTCAACAACAAAAAATCCATAGGCAACAACAACATCAACAGCAGCAACCATTTGAGCAACAACAACAGATGCAACGGTCAACACTTCTAAACACAACAACAGCAGCAACAGAAAAACCAACAAACATCGTTTCAGATCGTTAGCAAAATGAAACAAAAACAGAATCGAGGCGAATATAAAAAATTTAATACAAATTTTGCTTTTAATATGAAAGCGACCTAAAACTACGAAAATAGGGAAAGAGAAACTGACCTTGAACGGTCAAGTGCAGCACACACCCATACCCACACACACACACACAAGCACAAGCACATCTAAACTCACACATACGCATATACTAACACACACATTCACACTGTTACTCCACCCACACACCCATACGCAATACAGTGAATGGGCCACTGCAAAAACTGATCTGCGTCATTGTAAAACGTTTCAACGAATTTCCAAAAAGTCTACAACAAAATACAAAATATAAAAATATAAATAAATAAATAAACCAGAGAAGCCGTCGTCTTGAAAAATTCTTAAAAATAATAATATAAATCAAATAGTAAAAAAGTAAAATTTAGAAATTTGCTCTGTGATTTTCTATCGGAATGGTTTATTAATAATCCAAATAAATTTAAAATTAATTATAATAAATACAAAATATTATATTTATAAATATTGCTTAATTGCATTCAAAACCAAATGTTATTTGAATATATATACATAAAGAGAGAAGCTTTAAAAATTCCCGAAACCAAAACAAAACCAAGAAAACCATCAAGAAATTCTACAAAGTCGTAAAGTGATTTATTTATTGTAGCAGCGATCTGCTAACTAAATTGTGCAGCTAATATTTAGTTTCTATGTGCGAAACCAGAGAAACAAACGCATAATACATACATAACCAGTTCGGGAACAAGTTCCAGAAGAACGCCATGGACGATATGCCAGATTTGTCGCATCTGACGCCGCACGAGCGCATGCAAATTGAAAATGTGCTCATGCGGCAGAAGCAGGAGGAGGAGAAGCAAAATGAGATAATGCGGTAAGTAGATAGCAGTAGACATAGATAAGATAATATCATACAGACAATGGGCAGCGGATGATAGATATCGGAATATACAGATAGCATATGTAAGATATCATTCAATATATATTAATAGAGACATATTCAGATATTAGATTAAAGAGGAAAGGTACCACAGATAATGGATAACATTGTGTAGCAGGGCAATAGCAATACTTCTACTATTCTGCTAACATTGTCTCCAATAATCGTTAACAGTTTCATACCTAGCTTTCACAATAGACTTCGGTTCTTTGCTTATTTCTTTCGGCTGAGCGCCTTGAGTTGAACTATTCGTGTTAGGTTATTTTAGCGAACGTTGTTTAGTGAGAGATACGATTGACGTTCGCACAATAAGACTCAAAAAGTGAGCAAATAACTAAAGAAGTCAATGTAAACGGTCTTCACACTCACATGCACATGCACACACTCAATTCACGTACGCAACTGATAGGTTTAGCGAACACAACTCTCGCATAGATACCAGACATCCACAAAAGACTTTTAGCTTCATTTAATACAACCAATCGAGGAGTAACCAGATTGAAAAATAAACCGAACTCGTTAGAGAACCGATGCGATTGGTTGCTTTCTGAATTTTTTCTCAGATTGTCAGTAAAAGACACTTATTTGCAGACATTCAGAACATAGATATAAAATATATATAAATAGATGCAAAAGCGAATTATTTTATGTATAAATGAAACAGTGTTTGTTGTTCCCTAAGAACAATCTAAATAATCTAAAAAAGGCTCAAATTAAATATTTATAATATAATGTAACATATATTTATATAATATAGATAAGTTCAGATAGATCAAAACTATAATATATAAAAATAGTAATGTCATATAATTATAAAATTATAAAATAATTATAAAATAATATTTAGCCTAGGGATGAATAGTGTTCAGATTCAGGGACTACTTTCAGAACAGCTATGTTCTTCCGGTTGTAACAGAAATCATTGTTATGCAGTTGAATAACAGCTGAATGATGCTTAAGCCTTCTGAAATCTAACCAAGAATCGCATTCGAATGGATTTTCACAGACGCAAACAGGACGAAGTCGTTACGCTGGAGATGCAAATCAGGCAGCGATCCGAGCAGCAGAAGAAGGCCGGCGTCGAGCTGGATGCCACCTGTCACATATGCCTTAAGACCAAGTTTGCCGATGGCGTTGGCCACATTTGCCATTATTGCAACATACGCTGCTGCGCCCGCTGCGGCGGCAAAGTAACCCTGCGCAGCAACAAGGTAAGTGCAAACCTTCTTCTCCTACTCTGTCTCTCTCTCTCTCTCTGCCGCTCTCTCACACTCTCTTCGTCTCATTGTCCATGGGAGTTGACAGCGTGACACATTTTACAGTTGGCAATTTCAAGAGCCATTAGACGCGGCTGTCACTCGGCGACGTGTGGAGCCAGCGCAATTCGAGGCGAACTGAAGGCGAAGCCAAGGCAAGGCAAGGCGAGACGAGACGAGACGAGGAGAGGAGAGGCAAATTCTGCTCATTTTCCAGCCATTGATAAATTGGATGACACTCTGTCGCCAGCTATTTTGGCCATGTCCTCTGCCGCTGCTACTGCTGCCGCTGCTCATTGAATCGACCCCATCGCTCATACGCTCCCTCTCCGCCAGCGCTCTCTCTTACGATTGCCCAAGCGCCGCGTGCACCACGCATAAATAATCGCCATCGCGAATCTCGCCGAGTGCTTGCCCCCGCAAAGTCCAGCCAATATTTATTGGGCGATTAATTTTGTTTATATTTTTATATGACAATGTTTTTGGGGGTCAATTCGACACTTGATTTCTGACATTGAGAGGCGCTAGAGGAGCGTACAAGGCTACTGAAGCTTAGGCTTTAAATTTCTATGTAGGAGGACGAACTCTGAAGTAAATTCAAATAGAGTCAAGCGCATCTTGTATGTAATTCTAATTACATGGCAATACTTCAAGTAGCTAAGGGATAAGCTTTATCATTTTAAATATAAATATTAAGCTAGCTATCGAGATTTTTCGTGTAGGGTGAAGTTAGCTAAAGCCAATATGTAGGTATTAATTAATTCATTAATTAATTCATTAATTAATTTATTAATTAATATATATTAACAGTCGAGCTGTCCGCTACTATTTACATTTACATTTTGGAACCTTTCAGAGCTATCGATGCACGCACAGCTGCAACGAAAACAAGTTTTCAATGGGACCTGGCTATAAGTGTTTTGTTAAAGTTTATGTAAAAGACAGAAGGAGTCTTGGCAGACCCAATAAAGTATATATATGCTTGATCAGGGCGACGAGCTGAGTTGATTTAGCCCTGTCCGTCTATCTGCCTGTCTGTCCGTATGTGTGAATGCGTCGATCTCAAAGCCTAGACCTGAAGATTTGTGTATAGCACGCGCAGAACGAGCTTGTTATCAATTAACACTCTTATCGAAATTCAGTTGTAAAATTATATCTTGTACGTCTTTGAATATAAAGTTCCCTAATATAGTTTATGTGTATTTTATACAATTTTGATTTTTATACGCTGAACACATTAAAAATGGGAAATCAGAGTATAATGGGTTTGTTAAATGTTTTTAACAGGCAAAAAGCCAATAAAGTATATATTCTTGATCAGGCCGACGACCTGAGTCGATTTAGCCCTGTCCCTATCTGTCTGTCTGTCCGTCTGTCCGTCCATCCGTCCGTCCGTATGTATGAACGCGTCGATCTCAGAGGATATAAGAGCTAGAGACTTTAAATTTTTCGTAGGTCCATATATTGCAAGCGATTACTACTCCTAAAGTTTTCAATTTTAAAATTTAGATTGATATGTATTTTGTAGAATTCCGGGTTTTGTCATATTCCCCCCCATTCCAAAAATCAACTTTCATCTCTCTAAATAGGAATAGAAAGCAAATCACAAAGCTAATCTATTGGCCCATGGTCGCTCTGATATTATAGTGTTAGAGGCACTAAAAAAACCAAAAATGCTTTACAAAAGAATTTTTGAGATTTTGTAATGTTCATCTAATCAAAATGACAAAAAAAAAAAAAAAAAACAAAAAAAACAAAATCAAAACAGTAGTTTATTAAAATGAGTTTATTTTGTTTGAAAGAAAAAGCTTCATCTAGTTGACACGCAAAGAGCTCACAGCATCTAGTATATCGAGAGCTTATAGATTTTTGTTACCATATTAAAATTTAACAAAATGCAATTGCTTTTGGGCGGAGTTGGGCTCGGTTCGAGAGCTGGGGTCGCATCCGCGCGCGAGCATTTTAGCAGTTGGCACACCATTTCACATTGCATTGCATTTCAATTACACGTTTTTCAATTTTTATTTAAGCCAGCGAGCCGTGACGGGTTGGCTGGTTGGCTGGCTCTCTATTGGCCTGGCGGGTTATCATTTGCTGGCCACGTTGCCAAACGTTTTATTGAAGCTTTGCCAAGATGTCACACACAGACACAGACAGAGAGACACACACCCATACACACACTCACAGAGACATGCATAAACGTTCACACACACAGGTAGAACTGCAACGTTTTTAACAAATTTCGGCAAGGAAAGGAACGCGATATAGAATTTGGATTCCGCTTTGGCTCTTCCGGCCATCTCAACTTTGATTGAAATGAGAGGCACGGAATATGAGTGACATGTGAACCAAGTGATAGAAATTTTGTTGCCTCTGCTCCAATTCGTCCTCCACTTCATGCTCGGGGCTGCTTTCACTGTCAACGCTATACTCCAATCGGTCCTCGAACTCGTCAAGCTGCTCCAGCTGCTCCTCCTGCCGCTGATACTCCTGCTGCTCCTCCTCCTCTTCCTCTGCTTCCTCTATCGTGTGCCAGCAAAAGTGAAAACTGCAGAAGCCCGCAAAATATTCACCTCGGCCGCGCTCTATATACGTAATCAGGTGGCAGCTGATGGTGTTCCACAGCTCCCACAGCTCATTGAAGTAGAAGAGCAGCGTGGAGGGCGTAAAGAAATGATGCAAATGATTCTCATCTGGCGGCTGTGACATATTCCCCCCAAAAAACAAAACAAACAAACAAACAGTCGAACGCTAAACTAGAAACTAAGTGAATATTATTTGACTGGCTGCTGACGTTAATCTCTCTCATTTGATTCCGTTCTGGTTGCAGGTGATCTGGGTGTGTATCCTATGCCGCAAGAAGCAGGAGCTGTTGTCCAAAACGGGCCAGTGGATAAACAAGACAGCGGTGCAGCAAGATGGTTTCATACGGCGCATCGAACCCGATGGCAGCAGCGTAAGTAAAGCGAACTTCGAGCATTAAGGAAATCAAGTTACCTAATCTTCGTCTGTCTCTCTCTCCCCCTCTTTGCAGGACATTTCGCAGCAGGCCATTGTCGATCCTCGCGATTCGGCGGACAAGCGGCCCAAGCTGGAGCGCACGCGCAGCGCTGCCGAGAAGGAGAATCTGCCCATGCAGCGGGCAGGCAGCATGCTGCGTCGCCAATATTCGCAGCAGGAGCAGCCAACGAATCGTCGCCTCTCCGTCTCCGACAGCGGCATGGAGCCCCTGAGTCCTGGCCAGCAGCAGTTGCCGCAGCGCCAACGCATGCAACCCATGACTCCGCAGCAGGCGCAGCAATATCAACTGCAGCAGCAACAGCTACAGCAGCAGCAGCAGCAACTGAGCTACGGACAACAGCAGCATCCACAGAGATCGGGCGCCTATCCAGAGGATGATCCGCGATACTATCAGGTGAGCTCTTGCAATTTAAAAAACATTTCAGCTACCATGTAGTAATAAGTAATAGTAATAGTAATAGATGTAGAAGAAGTCGATCCAGTTTGAAATAAGTGCCAAAGACTCCGCAGAGTAGATAGCCAACATAGTCTGAGATATCTGGAGATTGTAACTGAGATATGTGAATACTATATATGTAGAGATTATAATTGTAATCAATTATATAAATAATAATTAAGCTTACATTTTTATTATATTATGCGTTAGGTTAATTTATTAATATTAGAATATTATTATATATGTTGATTTAAGTAGGTAAATAGCTAGATTGAGGTAATAGATGAAAAATTGAAAGTGAAAAGCGAAATTATTAACTTAAAAGTAAATATTTTAGAACACAAGACAAGGGAAGACAACAAATTTAAGATAAGGATAGAAATGAAGAGGAGAGAAGAAATGCGAATAAGAAAAGAGAAAAAGATCAGGTTGAAGAAAGTACAGACAAAAGACATGAAAGCAAAGAGAGAGTTAGGAGAGAGAAAAGATAAGGGAAGACAGAATAGTTAGAAAAAGAAAAGTGAGAAGAAAAAGGACAAAGGACAAAAAATAGAAGAAAAATGGAAAAAGCTAGACGAGAGAACTGCGAAGAGCGAACAGAAAAGAGAGCGAAAAGAGAGTAAAATTAAAGAAAATTATGTTGATTTGTCAACCCACAAACCAGAGATTATACAAAAATTTCAGCAAACGAGCATTAAATCAGAAAAAAATGGCTCGATAATTATAAATATAGTATATGTCAAGTACTTCACTGCCTTTGTATGCATTTGTTCATTTATTTTCCTTACTACATTAAGAAGGTATTTTGGATAGAGCGACAAGAATGTAATGTTCTACTTCAGTTAGTTACAAATTTCAATTAACCTTTACTTTTCTATTGGTGCAGGGCGAGTTGGATGGCCTGATGCGACAACATCCACACCTGGCACATCCCAGCCAGGTGCAGCAGCAGCCACATCAGCATCAGCAGCAGCAGCAGCAGCAGCAGCAGCCGCAACAGCAACAGCAACATTTAATGCCACAGCAGCAGCAACATCCAACCCAGCAGCCATTCAATTCACGCCAGCAACACATGCAACAGCAGCAACAACAACAGCAGCAGCAGCAGCAACAGCAGCCACAACAGCAGCAGCAACAGCAACGACTGTTGCAGCAGCAGCAACCGTACCAAGGATCCTCTACACACGCTCAGATTCATTCGCAGCCAGCGCAGCTGGGCGGTGGTAGTGGCTACCAGAAGGCGCCACCCCTGACGCGCAATTTGACGATCAGTGGGGGACACGCCATGGATGCCACCACCTACAATCAGCAGCAACACCAACGGCGCTCCTTGGCAGGCGCTCAATATGCGTCACAGCAGCAGCGATCCTTCAGCAGCTCCGAGGAAGAGTTCCAGAGCCATCTAATGGCCGCGCAGGCGCAGGCCCAGGTGCAAGGACATACTGTTACAGCTGGCAGCGACTACGACGGTGAGTGATTTCGTTTTCTCCAATTTGCACTCTCGTATGTCTCTCTCTCTCTCTCTCTTTCTCTCTCTCTCTCTCTCTCTGTACGTCTCTCCCTCTGTCTCACTCACTCTATTTGTACGCTATCAATATCATTGTCGGTTTCCGTTTAAAGGTCAATATTTTAATTGACAACAAAAGAGCTTCACGCTTTCCCTCTCTTTCTCTCTCGCTATCTCTCTCACTGTCTCTTTATTTCTACATCTCGTTTGATGTATATATCTATATAGATATAAAGTAAAGAGATTAAATTCTATATATATGTTTACATATATATAATTATCACTTTTTCCGTTTGACTTTGAGTCCAAATCTTACTTAGCAAGGCTTCACGCTTTCCGTCTCTTTTTCAACCTTTTCTATATACATATAGGAGCTAAAAAAAAAAAAAATATATGTATATATATATATATAATACGGGAGCAAAAAAAAAAAAGAAAAAAAAGATATATATATATATATATATATATTTTTTTTTCCTTTTTTTATATATATACATATATATAATTTATGACCGCAAAGATAGAAACATATTTAAAGATAGAAATTATGTTGATTTAAATTGACATGTATTTTTCTACATTTATATTTTAATTTGTTAATTTAAATTACCATGGTTCATGGATTTCCATGAATGCTTGGAACTCAATATTCAAATATGATATATATATAATATGTATAATGTCTTTTACTTCCCTCTGCCCGCCTCGTCCTTAACATTCTAAGTGTTTAGATTTTTATATAAAAAGTATGCCCCATCTTGTATTATACTTTAACTGTTTGCCTCCCTCTCCCTATCTGTCTCTCGCTTCTTTCTTGCTGTCTCTCTCTCTCTCTCTCTCTCTCTCTCTCTGTCTTTCTCTGAAACTCTCTTTTGACTCGCTCGCTATAAATTATATTAATTACAAATAAATATACATATATCTATATACATACATATCGGTATATATGTATTTATATACATATATATATATCTGTCCTTCATTGGTGCGTTGTCTTTTCGTTTAGAACTTTTGCCTTTATCACTAATGATGTTTCTAAATGTTTTTGAAGCTACAATTTCCAACATATTTCCCATCAATTATGCTCACACAATTTATCAATGTTTTCCTTTATGTCTATACATATGTACATATATATTAGTTAGTTGAAGACTAAGTTTAAGCTAAGCTTTCTCTATATACACTAGTTAGCTGTAAAAGTAAGTTTGGCTTTAAAGTGCAGTCTTAAGTCTTAAATGCAGTGCGAAAACCGATTGGCAAAGGAAAACTTTTTCAAATGCCGCACAAAGGAAAACGCGTTGCACAAATAGATGCACCACATCTATTGGTGCCACTCGAGTCTCGACCACAGTCATTGCTGCGGTGGCAGCATAAACGAAATAAAATACAAATAAATTGTTGACCAGGGCAGAGCAAGCTGCATGCTGCATGTGGCAACTGGCAACTGGCAACTGGCAACTGGTAAGTGGCAGGCTGGCAAAAAGGACCGCGCTGCATGCTTTTAGGCAAGGCATTTTCCTTTTTTGCACCGTTAAATGCAATCAGCATAAATTATATGCAGCAGCGCGACAGTTTAAAGTTGGGCAGGAGGCGGGAGTGGGCTGCCACTGTGCCACAGCTGACCCGAAAACACATTTTGCCAGCGCCACAAGATATCCGAAAAGTTTGCGGGCTAGTTTGGCGGCAGGAGGCGGTGCGACTATGACAAGTGGCAACTGCTGCCTGCCTCATGTTTGGCTGAGCGATATCGCCAGCGACTTTGTCAAGTGCGTTCCTCGTTGCAAATTTATTAGCCTAATTAGAAAGTTTTTTGCTGCCGCCTCCCACTTGCCACTCGCCACTTGCCACTTGCCACTTGCCTGATGCAGCATGTTCCCAATAAAAATTTCTACTAATTTTTTGTGTAAGAAAAGACGCTTTGCAACGACTGACTCCTGCTGCACATTAGCATGCAACATTTCGTGGCAAGATTCTTGTACTTGACACGCCCCGCCGACTAGAATATAATAATTATTGATTTCGACTTTTGCGCACCCAAAAAAAAAAATAAATAAATAAATAAATAAAAAAAAAAAAATATATATATATATATATATATATATATATATATATATATATATATATATATATATTATTATTAAATAAATAAATAAAAAGAAAGAAATGAAAGTAGCAACTAGATGCAAGTTGAGGAACCCAAGTTTGGTTGCAAGGTACCGTGGAATGGAATTAGGTGCACAATTTTCGGGTCCGCCCACAATTCCGATAAGCGACCCAAAACTGTGGCAAGTGCAGCGCTGCCTTAACAACTGATAGGGTAGACGCCTCGGTGCCCAAGCTACCTATGGGAGCGCCACCCTCGTTTTCAGCTTGTTGCAGCTGTTCTGCTTTGCGACCGGTGCAGCTGCACTGCCTTCTCACCACGCTGAGCCACGCGCCATCCAAAAGCCACCACAGCAATTGGAATCTCATTACATTCACAATAGAAACGCACGCAAGCCATGGCCAGACGCCATGCGTTGGAATGCTTCCAGTGGCAAATGGGAAAGCTCTCACACAAACACCAATGGAACGGCTGGCGCATGCGCTGCATTAAGAAGTGCCGTTATGCCCTCTCCCTCACCTCGCTCTGGTTTCCAGTGTTTAAGCAGCAGAAGTAGCAGCTGATGATGTTGTGGAGTGCGCGCGCAATGTTAAATTTATTTGATTAAAGCCTACACAAATTGCCTCTATGAGTTAGCAACGAGGATGTCAGATCATGGGATCTTAGTTATCAGAAAATGAATAGCATTGCTTTGCATAAATTAAATTAACTAGATTCATCTCTTGGCTTTTGATTGCCTTTGCTAAGTAAGCTTAAAATAATAGAACTAATTCTCAAATCCTAAGTTTGAATACGCTAGTCAATACATTATATACTTTTATCATGTCTAGTCATTTAATTCATATCATAATGAATTTCCGCTGGTACATTTTTTTCGCACGTAAAACGTTATTTCTGTTTTGATTAAATAAATATTTTATAAATGTCGAGCAAATGATTTTATAATATTCATTGATTAGCTTTTAACCTTTTCACTCTTGTCCACTGTGCATTGCATTATTAACTGTAATCTCAATGACGCTATGCATTATATGCCCACGCATAGATCACTTTGCCCCACGCTCGCTCTATTTTTCTGTCTCGCTCTCTCTCCTTTTGCGTCACACTGTCACCGCGATGCTCTTTACTTCAATCCTTCAATCCGCTACACGCTTTGTTGCAGCGACGTCATTTCATTCACCGCATTTCATTTCATGCAGCGTCATGCTCTTTACTACGAATTCGCCTACAACAGCAATAGCAAAAACAAAAACAAGAACTAATGCACTTCCAATCCAGTTAGACCGAACAGTTAGTCAACCATCCAACACGCGTGCCTTAGCTTGTCAGGCAGGGTCTTAGCGGGGGTGGGGTTGCATTGCACTGGAAAGCAAAGCCAAACACGCTGATTTTGCCATTCGCCATGGAGGTGGAAAGAGTGCGCAAAAACAGAAACAGAAACAGAAACAGAAGCACAAACACAACACAATACCCCAACAACAGTCGCAGTGGCAGTGGCAGTGGCAGTGGAAGTAGCAGTAGCAGTAGCAGTAGCAATAGCAGTAGCAGCAGTAGAGCACCGTGTATGCCGGACCCGACCATGCGGCAGCAGCAGCAGCTGTCAATGTTATCGCAGTCAACGTCTCTGTCACAGTTAGCGTCGCAGTCGCTGTGGCCACGCGTAACTTTATTTTTAGTTGTGCATTGGAAGCGCCATGGGAAAGTGCTGCTACGGCAACAACAACATGGCGAGCTTGTAACATTGTTATTGGAAATATGTGTGTAGGCTACCAGCGCCAAGAACAACAACAATAAAGGCAATGAAAGCAATAACAACAACAGCCGAAGGGTAGGCGCTAAAGGAAAGCGAAAACGTAAAGCGAAA
Source organism: Drosophila hamatofila (assembly GCA_035045345.1). NCBI lineage: Eukaryota > Metazoa > Arthropoda > Insecta > Diptera > Drosophilidae > Drosophila > Drosophila hamatofila. Next base: position 787,010 of record JAWNPA010000018.1, read on the forward strand.
TTCCATTGAGGTTTTTTTAAATCGAAACGAAATTAGTTTTCGATGAACTTTAAAGGCGAGTGAACAGCCGCTGCGGCTGCACGTGTCGCAAAATACAAATTACAAAAGGCTAACCAAATAAATAGTGAAAAACATCGCAAATACTCGGAAAGAAAAAGAAAAACGAATCGGATCCCGTGACACGCGGCAAATATTGCAAGCAATCGAAAGTGAAACTTTACGAGTATCTCACGCTAAATTTAAGGCGAAGGTTAAGCAAACTTGAAGCGAATTTTTGTGAAAGCAAAGCAATATAAAAATATGAAATATTAAAAAATAAATCAAAACACAATTGCCAATAAAGCGTGCGTGCTCGTTAAATTGCGCTTGCATCTGGCATTGAGTAATATGTATGTATATAATTAAAAGCTTGTCTGCTGAAGGTTAAATGTGTCACACATAAGAAATCATGTTTCAATAATATAATTAATATTTCAACAAGAATGTAAAAGTTGCATCGAAAATACAAAAAATTGTGAATAAAATTTGGCGTTCACATGTAAATACCAAAGAGGTAAACAAATGGAATAAATAAAATAATAAATAAACAGAAAGATTCATATATAACTCCAAATTTACCAGAATACCTAACTGCCAAATTTGAGGCTACGAAAATGACTTCAAAATGAAATCGTATCAAGTCATGAATCAAACCTTGGCCAGCCTTAAACTGCGCAAATTGTGGCGCCCAGCGGACGCGCTTTCCATCCACACACACACACACACACTCACATACACACACACCCACACGTGCATGCATACACTTGCAGCTGGCCGTTTCCTTGCGTGGGCCAAAGCTGAATCTAAGGAAATTATTCTTATGCCAATTATTGTTTCTTGTTTTTGTTATTTTTTGTTTGTGCTTTCTTTGGCTTTGCTGGGCGCCGAGGAGCGCAGTTGAAAGCAAAATATAAGAATATTTACGATTTGTTTACTGTGTACAGCCACGCGATTACCAAGCCAGCTCCCCCCTGTCTAGCTGTCTACCTATCTACCTGTCTCCCTCTCTATCCTACTCCCAATCTGCGTGTGTGTGGACATGTTAGAACATGTTTTACATTCCGTTTTGCTAATTAAGCGACGTGACTAAAGCAAATAAATATGCTAAAAATAAACAGCAAATAAAATCAAATCAAAATTACCTAAAATATCGAGTCAAGTGCTGTGCTAATTAAAAAAAAGTTAAACTAAATTAATTTAATATATAAAATAAAAATAAAAATATTTTAACATATCACCGAATAATAATAACAACAGTTCAAAAATCTGAGCATATCTCTGATAAACTCGTTTTAATCCAATCAAAGCAACTACAGCAAGGTGAGTGGCGATTGCAGCTACAACAATAACAACAATAACAACAACAACAACAACCACAACAGCAACACAACTAAACACACCTTGCACTGAAACACCAACCACAATCAAAAACAGTGGCAATAGAAATTGTAAATGCTTATTGCAAATAGATTACCTCACATACAGCTCAGGCAACACTAAAAAACAAATTGCAGTCCCATGCGAAGAAAAAACAATCCCCACAAAAAACTGCAAAATAGGAAATTGAGAAAAAGTGCCTAATCGCTGCCAAACAGACTTAGACATACACTGTAAAACTCATGAGAAAATAGAAACAATTTCGGCATGCCGAATAATTTAATATCAAATGCAGAATGATCGATATTTATTGTAAGGGTAATTGAACAATCACAGGTACTTTAAACATTCTGTTTTTTTTTTTAATTCGGTATTTTTGTTTACCATTATTAATTCGATATAAAAAATATTCTTCTGTAATTTGTTCCTTAATCGCCACTTCGTGCATAACAAAACTTAATTTAAATAGTAATTGTTTACATTGTTAAATTTTTAAAATATGTTTACATATATTTAATTTATTTTAAGCAATATATTCATATATATGATAATATAAATTAATCGCTAAAGTTCAATTTAGTGATAAATTAATAATTAGTTGTCGCTTTGTCGTGTATATTGTCATTATATCATAACAATCAGTTTACGCCTTATCACAAATTGAAGTATAATCAAAAAACAAAAATATATATACTTATGTAGCACAGTTTTCGGGGCTTTCGAATAGAACAAAAATAATAGTAACAATTATAAGAAGCTTAAATAATAATAAAAACAAACATAATAGAGAATTTCTAAATTGAAATGGATTTAACACTGATAAACATGAAAGCTATTAATAATAATACAACTAATAGTAATAATTACGGTAAATTTTAATCTAGCTGATAATAATCACAATCAAATTAAACAAATAATAATAATATTAATAATGAAAAAAATAATTCGAAAATTATTTATTATCAATAAATTAAAATTATTACATAATATGTAAAATAAAATATGTAAGAAATATCAAATGGATGTTCTATAGTATGATAGGAGTGTAATCTTATCTTCATTTGCCCTTGCCAGGATTCGAGCCTCAATTCTCGAGAACACACGCTTTACGTCTGCCATCCTGACATTTAAATTATTTAGCCGGAAACTGGCAAAAAGAAACTTGAATATAAGCACAATTCAATTATATTTGTGATTCTTTAAACATAACTCTAAAGGTTTTCTTTAATACCTTCTGTGTAACTCAACAGATGGCAATTATGACTGAATTTCAATTGACCGAATTGTTTTTTGATATTCGACCGATATGACAATATAAGATAAAAGATAAAGTGGTATGCAATAAATGAATATACATATATTAAATGTAATCAAATTTGGTTTTATATAATAAACAAAAGCTTGTGCTATTTAACGTAATAATAAAATAAATATTATAGTGACAATAATAATTATAGTACTAGCAATAATCACTTATGATAATAATCAGGTATGAGGAATTTTATTACATATATATATATATATATATATATATATATATATATATATATATATATATATATCTATATATATATATATATATATCTATATATATATCATTGTAGTTATATGCCCAAAAATATTCGATCACTTTCTGCAATTGTATTGAGAATCAATGTCAAATCAAAAGCCACCACATGCCCACCCACCGCACTGGTGGCCCGCAAGAGAAAAGGGTCCATTGTGCTTTCGTGTTTATTTGCATTTAGATTAGGGCGCAAAAAACAGAAGCGGCCCTCTTCTGTTTTTAAGCAAAGCTTAATTCATGAATAAAGCGAAATCAATAACCAAATAAGCAAATGGCTAAATAACAGCCACAAAAGGCAGCTGAAACGCGAAGCATGTCGCAGATGGTGTCAAAGCTGTAAATAAGTAAATAAATATAGACCACAAACGATGTGGGTGTGCTTGAATGTGTGAATGTGTGTGTGTGTATGCATATGTGTGACTATTAAAATATGTGAACGAATGATGTCGCGGGAGCGAGATGAATTTAATTAAAATGTTGACCGACAGACCAACAGCCACCTACGTGTGTCTACTGTGCATGTGTGTGTGTGTGTGTTTGGTTGTGCAACTGTGCGTATGAGTGACATTAATGCGAGCACTGAAGCTGGCCAGGAAGAGGGACAAGCAGCTCACGAACAGCAGCAGCAACACCAACGCATTTTATGCGTGCTGCTTATTGTTGTTGTTTGTGCTATTTATGCGCCTGCGTCTGTCTATACACGGCTCTGTGTGTGTGTGTGTGTGTGTGTGTGTGTGTGTGTTCATTTGTATGCGTCGCCTGCTGGTTTAAAAATAGAACAAGCTGTTCTCGCCTGATGTCCTTTTCGCCAGCCCAAACACCTCACACCGCGCCACCACCTGCCTGGTCGCCCACTCGCAGCTGCCGCCCCCTCAGGCAACTGGATAGAATTTATGGACGAAAATATAAAACAGGAGAGTGTTACACATACATACATAGAAACCCACACACACACACACTCAAATAGCTCACACAAGCAAACAAACACAAACTAAGACGAAGTTTGTTTGATTTTAGCTTTTCTTTCTTTCATTATTATTATTATTTCTTATTTATTTATTTATTTTTTGGCTTGTGCGTTTCGCACAATGCGATAATTGTGCAAGACTTGACACACACACAAACACACACACACACACGTGCTTAACAAAGGGCAGCCAGCAAGCGAGCGAGCGTCCGTGTGTTTGTATACGTTATTGATTTTTGCCTTCTTTTGCGCGTTCTTTTCTTCGTTCGCCTTGGCCATCTCTTTGCAATCTCTTTCCACTCTTTCGCTGCTGCCTCAATGTGCGTGAGTTTCGCCATTTGACTTTCAAACAACACTGCTCGACAATAACAAAAAAGCACGTGTTCTAAAAAAAAAACCCAAAATCTTAGTTTTTATTTATTTACTATAATTTTTTTTATATTTATTTTTAGTAAATATTTTGCTTGTAGTTTTATTAAGTTATTACAGTTTTTATTGTTTTATATATTTTTAGAATTTTCTAAATAAAATATATAATCTATATAAAGAAAGATTATCAAATTTGTTTAGAAAAGCATTCAAACTAGTAAGTAAGTGCCATATAAACACATTTCTTAAACAGATTACTGATTACGTATTAAAAATATACACAAATCAGCTCTATGGTTTTGTATTACTTAAAGTGTTCTTCCAAATTTAATGATCACTGTTAAATATTTAATTTAGTTTAGCTTAAGCAAATGCATATTTCCAAAACTTAAACAGTTCAAGATCCAAGACTATTGGTAATCGTATAAACAGTATGCACTTGCCTACACTATTCAGTTTGGCTTGTTGGTCACACAGATTTCCTCTTCATGGCTGGTCATACTTGAGCGCTTAAGCAAAACTGAAAAATTAAAATAATAAAAAGCATGTAGATATGTATGTTTAGTTGGACTTTGCTTTGCTTTACTTTTGTTTTAACTAAAAAGTCATCTCTGCGTTTTTTCTTGTAATTTTGTTGTTATTTATTTATTTTATATATATTTTTTGTATTTTCTGCGTAATTTTGTAGTCGTTACGGGCACAATAAACGTATTTTATCGTGACCAAAGTCAAAAGAAACTGTGCCAGGGGTACGGCCCACAATGGGAGGACAACTGCCGTCACGTGTGTGCGTGTGTGTATTAGTGTGCGTGTGTATGTGTGTGGCTGTATTTGTGGGCCATGAAACTAGTTTTCATTCAAGCTGTGAGTGTGTGGGCCTGTAAGTATGTGTGTGTGAGTATGAGTGGATGTGTGAGTGCAGAGCTTAAGAAATGGCCGCAGTTCATTTTTCAAGCAATTTACATTGTGCTCACAGCTGTAGCTAAACAAATTATGCTGTAGTTGAAGACATACTTATAAATTAATTATAATGTCGCTTGAGCACTTGTCAACTTTAATTTATAGAAGCGCGCACTGTACATAAAATATAATTATTGATATTCAAGCTTCTTATTAAGTGTAATTATAAGCTAGCTTTCTATTAGTTTAGTCTAAGTAATGCGCCCGCAATTCCATAATGCCAGTATTTTTATTTACATTATAAAAATATATATATTTTTTCTACTCTCTCTTTCTCTTTGTTACTCCAACGTGCAACCCATTAAAACACCCAAAAAAAAAAAATAATAAAAATCAAATATATGTATGTTAAAACGTCTTAAAAACTTGCCTAATCGAAAACCAATGTAAATTTCATACCCGCCATATACTATTTACAAATTCGAAAATTGTACACAAATCGTATTGCAATAATAACAACAACAAAAATAACAACAACAACATCAGGTAATTTTGGCGTCGTGCAAAGTGTCCCAACCAATCTCTCGCCCGGCGATCTACAGATTCATGCAAATGTAAGCAAAGATAAATAACAAAAAAAAAAAAAAAAAATCAAGGGAAATTTTGAATTTGATAACATTTATAATGCGTGTCTGTATTTTATTGTTATCGGTTATCGTTTTATTATGATTTGTGATTTGTGAAACACACAAAGAAATGGAATGTACATTTTACACACTGTGTCGTCTATTTCTCTTGGTCTCTATTTTGTCTCTTTCCTTTCCAAAGTTTCGTTCGTTCGAGCACCTTCAACAGCCCACTTTTTTAGCCTTTCTTACTGTTTCGCATTATTTTTTTCGATGTGTGTGATTATTCGATGTGTGTGGCGCATAGCTGCGCCTCCTGCTCCAACACTTTGTTACTGTTTGTTTCTTTTGTTGCTTAACAGAACCCTCCACACTGTCAAAGTACCGTTCGATGCGCTGTGTACACACTTAACATTATATGTATTCCTCTTACGTTTCTTTCCAATTTCTTCAATTACTCTTTTGAATTACTTGTACTTGTACATCTAAAAAAAAAACCTTTAAAAATACCACAAAAAACAACTAAAAATTTAAAAAAAAAAAAAAAAAAAAAAAACCTGAAGAATTTGCATGGATATCGTAACGCTGTTTCCAGTTTCCTCCTTACTTCAACAACAACAACGACAACAAAACACAACGAGGCTAACATCTCTGAAACACACTTCACAACCTCACTCCTCAGTTTAGATCTACACACACTCACGGCCCCTCCTCCCGCTATCTCACTCACTCCAAGCCAACAAACCAACCACTAGCTTAATTAAGGCCCAACCTAGCTCAAAGCAATTTATATACATATATCTTAGTCGCTGCAGATAAGTATGGTACTGAAAAATTTCAATATTAGCTGAACATATATCGAAGACCCATGCACCATAATCTCTCTCTCCTACTTTTTCTCCCTCTCTCTCTCTCTGCCTTGTATGGCATGTTCCGCGTATGTTGCTCGAGCACCACCGAAGACACTCCTTTTCTTTCTCTCTCCTTAACTACACATATAGTTTATGTACGCTAGCTCTAAAGGCGCCATCGGGCTTGCTAAGTCCCCAATCTTTCAAATGCTTTGTTGTTATGGAAACTTAGGTCTGTCTCCCCTTAATCTACATATAATCCTTACTCTAGCTACCATACTACATATATAATACATTACTATACAAAGCACTTAGTGATCTATTTTCAGCAATTGACTCAGAAAAACATATTCTAGCTTTTGAGGATCGGTATTTCAATTGTCACTTAAGATCAGTTTGAAAATAATCATTCTCAAAAGCTAAGCTAGCAGACAATACTGAATATAGTTCCTATAACTTAAGGTCTTTACGCTCTTACGTATTTTATTTAGATTTTTAAATCAATCGACAATCAAAAAACAAAAAACATTCACATCATGAATAATATATGAATATTGTATATATTTATTTATATTGCACTGTTAAACATTTCTCGCCGTAAATATTACCACAAAGGACAACAAACTAATGTCAGGCAACAGAACCCTCAGCGAAGAAAATTCGAAAATTCGAGCAATTGAGTAACCCAAGAAATACAAATCAGAGTCTCTGCCCCGCCTCCCCTCTTAGCCCGCCCATAGACCCACAAAGTCGAGTCGAAAGAGTATCTATAAATGCCAACCATTACTAGTACCTCCTACATCTACAGGCGGGCGTCTCCAGGTGCGCACGGATCCTTGGCGGCAGCAGCGCAGCCTCAACGAGCGCGATCTACTGACAGTCGGCTCAAGCGACTATCGCCTGTTGGGCCAGACGAATCAGCGACTGTACGCGTCGGCGGATCAGCGGGATCGGTATGAGCTGCAACTGCAGCATCGCGAGCGCCTGGAACAATATCCGCTGACGAGGACCGCTCGACTGGACGTGCAGCAGCGCAACTCGCTCAATCGTAGCAATCACGAAAGAGCGGCTGGAGCTGGTGGGGCTGGTGGTGTAGGTGGAGCAACTGGTGCTGCCTTTCGTCGGGCACCGCCCTTGGCCGCAGCCAGCGGCTGCGGTGGTGGCAGCAGCAGCAGCAGCACCAGCAGCAGCTACTATCCACAGAGCTACAGCAAGCCGCAGATTGTCATTGGATCAGGCTCTGCCTATGAGCGTGGCACGATGTCGGCAGCTGCTGACGGAGTGCGAGGCAGCCTGAGCCGAGAGCGCGGCCTGCTTGGCGCTGGCGGTGGTGGCGGCGGTGGCGGCGGTGGCGGCAGCAGCTCTCTCAGCTCCACAGAGGCCGCCTACTGGGATGAGGCAGCCACCGGCGGTGGCGGCAGTACATCATCATCGTCAGCGGCGCAGGACTCGCGCCGCTTCACCGAGCGCAGAATAAAGAAAACGGTGCGTTTTGATGCTCACGACGACGAGTCGTCGCTCCTGGTGGTCCCAAACACAGTCAGTGGCTCCTTGCCCCCAGTTACCGCCATACTGCCCTCGACGGCAGTAGATGTGGGCACGGCGACTCTGTTGACCAGCACGAAGCTGTCGCAGCCGCTGGACGGCGACTGGTCGCGCTGGGAGTCCGAGCGACAAGGTAGCCAGGACTCAGCCACTAAAGACTCGGGTATTGATACGAGCAGCACCTTTACCAGCAGCGAGGACTCGAACCGCGGCGACGGCCCCAAGGTACACGACAGCAATACCCACAGCGCAGGGAAAACAAACCCATAAAATCATAAAAGAAAAAAATATCAAAATATCGCCCTTGAAACGGGGCATCCAAATTGCATTTTGTCTGTGTAGAGTCTGAGTGTGCCCCAAGTCCCTCTGTCTCTCTGTCTGTCTGTCTGTCAGTCGATCAGTTTCCTTATAAATGTGTTTCTATATATACACCCACTCTCTTTCTACACCTCTCTCCCTCTCTCTTTCTCTCTCTGTCGCTCTCTCTCTCTCTCTCTGTATCTCTCTCACTCTCTCTTTTTTTGTCTTTCTTAAACTCTGTTTGTTGTTCTTGCTTTGTCTATTATGTTTACCATTAACCGCCTGTTTAACGCTCGAAGTGTTCTAGACCAAAAATTTAATTATTAGTTCATATTCTTAATAGGCCCAATCTCGCTCTCTCTCTCTCTCTCTCTCCCAGTTGCAAAAGCAAACTTCAGCCAATTTCCATTTGCCAATAAACATACTACAATTCTACAACATTTCACCAACTGTAATTTCCTTTGCATGAAGACTCGTAGACTTAAGTCATGAGCCACTGAACAGTTTCTTTTTCTCAGTCCCAGTACCAGTCCCAGTCCCTATCCCAGTTCCAGTTCCCTTTTTCCCCCACTATTATATTTGCTAGTCACCGTCCACATGATCCACAAATTCCACATGATGTCTTGCACGTTCTTATGTCGCATGTTCTTTAAATGTTGTAAGCAATCCGTAACACATTTTCAAACATATTTCCGAATTTGAAATTTGCGAATTAAATATGAGTTTTAATTGACTCTCATGATCTAATTGCAAAAGCTACGTGTGTGTTCTCAAAGTAGGTCTATAATACTAAAACTTAACTCAAATCGAACTGAATGACAACTACTATTCTATATACTATCTAACTACAATATCCTAACAGCCTATCGTAGAAACTGTTTCTAGCTTGTAAGAAAAACCAAATGAATGTATAAAAAAAAGGAAAGAAACCAAATGTATAAAATGTTTTTAAAATATTTAATTTTCCATTGTTGTTCGACTTTTTTTATGTATTATTTTAACTAACTGTAAGTTCTTAAATTATCTATATATATTATATATATATATATATATATATATATATATATATATATATATATATATATATATATATATATATATATATATATAGATGTATATATGTAAGAATTATGTATAGTGCAAATCTAAAACTATAAACCATTCTACTTCCTGCATACGAACATCGACATTCCGCTTCACCCAAAAATACCAACAATATCTTAACAAAATCTATGCAAAATTGACATCCACGATCTCATCCCGACACCCGATCGATCCAACAAACACCCATCCAACACCGTCCATCCACACTGCGTGTACATACATACATCATGTGTCTATAGAATCCGGTGAATTGGCAAACATCCGCGGATAATACTCGCATGATTGGTCACATGATATTACGTAAATACTATGATGGGGAAGATATATTAGGCTTAAAGGTGAACGGCGGCCAGCCCGCGGGTCTCGGAGGCCCATGCAGAGCCATTGTGGAGAAGGTGAAACGCGGTTCGGTAGCCGACGTCGAAGGCTGCATACGACCAGGTAAAAAATTAAAATCATGCCCACATCTCTCAATCATGACTCATATTTGTCTTTTTCTCTCTATCTCTCTGTCTCTCTCTCTCTCTCTCTCTTTCTGTCTATCTTTCCATCTGTCTCTCTTTCGTTTTGCCGTTTCATTCACCACAACATGAACAATCATTAAATGATCGATTGTGAACGCTGCACAGGCGACGAGATCATCGAGTGGAACGGACGCAGCCTGCACAGCAAGAGCGCGGACGAGGTCTACGACATCATCGACGAGAGTCGTCTGGATGCACAGGTGGAATTAATTGTGGGTCGATCGCTGCTGCTGCCAGCCACTGGCGCTGGCAGCGTTGACAGTGGCGGCAGCAGCAACGTAAGCCCCAGCAGCGCTTGCTCTGGCTCCGGCAGCAGCGTCACCCGGCGTTCCTCGGCCAACTTTCCGCACAGTGGGCTGGCGAGCAGCATGGCAGCCAGCGCAGTGGTCAGCAGTGGAGGGCGTTACCTGCAGCGTAAAGGTGTGTGTGTGTGTGTGTGTGTGTTTGAAGGAATGTCCATGTTAAGTTATAATAGAAACAAACTTTGAGATAGATTTAACTGTAATCTTAATGAAATCCCAGAACCATCATCTTGGCTAGGCCATGTAGACCTTCACATATACGATGTATGTCTAAGCCACACACTAAACAAAATTCAAGACAACAAAGACAAATTATACATAACAGAAATTCTTTATAAGCTTACTATAAATTCCTCAATATTTCTCACGCCACAGCACCCGCCGTTGATGCTCTAGAGCTGCATCGTGAGAAGCCGAGCGTGCTGATCACCTCGCCCGGGTCTCCGGACTTGCACACCGGTGGTTCGAGCAACGGACTGCGTCATCGTGGCGCTGGAATTGGCAGCTGCTCGCAGCAGTCGCAGCGCTTGGAGGCTAGCAGCCATAACCACAGCCACAGCCACAGCCACAGCCACAGCCACAACTACAGCCACAGCCAGAGCTACAGCAGCCACAGTCACAGCAGCAGCGGTAGTAACAGCGGCAGCAGCAGCAACAGCAGCGCCACCGTCGCCGCTTCGGGCGGCGTGCACAGCACAACGACGGCGGGCCACCATCATCATTGTCACTCGACAGCGGCATCACCGCCATCGCACGCGCACGCGCATACGCATCCTCACCCGCACTCGCACTCGCACTCGCACACCCACGCCCACTCGCATCATGGGCATGGAATGGGCGTGACCACACAGCCAATACCCATCGAGGGGCGGCTGCAGCTGAAACTCGGCTACGATCAGACAACTCTGCAGCTGATCGTGACGCTGGTTTGCGCCACGGGACTGTCGTTGCGTCAGAGCGGCGCTGGGCGCAATCCCTATGCGAAAGTAAGTCAATCAACATGAATCTAGTTGCTTAGTTGCTCATAAGCCACCTCTTTGCAGGTGTTCCTGCTGCCCGATCGCAGTCAGAAGGCGAAGAGACGTACGAAAACCGTTGGCACCACCTGCGAACCGAGGTGGGGTCAAACGTTTTTCTACTCCGGTCTGCGCCGCAGCGATCTCAATGGTCGACAGCTTGAGGTATGTTTCCCACTAACCCTAACTTTATCCAGCTTAAGTTTCTTACCTAAACACTGATTAGCTCCTCTATCAGTATCCTCTAGAAAAGTTAGTTAGTTAATTAAGAATATGTTCTTGAAACTAATTGGTATAGACACTGATAGAAAGTCATCAATTAATTCTTCAATTATCTGTCAGGAACACTCAAAGAATTATTATCTATTGATACTTTCATTTATAACTAATAATTGATTTTTCCATTGATTGTTGTTGTATAATTCGTCGTTCTATATAAAATGAATAATTTAAAAAACAATTATCCCCTTCTCAGATTTTAATTGATATTGATTGCACAATAAATACCCTCACTGATCCTTATTAAGCTTGTTAGCTCTATTTTATCATCGATCCTTTATCACACTCCTGTTGATCTTCTTCGTTATACCGTGAACCCATTGAAAATGGGAAATCAGGGTATAATGTCTTTGTTAAATCGTCGATTTCAGAAACTATAATAAAAAGAAATACAATAACTACTCCAGTTCTTTTGTTATCGATTAAAAAACCGACAGGACATCGGGGTAAAAAATAATTCTCACATCTTTCCCACATCTATTTGTTGATTCTACAATTAATTCACTCACTGATCCTGTTGATCATCTGTTGTATAATATATCTCAATTTTAATTTGTCAATCCACAGGTCACTCTCTGGGATTACGTGCGCTATGGGGCGAACGACTTTATCGGCGAGGTGGTCATCGATTTGGCCCATCACGTGCTGGACGATGAGGCCGAGTGGTACCAGCTACAGCCGCATCAGGATAGCTCCCATCTCGTATGTTATGTCCAAGGATGTCGCAATCTTCTGTTTCGTTTCACTTATCGTTTCGTTTTCATTTGATTCGTCTTTGTGTTTCATGCCGGTTTATTTCGGTTCATTTCGTTTGCGTTCGTTCTAACTCAATGTTGGTGTGTTGGTAAATGTGAAGCCGTTGAGTATGAGGTTTCCTAAGCTCCCCGAAACGAGATTTGTTGAGCGAAAAACTTAGCACAAAACTGAAAATCAGAAAATTTGTGTTTTCTTTTTTCGTGATTTTTTTTTTTTTATTACTTGTTTTCTTTACTTGAGTTTTAGTACTTTAGATGTAATGTTTACCTCCAGCTGTCCATTAAAACCAAATTATTAATTCAACATTGTCATATCTTTTGTTTATGTTGTGCACACCTTAAAAAACAAAAACAAAATATTTATATATATATATATATATATATATATATATATATATATATATATATATATATATATATATATATATATATATATATATATATATATATATATATATATATATATATATATAATAAATACACCACTACATGACAATCACCTATCACCAACCAACCACTAAACAATCAACAATCAATAACCAACAAATTCAACATCAACAACAACACATGCTGTCGCTCGCCCCGTCCCATTCCAATAAAATTTCGACGGCGAATTTTCTGATAATAACAACAACTACGATGAACAGTTACGTGACGAGGGCAGCGATGTGGAGTGCCTGATTCTGACACCGACAGATCATTTATCACCGCCCAGCACGATGTCGCGTCTGAGCGACTCGGACACGACGTCCGAGTGCGACATCGATGGAACGACGCCCGGTGCCAGCATCTCATCAATGGGCAGCTCTGCCAGCCCGCCGCTGTTCGAGGTAACAACAACAACAACAACACTGCCAAAAACAACAACAACAACAACTACACTCATTGGGTGCCACTTAACAAATAAGAACAACCATAATTAACTGAAAATGTATATTATTTATGTATATACTTACATATATACAGTACATACATGCATATAGAGAGTGATGTACATAAGTGTATGTATGTATGTACATACATGCCGCTAAAACTAACAGCAACAAGAGTGAAGACGTCTTACGAGTCACACACACACACAGAGACATATTCACACAAGAAGACAATCACATCTTGCCGCAGTCAGCAGCACTTCAATCAATTCTCGTACATACAAACAATACATACACACATACATATTTACAACTTCCACTCTCTCTCTCTCTCGTTCTCTCTCTCTCTCTCGCTCTCTCTCTCTTCGTCTCTCTCTCGTACACTTGCAGATAGTGCTAGAATCTTTTTAGACCCATCGAAACTGAGCTCCTATTAGATTTAGTTTATTAGCTATTTGTATAATTTTATACATCTATAATAGTTTGATTCAAGATTTAATTTTAAAAGCTTTTACACTTTCTGATAGGAATATCTAATGATGTACAATTAAATATATATATAACAATAGACAAGTATTAAAATATATAAAAATTCAAATTCAAATATTACGGGAAAAGTTATTTAGAATGGATAGACTAATTTTTGTTTTTTTTTCTTTCAAAATGAAGTATTTATTTTATGTATCACAGAAAAATAATGCAGATATACTATCTATATCTAATAATATAGTATATTAACAAAAAAATCTGTTTAGGTTGCACTTATGATTAATATATTTTGATATACAGTTTTCTAAGGTTAATCAAATTAAATTATACAAATTTATAATATTTTTCATTTCAAAAAATGAAAACTTGCCGATAAAAATAGTTTATGAGTCAATTACGATAACCTTAAAGTTACATATCTCTCTGCAAGTGTATTTAGTTTTCGTCTCAATTCTAAATGTTCTTTAGCCCTTTTTACACTGAAATCTACTCGTTTCAAATTTTCTTATAGTCCTTGCATTTCGTTACTTCTAAGTGTCAATCTCATTACCACCTCATATGCACACATTACGCATACGCCATGGTGCCAAGTCTCATGGCAGATGCCTGAAGGTTTCATTATTGCTGTCCCTGTCAGTTAATTAGCATGCAGATCAAACTCTACTTGGACGAATTATTTCACTCAAATTATCTCATCATTTACGAATTCCAAGCCATTCAGTGTACATAAGTCTGCACACATTTTAAATCTGTATAGTGTCTCTTTCGTTAAATTTTCTATGTTTTCATTTGACTTTCGTTCGTTACGTTCTTTTCTACTAATTGGTGTCGTTGTTTCGTTGTGCGTGCGTGTTAAATTTTTCACTCTCTAAACTCTAATTTCTGAACTCCTTACTCTAAGATTGCAGCTCTCTATCTATGTGTACTTAAACAAATACTAAAACTCTGAAACAGCGCGCGGCATTCAAATCTATCTTTATTCTTTAATTTTGTTGTCATAAGCATCAAGTTTCAGCTAACAATAATCTTTGCATTTAAGTTCAAAGAAATCATATATATATAAATATATATATAGTATTTAAGTCTTGTAAGCAATATGCTTTAGGTTTAAGGATCCGTGTAAAAACTTGAGAACACATACTAACTGCATAAGATTGCCAAAAAAAAAAAATAGAAAGGCAGTCCATAACAATGCCTAAGGAAAGAAAAAAAATCAAAAACTGAAAATTTCTCAAAACTCAACTTTGCAACAAGTCACACAAAAAAGAAGAACAACTTATAATCTATATACCCGCTTCACCTCTGGCCTTTAGTCTTTAAACTTTTGCATGCCTTTTCCTCACTCCTACACCCTACCTGCATCTGCTTGTAATTGTAGCTTTAAGCGTTTAGTGATGATTATTACTTAACTTATCACTTGTCTTGTAATATATACCCCGCTACCAGAAAAAAGCTGAGAAAAACAATCACCTTGTTATCCATTTGCGCCATTAGACCCGCCCGTTCACACACACACATATATATATATATATATATATATATATATATATATATATATATATAGACCGTATACATAAATATAATATATATATGAACACTATTTAAATTTTTTTATATTTATTTTTATATTTATATGACACACAAACGCAATGTAAAAGTTGACATCAACTCGAATTTGATTTACTTTTTCTCTCATTTTGATCACATATGTACATTCTCTCCTCTTGTTCTCTTGCTCTCTATCTTTCCTCTTTATATATTTACACACAAACACACACACTATCCACTCCTCGTTTATTATATGCTGGAAAAAAAAAATATATATATAAATATATATATTTGTATGTATATCTGATATATGCTACCCGAATTTATCCCATCCACAAATCGTTAAACTCGCATAATTCAGCTCGATCTAAACGAGCGTCGATCCAGACGTGACATGTCGCCCCAGGGCCGCAAGCGGGTGGCCGGGATGGTGGCCAGAGATTATCGCACAGTATCTGGCATTGGACAAAGTTATCACAATCAGGTTTGCACCTAAGCTAAATTAACGTAACATTCCATCAAACAGATCAGACAGCGCACTGTAAACCACACACAATACAGGCAGTTCAAACAGCTTAACTCGACAGCATTAAATATCTATTTCATTCCACCAATGGATATAGTGCTTCAGTGTTTGGCATATTAACGGAATCAATAGGCAACATTCATATATCAGCATATTTATTAGTTGCAATCATCTATTTAGCTACTGCTAGTCAGCCAGCTCTACGGTTTTCTGCACTTTCCTAATACTAATACTGCTCCTACTACTATTACTACTACAACTACTATTACTACTACAATTACTACTACTACTACTAAAACTAATTAACATATATCAACTAATTATATATAAATCCAATCCTTTATTATATCAACATTTTTGAACGATACTTTTATCAGTTGCCAAACAGAGCGTTTCCATATGTCGTTAAATTAATTTTGTTTCGAATTCTATTGCTAAGTATAAGTATACATACTTATTCCGTATGCCTTTACTACTTAACTGTAATTACCTCCGTTAATTTACGTACTAATTTTCCGTGTTCCAGTAGATGTTGCAGAAACTGTTAATCAAACCACACGAACACCTGAACAACAAACACACCCATACACTCTAATTAACTTGAATGAATTTCAATGCCACTCTACTCACAGATATATATTTATAAATAAATATATATACATGCATATGCTTATATGTATATGCCTAGCCGTAAGCTCTCGCGGATGCCGGACTTCAGACCCGGCTTCAAGCCGGTTAAGGCCTGAAGCTAATCCTTTCACTCTCCCGTTGCTCTCTAACGTTTGCTGTTTTTTCTCTGCTCTCTTGCGGTCACATCAGAGTTCTGCAACGGGCTACTATCGACGCGGCGGGGTCAATGGTGTCGGCTCCGCCATCGGACCTGGTGGCATGAGCCTGAGCCAGCGCAGCCACTCGGCAGCTCCCAGCGACAACTATCACGGCCATCAAGGACATTCGGGCTCAGGCTACGGCTACAGAAGCAGCAGTCCGCGAAGAGGATCGCTTTCACCGCCCGACGATCGTTACATTGACTATCCAGTGCTTCCAATACACGGCTCAGCCAACCCCGCGGCCTACGGCGGTGGAGGCAGCGGTGCCTCGGCGGCGGCACAGACGCCGCAGCAACAGCGATTCCAGTCTCGTTCTGCCACTGCCACGCCTACGGGATCACCCAAAAAGCGACAACTGCCACAGGTAAGTCGCAACCTGAAGCTCAGAGTCCTACCTAAATAAATTCAGCTTTTGTTAACAACTATGATCAATACTCGCTCACGAATTGAGAAGAGCATATTTATTTTGTGTAATATTCGACCGCCTGTCTGAAGTTAGTGACTGAAATGAATTTTATAACATATTGCTCTATAGTATCCTTCAACATCAATGATAAGGCTTTCCCGATACGTCCACTGGGCGCTGGAGTCTAGGGGGTAATATAATACCCATAATAATAAAAACCCAAGTATTTAAGGTGCAAGGGACTTCGGAGTAGATAAATATAGCTGATCTGAGCATTTTCGGTTTCTGTTCGTCCGAATCAAATATATTGAATAGAATTCTAGGCGGCGCTCTAGTATTATTGAAGTAGCTTCGAATATGCAACTGATTGCTCGACTAATGAAAACACGATGAAAATACTGTGTTGGAAAAGGCGATGCACGTCGCCTTTGAGTTGGATCCTCAAATATCGCCAATGTTGAGTGTTTTCTTTTATTTTTTTTTTTTTGAGAAACATTGTGTTAGAATATAATGGCCAAGTTTGTTATTTTATTATTTTGGTCGTTTACACGGCTTTCTGTTTTAATAAACACATAAATTAATTTGGAATTTAAGCATAGCTTGAATGCCGTAAAAGCTAGAGATACAATTGTTGTTGTAGGTCCCTATGATGAATATATAGTTTTATGATATTTATGATTTAAAATTGATTACAACAGCCGCTTACGTATTAGATCTTGTCTTATTCATGTATTGCTGAAAATATAACAAACTTATTACCGACCTATAAACGCTATCTTACTTTGCTCTAAGGTGCCACAAACCTCTCGAAGCGCTATGTTGCGCGATCGACTGGGTCAAGACTTTGATGAGCGGTTAGCATCGGGCAGCCGCTTTGGCCGGCATCGTACACGGCAGCCGCACCATCAGGCGACATATCGCAGCACCGGCATGGGTGGCTGGGAGCGACATTACACAGGACTTTCGGATAGTGATCTGCAGTCGATGGACACGCGGATGCGGCCAAGGCATTCGCTGTCGCCGGATAAAGACTTTATGGGCGAGTTTGGTGACTCGGACATGGAGTCGGTGGTCAGTGTGACGTCAAGTGCGTTCTCCACGCAGTCGGAGCGACCGCGCACATCGCGCGGCCTCAGGTGAGTTGTTGGCCGAGCTATAGAAATTGCTGAGACGCTGAGCTAGAACAAAGCTGGCGCCTAGCTGGCTGCACTCGCGTCCGCTTCGTTAATGTCGCCAAGCCATGCCAAAGCAAAGCTGCCAAAATTATGCTGAAATTACGGTTGTGGGCTACACACAAGTATTGGTACAATCTTTTTCGAGTAGAAGCTACAAAATCCAAAATTTCCCCGTTAATTAGGCTCTGTATCTATTCAATTGCGAACCCGAATAAGAACACCGCGCTTAACGCATAACACCAACACACAAAGAAACATCGACACATCAGTTAACAAAAGCAAGGAAATCCGAAAAAACATAAAGTTTTCTTTCTGCATTTACTTTTTGTGTTTTTTTTTACGAAACGAAACCAACCAAAACTTTACCGAAAACAAATAAAACCGATCAAAAAATCGCCACACGCTCGACGCGCGCTGCTCTCTTTTGTGTTCACTGCTTTTGCGTGCTCTTCACCACACTCTCTCACTCCAAACACACACACACACACACGCACACAAACATAAACACAAAACATAACAACAACAACAACAACTCACCACTCAAACTAACCACCACAAATCAACACTCGTTGACCTCGGACGCCAACCATTGCGCTTGCATTTCCCGACGATCGTTCGTAATTTCTCACAAACTCAACAAATTCAAATTCACATCCAAAATTTCCCCACCATACGCTGGGCTGTTTACGTTAATGTTAACAACGCATGCTGTTAACTTACATTGAATGTAAATATGAAAACACCGAAAATTCGACACTGGCCTACATCAAACCGAATTAAACCGAACAACCAAACACCCACCCACCCGCCACCGATATAAAAAAATATAAATATCAGCTTTCCACGCAACTGGCGCAATCTCTTTGGCGCCCAAAATAGCATATTGGGCGGTGCCGTTGGTGGCCCTGTGACCGGCCTTAAGGTCTATCCGGTCGAGCACCACCGCGCGAACACCATCGAGGTCGACGACTGTGACTATCTCTCCAGTGGTGGTGGGACTCATCAGCTTTTCTTGTTGGAGCAGCTTGAACAGCTTCAGCAATTAGCGGCCTTGGCTGCCGCCGACTCGCCGCCCAATACCGCCACGTTGGGGAGATTCAGCGGTGCAGCTTCAGCAGCCGCGCCACCATCCACAACTATAACACTGCCAATGACCGCACCCCAGCAAGTACTCGTGACAGACACAAACAGCGGCGAGCTGATCGAGCAGTTTTTCGTGGAGCCAGCCCTAATGGCGGAGGAGACACCACTCAACCTCGAGCCACACGAGCCCCATTTGCATACGCATAGCGTTTACTATTCACCTCATTTGCCCAACACATTCATACAGCCGCCGCTTGACTTGTACCAACGACGCCACAACGGACGCCAGCTCGACCACGCCCCCACCATCGCCACCGCCAACGCAACCACTCATGCGAATCACACCTATGCGCTGCCCGGCTTTGAGCAATTCAAGCGCTATACCACGCCCGTCATGAATCTCTTTCGCAGCTCCACAACAGCACCGCCAGCGTCTGCCCATGACCACTCGCACACGGTCTCCTCCTCGCCCAGCTCATACGTGGGCTATGTACGCGATCACCTGGACAAGAGCTGCAGCCACTGCCAGAACGGTAGCCAGCCGGTGGTACTATCCACGAACACAGCCCTTGCGACGCCCGGCTTGGCTATTGGCGCCTGCACCGATCCCTGTTGCCTGGCAGACGCGCATCCCCATCCGCAGCATAAGCCCATTGCATATCCCTATAGCGCGGAGCAGCTGCTGCGTCGCCCCTCCCTCTCCATGTATCAGCCGGCAAGCACCTCAGAGCCCTCACTGCCCACCATGGACCCGGATCCCATGTGCGGCGAGTGCGTTGATCAACATTTTCTGGGCGGCCTAATTGGGCCGCAGCTCAACCTGGGCGTGGTTCCCACCTACCATGTGCACACGCCAACGCCAACAGCTCATCGGCGAGCGAACTCCCAGCTGGCACCGCCTCCACCACTGCCCACGCAATCCGTGCTGCGGCTCTCGCGACAGCTAAGCGAAGATGCCCTCGTTTCAGCAGTGCCCATAGCAGAGGCCACGGCACGGGCTCAGCCCACATCGATTCTGAAGAAACCCAAGCTGGACCGGCGTCGCATGTTTCATGAGGGGCAGTCGCGCTCTCTGGACTACGATGATTTGCATACGAAGAGC
This sequence comes from Drosophila hamatofila, assembly GCA_035045345.1. Classification (NCBI taxonomy): domain Eukaryota; kingdom Metazoa; phylum Arthropoda; class Insecta; order Diptera; family Drosophilidae; genus Drosophila; species Drosophila hamatofila. The sequence continues at coordinate 807,562 of JAWNPA010000018.1, forward strand.
TGGGGTAGGCGGCGCATACGTTACGAGGACGAGGTCGCACTACATGAGCTGATGCCGCACGCCTATCATCCCAGTGAGGAGCAGTTGCCCAGCAGTCGTCGATACGGGTCCGAGACGAATATACGGCAGTCGTATATGGGCGCCAATGTGGATGCTGCCAATCCACTGAGTCATTCGCATTTCCTGGTCACCGATGACAAGATCGTGACCATCACCTATGACTCGGATGTGGGCTGGACCCGACGAGGCGTAGCACCCTCCCTCTTCCGTGGCCCACACCGTCGCGGCATCGACGCTCGCAATCACATGTCCCTCGACTTACAGCGCACCAGCCAGCAAAAGCTCTACGGACCCGCTGCGCCCTATATGAAGCGGCGTCGCAATCTTCCGCATCCGCCTAGTGCGCAAAACGCGCACAACTTCTCGCCCATGGAGGCGATCGGTGGTGTTGGTGGGGGTGGTGCACAGAACAGTGGTACATACAACAGTAACAATCACAACAGTAGCCACTACACCAATCACAATAGCCACGCAGCGAGTAGTGTTAGTAGTGTTAGTCAATTTCACAACAACAACAACCAACAACAACCACAATCAATTAGGCAAAAAGGGAAAGAAGGCATCATCGCCGTAAACGGATTGTTGGCATCGGCATCGGAACAATTGACGAAATCTAGTGGTGGGAGCGGTGGTGCAACATCTGCCGCAGCTGCCGCTGCTGCTACTGGTAATATCGTCTGCGATGGTAATAATGCTAATAATGCTTCTTCTTCCTCTTTTGCAAATCCCTCACAACAACAACAACAACAACAACATCATGGTGTCGCTAATCAACCAATAACAACAACAAACGCATCACCCAATAAACGTGCCCCATCATCAACACACAATACCACAACAACAACAACAAACGACGCCAACAACTTGACCCATGACGCAACATCAATCAATCTCACACAACAACAACAACAACAACCACCAAATACATGCACAAATCTCATCACAAATGCAACAACAAACACATCGTCGAATGATGCGGCAACTACAACAACAACAACAACGACGACAACGATAACAACCGCAACGACTGCTACAACAACTGCCACAAATACAACTACAACCACAACAACAACAAATACAAATAACACGAATGAACCAAACGCAACAACAACAACAACAAATGCCAATACGAATGCTAATGCGGATGCGGATGCGGATGCGGACGCGGATGCACCCATCGATGTTATCGATTGGGATGCAATCGATGCCATGCTCGACGACGATTTCAGTGAGTACGACAAGGAGAAGAACGGCGCCAACGAAGCAAGTGGTGCCAAATCAGCTGACGGTGGCGGCGGAAATGAAGAGAAAGCCGGTATGTATGAATATTCAAGCACCTAATCTTTATTTCCGATATCATAAAACATCAATATATAGCGTCAAATCTAAAAAAATCTATGACCAAATAATTCCCATATTCTTATTCGCTTTGTGACTTCAAAGTTGATAGCAAATTGATTAAAATAAATTATGTGACGTAACTTAGTTATATGGTAAAGAGAGTCGTATGAAACAAAAGAGTCCTTAGAATATTCGGAATCGTGAACTCCCATTGACTTCCATTACGACGTATTCATTGGAAATACACTAGATAAGGCCATATGATAAGGAGGTATGGCAAATGCATGTAAAATAAATATCTGCCTAAATTTGTAGATCTATTCAGGTGGATCAAAGTTGATTTCCTGAACAGGTAAACATATCAATTATATAGTTTGACCATTGCATTGGTTCTTCTCTCGGTAACTGCATTGGTCTTAATCTTGTTGTTTTATGAGCTTATAGCAGTGTATTTGAATATCTTTGAAAATTTAAAAGATTAAAAATCTTTTAATTCGATCTTTTCTAGCAGGAAAAACTAATATTACTGAAATTTTGCATTTCTAATAGTCGTTTATATTTCATATAAGTATTTTTCTATTGGTCTTTTATTTGGTGCACTTCACAGATGGCAGCCTGTCAGATACCACAACGGATCGAAAAAAATGCGGTAACGTGGATCATGAACGATCACCCAAAAGTGGTAGCGGGATGGGTAAAAAATCCAATTCAACTTCGCAACTTTCGGCAACAGGTAAGAAACTTGTTGCCTTCTTTGGTATACTATTCGCTTACAGTTCTTGTTCAGTTGTCTTGTTGAACATGATCAGATAATCTGAGTATCAAATTAGCATTCATTTGTAAGCTCCATTCGAGTGATAGAATCATGCACTAGACGAGCCGCCTCTTTTGTTTCTCACACTTGTCTTTTTAATTCTTAAAACTTGTTGATTTCACTAACTATTTCATCGATCATCTTTTGCATAATTGTTAAAATTTTACTAACAAATCATAACAAATAAAAAAAAAAAAAAAAAAAAAAAAAAAACATCAAAAACAAGATAATAATTAAATAATGCCATACTCAAAGGTCGTAAAAGACGTATGGGCTTTGGAAAGAAGGGTAAGAACTCGTTCACGGTGCATCGCAGTGAAGAGGTGCTGCCTGGTGATATAACGCGGGAGTTGCGCTCCGGCGGAGGTACCGGCTGTGCCAGCGGTGGTGCTGGCGGGGCCGGTGGCGGTGGCCTATCCCGTGGTTCGTCCTCGGAGGCGGACCCCATTGAGCAGTTTTTCGGCGATGGCGCTGGTGGGGAAAGGTGCGCACAAGTCCAACTTATTCTGTCTCTTTCTGTCTCTCACTATCTGTGAAACTATCTTTCTATCTAGCTAATTTCTCTATTTATGCTATGCTTTGAGTTTATAGTTTTACTTTTCATTTCTAATTCCATTTGCTTTTTAGTTGCCTTTATCGGAAATCGAAGCAAATAACAATGCTAAAAGTTCATGATGCTGATGACGATGATGATAAACATTAGTTAGCCAAGTTGCCAAAAAAAATAAATAAATAAAGAAAACGAAACAAAAATCAACAAAAAATAAATGAAATATTATAATTTAAAAGCAAAACACATTAATTTTCTGATAAGCAGGCTGCCATGTACTTCTAGTTGTAAGAACTTTTACAAAAACAAAAAATATTGCGCTCGCTGTCGTTAACTCTCTTGCTCTCTATCTCACTCTTTGTCTGTCTCTCTCTCTTTATTTATCTCTGCCCTCTTGCTGAGTATTTATGCGTTAAAGCTTGCTGCAAGCTTTCTCTCTCGCGCGCGCCGTTTCAGTTGAAAGCAATACGAACCGAAAGTCCTCTTGAGTTCTTTGATTTTCAGTTTACCTCCAAGCGCAATAAACCAACCAACAAAAAAGAAAAAAATCCACCCAACCAACCAATCAACAAACAATCCAAAGTCGATACGTATTTTTAGGCTTAAACCAAAGAAATTGTTAAAAAGCGTCACACAAGTCGAAAGCTTTGTCTGGTGGTAGTTGCAAAAGCGCGTCAAAAGCTTGCAACAAAAAAAAAAACAAAAAGGAAATAAAAAGGATAAAGCAAATACCGACCTACGCAAAGCTTTCGACTGTGTGCGCTGACTGTTGACGGTCACTGTGGCTGCAGTGCGTCGACTAATGGAGGCTCCCAAATCGTTCTGTAATGCATTTTAGTTTCGCAGCAACTTTGCCACTTTTGTTTACAATAAATACTAACCTTAAAAGCCAATCGTTCGTTTAACCTTACTTATATATTGTTAATGCCATTTATTACAACATAACATACTATATTGATTTCTATCCAAAACAAACAAATGAACTACACGCAAACATATACACCATTTTATTCAAAAACCTTGTTCGATTTACATTTGCATGCATTGAGTTACCTACTATTTATAACAACAGTAACTTACAATATACTTACTTTTACCAGACATATTCTACTTTAGCTTCCTACCTACCTACCTACCTACCAGTCTATTACAGTGTTTTTAACTTGCTAAAATAACAATTTTAGAACGAAAAAATGATCGAAATTATTATTTGCAGTTATGTGGTAAGACTTATCCATGGTATAGCCCCGACTAAAGATAGTGCAATCAAAAAACTCAGACATTCCGAAAACATTTAATAGCCGACGAGTTAAAATTTCCGATTTCGAATTTTGCATGAATACAGCAACTCATGCTTCTGCTAGTGATACAAAAAGAAAAGAATATCAACAATTGAGCTAATGTTTATCATCTGTTTTCTACAAGTTTTCTGATTTATTTGTTGTTGTTTTTTTTTTTTTTTTTGCAAAACAATTTGATATTTACCTATGTATATACAGGGAGTTCTGTCAAAGAAAGTCATTAAAAAAATATATAAAATATGAAAACACTAAGATACAAACACTAAACTAATCACACCACACAACAAAATCATCAATGAAAATTTGCATCGATTTAAAATATATATATTTGGAATACATATATATAAATATATATATATATATATATATATATATATATATATATATATATATATATATATATATATATATATATATATATATATATATATATATATATTTGAAATAAAATATATATATATATATTTAAAGGGATTGAATCAGTGAAACGTAGCAAAAGCAATAAAAAGTCGAATTTCATTTCTCACACATATAAACTCAGCAAACAAATAATTCAAGTATTTTAAATGGAATAAATGTATTTACAATGAATATTGATTCCTTATAAATTCGGCATTATATATTTTTTTTTTTTTTTTTTTTTTTTATATATATATATATATATATATATATATATATATATATATATATATATATATATATATATATATATATACTTTTTGTTTTTTATTTTAATTTTATTTTTGCTAGTATGATTTCGATTTATTTTCAGTTTTGTTTCACTCTCTGTGCCATAATTTCTGTATAGTCAGGATATATATACATGCATATAGGTGTATCCATATATATATATATGTATGTATGTATATATATATGTATATTCCCAGAGCCCAGCGTCGAGTATCGTGTATCGAGCATCGAGTAGAAGCCAGCGTCGCAAAACACAAGTCCTTCCATTTAGATACGAACAAAAATTGAACGAAAAACAGAAAAAACCTGTTCAGTTCGAACCTTTTGAGTTTTTGAGTACATCTAACATTCATACATCAACCATATTGTACTATATAACTCGTATTGAACTCTCATTCTCTATCTCTCTCTCTCTCTCTACATATATATATATATATATATATATATATATATATATATATATGTATGTTTGTCTATCATATTCTCGGCAGACCAATATCAGGCTCAGTATTTGGGCAGCTCAAGCGCGAGCGGCTCCTCCAATAGTCACCATCATATCACACTACCACCACCACATCCATATTATCAAAGGCAGTCGCGTGGCTCGGCGGGCAGCATCCAGCGGTCTGTGGAGGTGCCGCCGGTGCCAGCGGTCACCCGCTACAGTGCGGGCAGCATACATTCGATCTCTAGCTCCGAGGGCTCATCGTAAGTTTCTCTGGCCAATACAAAACAGCCAACAAAATATACCTAACTAAAATTAGTTAAAATATTAAAAAAAGAAAGAAAAAAAAAAAAAAAACTCTGACACTTGAACTGTCCTCGAAATCTTTGCATCTCTTTGCCTACGAATCTTTCTCTCTGTCTGCCTCACACTCTTTTCTCTAATTTCAATTTCCATTGCCTTTGTAAATGGCTATATGTGTCGCTCAATCTTTGTATCTCTCTCTCCAATTCTCTCTCTCTGTCACTCTCTCTCTCTCTCTCTCTCTCTCTGCTATTCACTCTCTCTCTTTCTCTCTGTCTCTCTCTCTCTCTCTTTCTGTCTCTCTCCCTCTCTCCTATTCACTCTCTCTCTCTCTCTCTCTCTCTCTGTCTCTCTCTCTCTCTCTTTCTGTCTCTCTCTCTATCTATAACTCCGTCTCATATCGCATACCACCCGACTATAACACACATTTTTCTCTGATCATGTTATTTAATTATTTGTGTCCAATCTTTGCCGGCATCTCTTTCTTGTTATCTACGTATGTGCGCCTTGATATATCGTTGAGCCAGTCTGCATTTTTGTATATCCATAAATATATTTGCGTTCTGTTAAATTTACCGCTTCAATTCTTTGTGTAATTTTCCGTCTCATATATGTGTGCAAAATAAATTTAATTTATGGTTTCTTTACTCATTATTTCAAAATATATGATTTCTTTAAATATGTACATATTTATAAATATTTTATGTGTGTATAAGAACAAAAAGCCAAAAAAAAAAATTAATAAAAATAAATAAATTATAGGCCTCTGTTAACTATTACTAAATTACTAGGCACCTAGACTTCATTGTGGCACCATTGTTGTACCATTTTACTTACCTTATAGATACATTTATGTATAGTACATATAAATATATGAATGTATATATATATATATATATACATTTAAAATGTTTCAGTAACTCTATTTTAACTAAATAAAACTTCTATGTATTGGCTTTTAATTGATTTCAAAAGCTGAAATCAAATGAAAACAAAAGCTTGCATGCTACTGAACTCTATTGTATGCACTTCTCTGTCAGTACATGATCCACTTCTACCGCGAACCACGAACCACAACCACAACTATACTAACCATACCCATCCACAGAACCAGTCGTAAACCAACGTACACAAAAAACTTACAACAATTTAACTGTCTTTCTACAACTCCCTGTGTATAAAAGCCTGATTCCACAGACTATCTGATTCTGAATCAGAATCCTAAAGTTTCACAGCTTTTCATCTGGTATTGATTGATTGGTGGAACCAGGCTAAAACAATTCTTTTTTCTCAAAATCTTGTACTTCTTTGTTTATGTTCCTTTTCAATGAGATTTATGTGATGAAAATCCTATATCGAATACATTTCTAAAGTCTTAAACTTTTTCAATACAAAAAAAAAAAAAAAAAAAAAAAAAAATGAAAACTTCTATAGGTTTTCACCATCATTACGCAATGATGGAGCCCTAAATGAGTTTGTTGATGGCCTGGGACCGGGTCAATTAGTTGGTCGACAGGTGCTCGGCGCCCCTTCACTGGGTGATATACAGCTGTCGCTGTGCCATCAGAAGGGCTTTCTCGAGGTTGAGGTTATACGAGCTAGAGGCTTACAGGTAAGTAAAAGCGCAAATCAATTGAAGCAGGGAAGTATCCAATACGTAACACTTTACACCTTGCAGCAAAAGCCATCATCGAAGATGTTGCCCGCGCCCTACGTGAAAGTTTATCTGGTGTCGGGCAAGCGGTGCATTGACAAGATGAAAACCTCAACGGCTCGTCGCACGCTGGATCCGCTTTATCAGCAGCAACTGGTATTCAAGCAGTCGTACAGCGGTTGCGTATTGCAGGTGAGTGAGCCTACCTGACAAATATAAATATATGAATTTAAATTGATGCTTTTTTCTGCCTAGGTGACCGTTTGGGGCGACTATGGCCGGATCGAAAAGAAAGTTTTTATGGGTGTGGCGCAGATAATGCTCGACGATCTGAATCTCTCGAATATCGTTATCGGCTGGTACAAGCTCTTTGGCACCACCTCACTGGTCAGTTGTCCCACTAATATAGGTTTAGGCTCTAGGCGCTCATCAATAGCCTCACTCGACTCACTCAAACTCTAAACTACTAAAACTCAACTCAACTCAATTCAACTCAACTCAAACTTAACTAAACTCAACTCAACTCAGCTCAAATATTATTATATGTATAAAAACGATCAAAAATTCAATTCAAGATCGACTTGCAAATTGATAAATACGCAAAACACGAGCCAAAAATAAAAAGCAGACACATGCATATATATACATACATATACATACAAATATGTAGCTACATTTTATTCAGTATTCAGTATTGCCAAAAAAAAAAAATTAAAATGCAAAGCAAAAACTAATTTAATTTTGTAGCTTAGCGAGTCACAAAGCATATGTACAAACACAAACAACAAATAAGATATATAAAAAAAAAAAAAAAAAAAAAAAAAAAAAAACAAAATTAACTATTAGTTAATAACCAACAAGTTGATTGCATACATATTTTGCATTTGTTTTTAGTTAGCTAAAAATACCAAAAAGCACACTCCTGCATATGAATCGATTACACCGCTAAATTCATTATTATATATATCTATATTGATCAGTGCCAACAAGAGATCACAATTGAAATGCATTTGTAAAAAAATAAAATAATAAAAGCTCAAAAATTTTAAGCCAAAAGAAACTTAAACATCTATCGAAAGTCACCTAATATCTATATCACCGTTACCGTTACCGTTACGTTCTTTTGGCATAGCATACAACCTCAACGTAGTTATTTATAGACTCGAACAATACTCATATAGGTATGTTTCTCAATCCCCAACTACCTGAAACAAACAACCAAAACCACGATCAATTTAACAAGTCTTCTGCATGCGTAGTTAACGTACCATTTATCGTATTATCGTAAGCATATTCTTATCATTTCTATCGTATGCGATGATTCCTATTTGACCTCTTTACTTATACTTGCTAATACCGTAAAGACTACTCGATTCCACAAACTGTAATCTTGCTTTGCCCGACTCCCGAACTAAACTCAAACTAAAGTAAACTCATGAACGCATTATAAATCAAAAAACCAAAATAAGAAAATCAAAATGGCAAATTTCGGCTAGCTGTCAACATAGATTGATAGATACACACACTATTATAATCACATTAGTTAGGGTTAGCGCCAATGATGGTCGAAGCTGATGAGTGAAAATTACAATGCGATTTTCGAATGTGTACCCACATCAGGGTCGTCCGATTGTTTGGGCCGGTGAATCAATAATGGAGGAGCAGGGTGAATAACACTTTCCAGCTACAGTGAAAACACTTTAAAGCACCAAGCACAAACAAATTTCCAAACTTGCAAACTGAACTGAATTGTAAGTGCACATACTAAACTAACTTAAGCATATTAATAACAATTTTATTCTCCACTTATTGCATACAAATAAAACTTTTTATTGTTTTAAAGCAGCTTTCTGTATAACGCGCTAGTACAGCCATTTGCCATTTTACTATCAAATTTTCAATCGACAACAATACAAAACAAAAACAAAGAGCTCAATAGCAACTAACAATTAATTTGCCCGCTAATAAACAACTAACATTGCATTATACAAGAAAGCATTTGCAGAGATGTTGCAAACTAATTTGTTCGGTAATCGTTGCAGTAACCCTTGCAAAGAGCTGCCACCCAGGCAGCCAAATAGCAAAGGACCAAGGTCAGCCTGCAGGATCGGCTACGCTTGGTGGGCAGTGGAAATGGAAGTGGAACACCCCGGATGAGCATCTCGAGCTGTCGCCCGATATTCCCATTCGGCATGTTGCTGGCCTAATTTATGTCCAATTTGTATGTAATTTTTGATTTGTATTTTTTATTTTTTTATTTCTTATTTTTATTCTTGATCGAAAGATTTCCTTAAGAGTGTAAGGATCTAAGTAATTTTGTAAGTCATGAAAACAAATGCATTTAAACCCATACCCGATAACACAAGCAGTGCAGTAAATGATTAAACTTAACTATGAAATTCGAGATATATAATATTAAAATATAATGCGACGAACAAATATAAAATTTGAAATAAAATGAAAGGGAATTTGTAAATGAATGAGGGCAAATTTGAAAACATTTTTATTACACGCCTAAGATCGCTATTATTTTCGTAATACGATTATTATGATTATTATTATAAATACTTATTATTAATAAATAGATATACAACCAAACAAACATAATATATGCAAAGTTGCACACAACCAAGAAAAAGTGCTTATGTCGGTAATACACCTAAAGATAAGTCAGTGAGATAGACAAAAATAAAAAAATAAAAGAATATAAATAATTAAATATCATGATCAGGAGCAGGTGGAGATTTAAGAGAAGATGCAAGTTGTTTAATAGATAATCTAAATCAATAAATTAAAGTTATAGATTTTCAAGAAAATATTTACGAGTATATTCTATATACAATATATGTATACACATATGTATATGTACTTATATATATATATATATATATATATATATATATATATATATATATATATATATATATATATATATATATATATATATATATGTATATATATATATTTATATATTTAAAGTTTAAGCAAGCAAAGAACCACTAACACTTAAATAAGCCTAACTTACGATACATTAAACTTAAACTTAAAGTTAATCAGAAAGTAACTAAAATGAGATATATGATATATGAGATATGTATTAATCCAAACCAAATACTTCTTAAGCGTGACGATTGAAGATATTTAAGTTAGAAAATTAAAAAACACACACACACACACACAAACACATACACGAGCAGACGACAAAAAATTTTACTCTTAAGCTGTACATAGATACACACACATATAATTATAAAGCCCATTGAGGTGAATTTGTTATTAACTAATAATTATTTTTGCTTCTGCTTTTTTTATTCATATTGTTTTTGCACAGCTGCAAGAACTTGGCAGCAACCCCAAAGCGCACAAGTTTTTGCAGCCAGCGCAGAGCTAATAACAGATAACAGAAAACAGACAAAAGAGAGCAGATGACAGATTATAGATAACATATAACGCATTCGCAAGACACGATCTCGCTTCTATTTGCATATATCTCGCATATCCTTTGTCTAATTCAAGTTGCCTACGTCAGCTAGCTTGAAGTAAGAGAATAACGCATCGTACCTTCAACATAATAAATAGTGTGAGCTGTAAAAATGTTACCTGCTTGCTAATGAACGGATAAAGAACACAACACACATACAAAACACTTGTTTGCCCTGTAGAGAGAGTATCATTTGAGAACTTTACAAATTGTGTATATTCACATATATGTATGTATGTATGCAAATACATATTAATACTTTACTTTTGCATATAGTTGCGTTCTTTTGCACAACATTTTGCAATGCATTTCAAGTCCTTAAATGGTTCATTTTGAGTAAACATATCACAGGCTTGCGAGGGAACTAGGACGGGAGCAGAAGATTTTTATATATACATAATGTATTGTATTGTTAAACGTTTATATGTATACGCCGAATAGCTATTGTATTGTTCCTAGCAACAGATTGTAGATATACATACTATATGTATCTAAATACATTCAATTCATTCCTCAGAACTCAGTTGGCTAACGATATTAATTTCAACCTGTCCGTCCATTCATCAGCTTTTTGCACACTGATTCAACTACAGATGCGGATGCCGTTGCATGACCATTGAAACATTCTATATCTACCGCTGAAAACAAAATATAAATATGTAATTATTGCCAGCGATACCAAACAGGGAAATGCATTCAAAATGTTGCTGCAGAACGTCGAGGCTCAACATCCTGTATAACCAAATGAAAAGCGCGCTTTAAAGAACTTCAATACTATCAGCGAGGTTTCCAGCAAGTAATTATACGATACTGCATAGCGACATAGCGATACGTAGACACATATACATATACTTAGACATAGACATAGACATACAAGTGCATACAAACTACTAGCTAATAGAAATTTACACTCTGCTCTAAACATTCGCATACCACAGTAAAGACCTTTCTAGACTAAGCTCTACATTTTATTTAATTTGCTCTCCTCCTATGAAAGACACTTAAATGCTTTTAATAATCAACCAATAACAGCAAGATCAACCGTTCAATAAATGTTAATGTCGGCAAGCAACGACTCTTAAATGCGCTTACCAAAGAAATATATAGATAAATTTGATTTGAATATATATTTGTATAATCAATTAAAGACAATTATACAACTGTCCGCTAAGCAGCTTTACATAGACTAATGTAAATCAATAACTATTCTGAATAGTTATATTTGAAAGACAGATTCTATCCAGTTTTGTACTATATCTATGTATCATATTGTTAACTTTGGCAAGAGCATTTTTGCGGCATAGAACATTATTCATATTCGAACATCTATTTATAATTCCAACTATGAATTCGTTATATAGAGAAGTCACAACAACTTTACACACAGATAAACACTCACACACACACACACATCACAAAAAAAAAACACACACACACATATATATATACATAGATTGTTAAAAAAACACAAGATATATTACGTCAAGTTATTTAAAGAACAAATCCAAAACAAAAAAAAAACAAAAAAGAAACCAAAAAGTTATATTTACTAAGTTCAAACTGATAAAACAAATTAAATACACAACAGCAACAACAACAACAGAGAGATATATCATTTAATGCAAAATATTGACAAGCAAACCAAACTAAAAAGAAACAAAACAAAAAAAAAAAAATAAATAATTAAAGCAAATGGCTGCGTGAAATACGCTTCGAATATATTGTATTTTAATATCTCGACAAAAATCGAAGGTCGAGAAACGACAATAAACTGTGAAAATGAATATATATATATATAAAAAAAAAAAAAAAAAAAAACAAGAAATCCAAAAAGAGAAATTATGTAATTGTATTATATTAAATAAACAGAGAAAAAAGAAAGAAAACTTGCAGAAAAGAAGGCATAAATAGTGACCCAAAGCAGACCTTGAAATTGTGTAAACTACAAATTTAATGAAAACCAACATTTAAATAACAAAACAAAAGAAATATTCATTAAAATTGTTTTCTAATAAAACAAAACAAAACATACTTTTATTTATTTTCGAGATAATAAGATTCCATGCAAATATGATGGACTTAAATATAGATGATGAGGTCAAGGGAAGTTCGTAAGTTAGATCAATACCAAAGAAAAAAATTCGATTTCTTTGTAAGATGTACATTTTTTAAATTCATAGATAGCAAACTAACCAAAGTACAATTTGACATCCACCGATTTTTTTACCAGCTACTTTTTCTTGTATTCAGACCTCAAGAGAATGCTGGCTGGAATGACATTTAGTGCTGATGAAGAGAGAGCAACCCAAAACTGAGGCCTATTGTTTTTTATGTAGAGAATTGAAAAGATTCATAGGTGTTATGTGTGTTTATTTTTCTCAAATATTTTGTCCAAAAATTGTCTGATCTGAGATTATTCTTTGATTATTCTAGGTCTTGCAATACAACTTATTTAGTCATTTCTGTATTATTAGAATCTCACTAATGAAACATAAAATAAACATTAAGCAACAATTCATTTATATATTGAATTAAAACAAATATCTGTTCGATAAAAATGTAAATTTACATATTTACTCCCCAGCCCGCAGTATAAAACACATATTTTGTTGGGGTTTCACATAAAGCGGTGGTATTTTTTTATTTACCATTGATAAACCTTTAATCATATATGGTATGTATAAATAATTCAAACATTTAAGTATTCATTTGCTTATTTATGTGTTGCAATAAATATATTTATGTTAGATGTATGTATATGCGTGTATTTATCATGTCATATCGGGTTCATTGGCGGCAATATTTTTTCTATCATTTACAAATGTTTTCTTTATCTCGCTTGGTTAGTTAGACTTACAAAAAATACGATGTGATTACATACATAATGCGATATCCAGGAGCATACTTGGTATTCTTGTTAGAGTATATCATATTATTAACCCTACAATTGAATAGAAATTATTTTACAAAAGTGTGACTTAAATATGGCTAATTCTTAGCTTTAGTGCGTTTCTTAAAGGAACCAATGTTAAAGACTGTTTGCTGTTTGTTTCAATATATATTTAAATAAGTCAGTAATATATACGAATAGAGTCTAGAATCGTACAATGCATAAAGTTTTAGTGAGCGGCAGCTGAGCGGGGTATCTAACGTGTACTTGAATGCATGTGCTTGTTGGGCTTCTCATTATAGGGTATTATAATGCTAATCAGTCTTCATAACAAAAATAAATATGGTTAAGTTCTCATTAAATGTGCCGTCGGTGCGAGTGCCAAATATGAATTACATTTAAGTTATAGCTTTCATCTTAAATATGTCTTCTTACTTTTTTTATTCCAAATGCATGCATTTTTACTTGTATCTAAAAGCCATGTAGAGAGCGCCTAGAAAGGTTGGAATTCTTATTTTTGGGAGATATGTATGGGAAGTGCTTTGAAGTCCGTGAGTTAATGGTTGCGTATGTGTGCGTGTTTTCGCTGGTTGATGTATTAGCTAATTTCATACAGTTAGTTGCTTTTATAATACATTAGATATCATCATATTGTCGCTTTGTTACATTACATTTACATTCATCTTAAGTGATATATATATAATTATATTTGTGAGACCGTACAAAATGTGCTGAAGCATTATTAATTATTGCTACGACTAGCTGAAGCTTGACTAATGCTCACGTCCATCACTTTTCCTTTGCAAAACTACGGCGATTGCATACATTTTTTGATTCACAATCGATATTGATCCAAAGCTGTTAAAAAGGTATTAGATATTCGAGATACGACTTAAGACTTTAATGCATTAAGTGTAAAGTTTTAGAATTTTATGAGTCAAAATCGATTTCAAATTTCGGCCGATTTTGAAAAGATTTGATTGCAATAAACTCATAAAGCTACTACGGTCTAAATCCGATTTTAGCTAACGGAGCTATGGGAAAACATCAATATTATATATTATCCACTTCACTAGCTCTCCGGCTTCTGATTTTTTTACTAATAAAACCATGCAATTGCGGCTTAAATTCGTATGCATTTTTTCAGTTTAGAGATTTCGTAGCGGAAAAAATTCTAAATGTATTTATGTATATTACTTGATAATAGTTATAAGGGCTATATATATATATATATATATATATATATATATATATATATATATGCCATATGTATGCATGTGGACTTGCTTAGACTTAGACATTACGCCAAGTTCTAGTTTAAATATATATATTATCATAGATGATATGATAAACACAAATATTATTTATTATCTTACACATTGTATACGAGCATACCGAGCAGTGTATATAAATATAGAGTTGTATATATATAGGTATACATATATAATATATAGTATATGAATAGATATCCTTTGCAACCTTATGCGTGGGGCGTCAGTTACAGTGGGCGTAGTTTTTTGAGCTACACGGTAGATGTTTATTATTCAGGCAAATCATAGAATATTTAGGGAAACTTAGAGGTTTACTTCTGCTAGTAAATCAGAAGACATCGTCAGGGCTCGGTCAGACCTCAACAAGAGAACTCTTTGACAATGACTGAGCTATGATGCCAGCTGAAGTTGTAAAGGGCTTGTGGAAGATTTAAGATTTGAGGCTTCTATACACTTAGGATTAAAGTACATTTGTATATATATTTATATATCTGCTTAAGCTTGCCTTTATGCGGTATTACGATGCTAGAGGGAACTATAGCTGGATTTAATATATTAGGTGCTGTCCGGCTCAAGTGCTTAGTGCAGCTGCGCCGTAACATAGAGTCCGCAGTCCTGGTCCGAGGCCATAGAGTAGTTGGCCGAATCTCGATCCTCGTGGATGGTTGGGTGCGTCTCGTGGGGCAGTTTACTGAAGGCGTGATGAGCTGCCCCGTAGCCGAGGTGTCCGTACGGCGACTCGGCCGCTTTGCTGACGTGCGGCAGTCTACGTAGGAAGTGCGGATTGGAGTAGCGCACGCCGTTGGGCAGCGTCGTGTGTGGAACGGAGGAGCCGAGGGCGACGGCTGCGTTGGCGTAGTGCATGCTGGGCGTCTTGAAGGTCGACACCTGCGAGGGCGGGCCCATGGAACTGGTCATGGCCGAGGTGGAGGCATAGCCGCCGTTGTTGTTGCTACCACTGTCGCTGCCGCTGCCACTGCCGTTGGCGAGCTGCTGGCTGTGACAGCCCGCCGGCAGGGGCATTGTGCTGCAATGGGCCGTATAGTCGAACTTCTGCTCAGGTGCGCTGCGCTGCAACGGTAATGTGGCGCTGTTGATGACGCTGGCTGCTGGGTCGG
The DNA here is from genome assembly GCA_035045345.1 of Drosophila hamatofila. Taxonomy (NCBI): domain Eukaryota; kingdom Metazoa; phylum Arthropoda; class Insecta; order Diptera; family Drosophilidae; genus Drosophila; species Drosophila hamatofila. Next base: position 823,480 of record JAWNPA010000018.1, read on the forward strand.
CGGTGAAGCTGGACATGCGCATGTTGGTGCACCGGCCGTATGGCTCCTCCTGTATGGGCGGCTGTGGTGGGCGTGGCGGCGCCTTGCAGCTGACACGCGGCCGTATAATGACTTCCAGTTCGCGTTCCTCGCCCGAGTGCACGCCGCTAGAAGATTCAGAGGGAGCGCGCTCGGGAGGCGAGGTGGTGTTGGTGCTCTCGCTGATCGAGTTGGTGTCGCTGCGAGGCGTGAGCGCCTCGTTTGGCACGCCGGAGTCGGCGCGCCGCAGACAGCGGGGTGTGGAGCTGCAGGCGATCTGGTGGCGGCAAGGAAAGGCAACAGAAAGCGTGAGCGAAACACAAAGTGTGGAGATTGGAAATGATTGAAAAAACGGGATATATAGATAGGAAAAACTGGAATCACTTGGCTGCTCAGCTTCACTTCGGCGCCTGCAAGTGAAAATGAAATAAAATCAGGCGAGTGTCCTGTTACCCTACCGGATGTTGTCACAGTCTGGCACAAATAGACAGGCGGCCAACAGGCAGCAAGGCAAGAGAGGCCGCCCGACCATCCATCAGGCTATGCATGTGGTCTCCGCACTGTCCTGTCACTGATTTATGCTGTCTCATAACGGCAAGCATAAATCTCATGCTGTGCCACAGCGGCGCCCGCAGGCGTGTCACGAGCTACAGTCCACTGGCTTCTGCTTCCCTGAGGCCTCAGCTACGCATCAATCGAACTAAAATATTAATACTGAACTCTGACTCGAAGCCAACCCATTGATACTCCTTTTTGCTAGTTATACAAAACGTGTATACACTTAATTTTGCAAATTTAACATACTATGTTGAATCCCTATCTGATATTTTATAATTCTTCTTACTCTGCGATTCTCATAAATTCAAGGATACTTCAGGGCTATTCAGGTTTTAAGTGAACTATGTGATCACACCAGTGTTTTAAATACAGTACGACTGTATTAATCTTAAAACAAGTAAGAGACTTCTCGATTGCGAGATATTCTAAACCCTTCGAGAAACTAATCTTTCAGTAATTATCCGCTTCTTTCCTGCATACACAAGAAACAACACACTCACACAAACATCGATTGACTACCTTTATGCAATTTTCAGACCGTGATAATAACATTCAAATGCATGTTTTTGCAAATTTTGAGGAAATTTTGTGAATTTGGGGCCGGTATCCAAAATATTACGAAATTGATGCTCAACAAATTAAACAAAATCTATATTCAAAATTTAGAGACTCTAACTCTAAAGATGTATGAGATATATTTTTATAACTGACTTTCGATAAGGTTATTAATCGATAACATTAAAACACAAATAGTTTTCGTTTTTTTTTTTTTTTTTTTTTTCATACAAGCTTCATTTGAGCTCATGTAGTTTCTGAGATCTACGCGTTTAGACAGAAAGATGGACAGGGCTAAATCGACTCAGTTCGTCGCCCTTATAGATATATATAGATATAGATATATTATATCTGAATAAAATATTAATACTGGAGCGCAAATAGCTTAAATTCCTTAACTAACTAGTATAGTATATATAGTCACTCGTATATATATCTTTTAATTAGAAAATATAGTTAATACTCCCCTCTTAGAAGTTGCTTTGTCGAAGTGAGGAATGAATCCTTTGAGTGACAGGCTGCCCTTACTGAAGGAGAGAATCAGAGAGAAGGCAGAATATTGCACGTCGTCTATTATATACTACCCTATATAATATCTAACACCAATAACATTAATAGCTGACTAGCCAAATGCCGCAACATAAAGCTCCTTCCAGTCCCTGCGGCTTTGGGGGTGTGGCACGCGGTGCTTGGCCCGTTGTCTACTTACTTGAGCCTCATGGGTGTGCACAGCGACGGTGACCGGGGCCAGTGGGTTGACTAGATGATGCTGCTGCTGGAGTGGATGCGGATGTGGATGTTGCTGCAGAGGATGATGTAGCTGCTGTTGGTGTATCTGTTGCTGCTGCTGCTGTGGTTGTTGTTGTGGCTGTGACTTGTGCTCGGGTGAAATTTGCATGATCTCGGGCATGGCCTGTGGGGCGCGTCCGTAACTGGGCTGATGTGGATGCTGCGGATGCTGCACGCTGGGCGGCTGTGGCATGGACGCACCTTTTGCAGGCAATGGTGGGGGCGGCGGCGGTGGTGATGCTGCTGTGGCTGCTGCTGGCTCTGTTGTTGGCTGTGGCGGCTCCAGATCGCGCGTGGAAGCATACGTAATGCTGTCGTCGCGTACGCAAGCCAACAACTTGCCCTCCTCGGAGATGTTGTCATCACTGATGCCGCCCATCCCACTTATATTGGCATAATCGTGGGCGTGTGGACGATGCTGCTGGCTGATGGAAGGCGGAGGTGCCAGCTCATCGTATTCGCTGAGGTGCAACAGGCCGCTTACGATGCTGCCACTGCCTAAGCCCTTGCCCACGCCCACGCCCACGCCCACTCCAATGCTGGTGCTCTTTATGCTGCCCATGGTGATGCCCACAACGGCGCCGGCGGTGGCCGCCCTTAATGTCGCGTACTCGCCGTCGTCAATTTCCCCCGTAGAACTGGCAAAACATAGCGAGGTTCCACGGCTCGAATGGCTATAGGGAGTCAGAGTGAAAGAGAGAGAAAGAGGTAGACAGAGAGAGAGAGAGAGAGAGAGAGAGAGAGAGAGAGAGACAGTCAGGGAGAGAGTGATGAGAGAGTTAAATTAGAATGCGAATTTATTCAGATGTTGTACCCACATGTGCTGACCACTTTGTGTTGCACATTGGTTAGTTGGAATTGTTTTTGATTAGCAACAACAACAGCAACAACAACACGAAATGTGATTTAGGTTCATCAAATGTTAATTTCAGTTAAAGGTCAAGACACATTCAATTAGCTAGAGTTAGTAATTCACGTGAAGTTCACGTCTAGTTAATTGACATTTACAAACAAACAACAAAAAGTGAAATGAACAAAAATCAAGTATTCAAATTACAAATAAAAAATAAATAATTTTGTTGACTAAAAGTCACTGAATAATTTTCAATAAAACAGGCGACAAGCGGAACAAAAATAGTTTCCTTTCTTTCTTTTGTTCAGACAGATTTTTTTATATAACACTCTTATTTGGTTTGTGGTATGGGAAATTCGTTTATTGAAAATTGCGAAAAAAAAAACCCCAAACGAAAGTTGAAATGCAAATTGAGAAAAAAAGAAACGCAACAAATTTGATGTCAAATACACAAAATAATTTCTTTTTTAATGATGGTAAATGTTTTAATGAATGTGCATATGTGTGTGTGTGTGTGTGGAATATTAATTAGGAATGCTTGGAATGGAACGTGCAAAGTAAACAAAATGAAATACAACACAGTTAGAAACTAGATTAGATGACTAGAAAAATGATTTGTTTAAATTTTGTTTTTCTTTTATTACTTTGTACTGTGCTGGTGGTGGTGGTGTTTGTTTGTGGTGCGTGAGAGAGAACCAAATGAAACTAAACTAAGTACAGTGTGTGTAGAATGCAGTTTGCAGATTCGTTAGTAAAACGGACAACGGGCACTGCCTTCACTTTTGTTCTATTGAATTTGTTGTTTTTTGTAACTAAAAACGATTTTTTACCGCTTGCCATCAGTTTGTTCTTGGTCACCAATTAGTAGGACATCATCAGACGTACTCGTAACTTCGTTGAAGGTGACCTTCAGCTTCGGCGAGCTGGGCGTCAGCTTCGGCCAGTAGATGTCCTCCTGGGCCACCAGGCCCATGCTCATGCCCACGCCCAGTTCCGTGCTCGTGGCCGTGCTCATCATGTCCGGCTTGGAGGTAGCGCTGTCCATGCCATTGACCGTGGTGCTCGTCGAGTTGCCGCCGCTGCTTGAGTTGCTGCCCGTTCGTTGACCGCTGGACATGAGCAGAGGCTGGGCGCTGGCCTTGTTCAACAGACCGCCATACGTGTGATCCAGCGGGGGCAGCTTAAAGTGCCAGCGTCTCTTGATAGTCAAACAGAGCCAGACGACAATCCACAGCAGCAAATGTATTACTCCCACCAAAGCTGCACAGAAAGATATATATACATAGAGTGAATGAGAGAGAGGGAGAGAGTGGTCTATAAAGAGAATGATTGCGTAGTATGATTAAGTCACAAAACGTGCCTATGAAGAGGGAGCTCGATTGAGCCTTGTGGCTATTCGATACGCGCGCTTTGTTCTACGCAAACTGCCGATTAATGCGAAATCCCTCAAAACAACAACCGCTAATTGGCTTATGACATGGCCAAATAGACAACAGTTCAAGGTGTTGTCAAGGCTTGGCTTATGGGGACTTGTGTGCGTCGTATGGACTCAGTTACGTTTATGCTATTTTGATACGAATTGTCAACAAGCTTATTATAGACTTGATCTGATTATTGGACTGCTTTTACTTTTAAGTGCTTAGATATCTATATATTTGGTTTCCTTTTTATACCCTGAACTTGAAGCCCTTTTATATCATTACAAAGCTCGTATAACAACAGTAATGAGCCCATTACAATGCTAATGTGAGTATTGTTCCAGCTGAGCTAGTTCAATATTTAAAATACTGTTTCAATTGCTTTCTAGAGTTGTATTGATTCATATTGTTATTCCTATCATATACAAATGAAAATAATGCTAAATTTAAAATGAGTTAATCCATTCCCTTGATCAGTTCCCTTATCATGTCCTAAGACTATTGAAAACGGGGATAACCAACACACAAGTAACCAACAAATTTTATGAGCGTTGAAATTTAGAAAAGTTCCTAAAAACCAACTGCAATGTTCAATATTTTACTACATGTTTTCTATATTTTTCTATACATATATTCCATATTTATGTATTAGTTTCTGTTGCATAGTAAGTGAACTCACCTGCCAAGAAGGTTGGACAATGCAAATTGTTCTTGTAGGTGGCGCTGAGATCATTTAGCAGTGGGGCTTTCACAACAGCCAGGGCCAACACGAAGCACAAGGAGGCGCAGTGGGCAAAGTAGATCCACGTTTGGCTAGCCTTCAACGTGATGATGGAACGGTCTCTCATGCGTGTGGCCAGCCTGCCATGTCCATACAGGTACATAACCATCGAGGAGGCCAGCACGAGTGCTGTGGCCAGTAGATAGAGAGCCAGGGTCACGGTGGCGTTCAGTATCAGACCTGGCTGATGCACAGGCATGGCTTCCGCATAGATCTGTAGCTTGTAGAGATTCGAGACGCCCACATAGCCGAGTATGATGTCCAAGGCAGCGACAATCATCTGCAGGCTAAAGACGCAGGCAAACGATTTGGACGTAGTCCAGAAGACGGCCGGATAGCGCACGGACCACACAAGCAGGGCGCAGAGAAGGTTGACAAACTCCGCACTCGGTGGCTGGGCAAAGATGGCAACGTCGATGGGCTTATCAATACCAAAGAACAGCTGCAACATGCCGGCAAAGCCGTCGAGACGGACATACTCATTGTTGTTGTTGTTGTTGCTGTTGCCAGCGGGAACTGGAGCTGGCGTCACAGCAGGCAACGCTTGAAAGTCCGCATCGTCCAGATCAATATCTAAGTCGTCCTCCAGCTGCTGCTGCTCGCTCGACCTGGCTATGAACTCACTGGAGTTGATGCCACTGTCGCCCAGCATATATTCCGGTTCGATTTCCACGCCCGACTTGGCCGCTGCGCGCTTCGAAATGCGTCGCTTTTGCGTCTTGGGCTTAATGGCAATAATCTTGGAATTGGTGGAAATCGGCGTCGAAGGTATTATTAAATCTGGCAGCACTTCGGTGCGCACACGATGAATGCTGCTGTCCCGCGTTGTAGTCTCCTCCTGCTCCTCCTCCCGCTGCTTGATATAGCTCTCCTGCAGCGCCTGCTCATGCGACGTCACATGATGGCGACGAGGCTGTTGTTGTTGTTGTCGTTGCTTGTGGTGTTGCTTGTGGTGCTTGCGACTGTGCTTGTGCTGATGTTGCTGGTGCGGCGGTTGCTGTTGCCTTGTTGTAATTTCAGTTGCGGCTGTTGCTACTGCTGCTGTTGTTGTTGTAGTTGTTGGTACTGCTGTTGTTGTTGTTGTTGTTGTTGTTGTGGTTGTCGTTGCTTTAGTTGTTGTGGTTGTTGTAGCTGCCGTTGTTGTTGTTGTTGTTGCCCTAGTGCTAGTTGTTGCTGATGTGGTCTTGCTGCGCGCCTTATCCAGTGTGCCCAGCCTTTGCCAATTATCCGCTCCAGCATGTTTCTCATTGCTGGATCCGAAGTCTGGCATAATGATAGTGCCCCCATCTCTGCCCACTTCAATGTCATCACCATCGTCATTATCATCAACATCAGCATCAGCATCAGCATCAGCATCAACATCATCGCTATCAGCATCGTCATTGTCATCATCATCATCAGTATCCAACAGTCGCTCATTGCCCTCATCAATATTTCGATTAATTAAATCGGGCACTTCAAAGTATCTTGTCTTGCCCGCAGCTCCGCCGCCTCGTATTGTTGTCTTAGTTGTTGTTGCCGTCGTCTTGGCCGCCTTTCTACCATTACGTCCATCCTTATCACGTGTCAGCTCGAACAAATTATTATTGATGCCTCCGATGCCTCCGATGCCGCCTCGCACTGCCGTAAACATCGTATCGTTGTAGTAGTCCTCCTCGTCGTGCTCCAAGCTGTTCACAGTAACGTTCGACGGTCGCTGTGGCTGCTGCTGTTTTTGATAGGGCGGCGTCGGTCCCACCACCGACATGGCCATCAAATTGCGTCTATTGATAACAACAAAGTCCAATTCGGTTGCCCAAACTTGTTCTGCAATTGAAAAGAGCGAGAGAGCAAGCAGAAGCATGTGAGATGGATGCGTTTAATTAGAGTGAACTACTTCATCCCATGCCTGATTTGCTGGCAACACAACACAACACAAATTCACTTTGAACTACTCCATAACAAAACAGCGCATGTTCAGGGGATTAGCTGCAAAGCACCTCTCTGTGCAGGACACATACGCAACCAAGCACAATCACTCAGCCACTCACACACACACACACACACACACACACACACACACACACACACTGACACACAGACAAATAGACATTCAATCAAACACACACGCGCGTGCTTTAAATAAATATGAACGCAGGTAATGAGCATTTGAACACATTGAACCAAACAAGCAAACGCCACAAGCTGTTTCAATTTCCACTCAGCAATCGTTAATTAAATGGGGCGTTAATAAAAGATTATCTTCTATACCCTGCACACAGCTAGCAACTGAAAGTGATTGCGAGGAAATGATGCCCATTTTTCTGGGTGGTATTAGATATTCAAATCAAGTACATAGTCATGTCCTTTTGATGTACTACAAAATCTTTACGTCCAAAAAACCGCCCAATTGTGGAAAAGAGGCTGATACATCATACATTATAGTCATATATATATTTAAAATAAATATATACAGAAAACAAATTGGGTCTTACAAAATTATTTAAAATATACAATGTTAAAGTCACATCCATATATAGTATATGCATTTTATTTTGATCGCATATTCCACATAGCTCATCCAAATTACTAAATGAGTGCATATGATATTTACATTTATATATGTGTTTAGTATAGAATATTGTTTGATCAATTACATTTCATCAAGTTGGTATCTCTTTCAATAATCAATAAAAATAAAAAACATAGAGTATCGGCTAGTCGACTTCTGAAATGCATGATTACAAAGAAATGTACGTTAAAGCTACGCCTAGTCAATTCCATGAGCTTTACGACGCCATTTTGGATGCCACAAAAAGTGTTGCCTACATTTGGGGAGCTGCTAAATGCGAATGCTTAGCACAGGATAATATTGAAGCCCCGTTGGGCTAATTAAGTGCGCATTTACAGCATATGTCAGGGGTTTATGTGGCATTTAACGACTCTCGGCAGCAGCTACCTTAGCAGGCTCAACCTTTGCTTTTAGCGGAACTCAATGCTCATGTTTATTACGGTCCAGCTCGAAGTGTTTCTTTCTGTTCTTTTTCACTCTCGTTAGCGCAGCTTAGGAAATTTGTTTGTGCCCTAGCGGAATGTGAGCTAATGAATATGAATATAAGCTGAAGGAACACAAGTTCAAATGATTCAAGATCTAATTAAATGTGCTCGCCATATAAAAAGATTGCATATTCATTTAGAATTCATTTGAATTATTTGGATAGTCAGACTTTATATAGTTTTGATTTTAATGTATAGCCCAAGCTAAAAACAATTGCATTTTCCCAAAAGAAATCTCAGCTAATCCCATGATTTAATATTGTTTAATTAATGAATTGATTTAATTTCGTTGAGTTGATTGCTTACGGTTCGTAAGTCGTTTTGTAATCAGCTTAAGTCAATTAATGGATTTATAAATTATTTCATAAATAATATAAATGAAAATTCAGCTTTTATAGCTCAGATCCAGGCGACTGTTTACTTAGGCCCACAACAGGCGCAGTTTGGCTAAATTGTAATGCTGAGCTAATTTGCTTATTTTGTGGATCTCGCTGTGCTCTGAACTGAGGGATAGGCCGGATACTTTGGCCCAGTTAATAACTTGAATAGAGACACGAAAATTTGCCAATTTAACACTTTCATAAAATTATTTATTGGACAAGTTGCTTTAAGAGTATAAAGAACTGACAGAGAAGCCCCTCGGCGGGCGGTCGAGTCGACAGCAAGCAGAGCCAGCTCGGAAATAAAAGACCGAAAATTGCCGAACAAATATTAAAGACAATGGGCTGGGTGATGGGTGCCCGTTAGACTGATGTGGCTATGGTTAGGAAAGGAAAGGGAGGGCTTGTGCGGGATTACACAATGGCTGCCATAATAATATGTCGTCGTTGGCAAACGGCAAGTGGCTCGTAAAACCGACAACACCGAAAATCTGCAGATTAACCCGGCGGCAATGTCCTCGTCTCGACGCTCTACCTCGCCTCGATTATGGCAATGACAATAACACCAACGCTAAGAGCAGCAGAAACAAGAAGAGTACGAAGGACAGCGGGCGAAGGATGCACGAAGAGAAGAGCGAGGCAAAGTAATGAAAACGCGCAAATCCAAGACAAGCTACGCCCACTGCCCAGCTTCCCTGCTGTGGGTAATAGTTGCGATGCCGATAAGCCTCACAGAATGCTTGAGCTCTCCTGCCGCCCGCTGCCCGCCACTCCCACTGCCCTGTCTTGGCTGCCCAAGCTCGCGCTCGTTAAGTCTTTAGCATGAATAATGATAAGTTTCATGCCTTGGCCGGTGCTGGCCGCAACATCTTGGACCACTTCCGGTGCACGTCCAGACCGGCCTGCAGGCCAGCCTTCAACAGTTTTCCCTTGCTCCATTCGAGTGCTGTTTAGCAGCCTTTCATGCGCTCAATATGGCGCATTGGAGGGCTCTCATATTTAGCATCCGCTCTTCTATCACAGTTTTCATTTAGTTTGACGTAACGTCCGCATTAATTATTTATGAGCGCAACACGGCGTATAAGTGATTTGATCCATAAAACTGTTGCCGGATGCTGATCCGTATATCCAGATTTTAATTAAATACAAAAAATCATGCGGTTGGCAGCAGCTGCACGCCAAAATCAAGAAATTTAAATACAAATATAATATTTTAAATTTTGCATTACGATTGGGAATTTTTATTAAAAAATTAATACATTTTGCAGTTGAGCTAAATTCCAATCGAACTAAGTGTTGGCTTAGGCAAAAACTAGCAATTAAATCTTTTAAGTATTTGAAGATTAATTTGGTAGACAAATGAAAGATGACCATTGAGATATTCATAGCCGTTGATTAGATTTCGCCCTAGGTTTTAGCTGGTTTCGACGTGAAACGCTACGTAAACGTGATTAAAGTCTATTTTTATTATAATTTTTTTTACATTAAACTAAATACACATTCTTGTATGTCCACCATTTGTTTACAATTAGAGCTCAAACTTTTTTTTGTCCATACTACAAGTTAGGTTTTTATATATATCTTTAATTTTGGTTGCACATATGTTTTTTTTTTTACGCTCACTTTAAGCATTCAGAATGTCGTAATTTCTTAATTAAATAAAGTAATGCATTTTCGCCTGCGAATCTTACGCTGTGATAACAACCCCATACCCTGCCACACTGCTGCGAGCTCCTCATTTGATATCTTTTCGGTCCACTTTTTATGCGACTTGCGGGAACTTTTGAAAAGAATTTTCATTTTATGATTTCGCGCTGCGCTACCTAATTGCCCCGGCGGTACTTTGGCGCGATTTAATGCTAATGCAAAAGTTAAGAGAGATTCATAGAAATGCAGAATTCTCATACTTTCAGATAGCTCTTTATTGCGATAACTTTAGTGGGAGCCTGTCAATCAGGTGTTAAAGTCTAACTTTGTTAATTCCTTGCAGGAAATTATAATGGCCAACTTACAAAGCCCGATCTGCGGCTGACAGCATTCGGCCCCAGCTGGCAATCCAGAGCAGCTTAGTGCATCTTTAAGAATGTCAGCGAAGTTGACAAATTGCAGCGAAAGGCGGCCAAGCGGTAAAATGGCTAAGGCAGCCGCTGCGACAAGGCATTGCACTTAACTTGACCAACATCCGGACCAATCTACAGCCACTGCCGCAGCCTCAGCTGCAGCCCCAATGACCCCACAGAGACTGGTTGATGTCATGGCCAGACGCGAGTGCAGGACTAAGACGTTGGCTTTCGAACGTTGCACATTTTATTTGTGCCAATGATTTTCTAAACTTCAGTGCGCTAGCGGGGTAAGAGACAGGGCGGCCAACAAGTTGCGCGAAAAACAATGTCCCTGCATGAATTGGAAAAACAAGGACCACAGCCATATCTGCCAGGAGCAAGGAGCAGGCGAATGGAGGAAACAAAAGAAATCGAAATTAATTGAAATATCACATGAAGTGAGCTGAGCTGATGCTGCTGCTGCTGCTACTGCTGCTGCGGCTTTCATCATGGGTCACTCCGGAGTCCGGACTTAAACTCAACTCAGCTCGTCAACGCCTTTATGATGCCATTGCGACCGCCTGCCACATTTTTAATTTACTCCCGCAACTCGTTGCCGGTCCCGCTTCACTGGCGGCTTTGTTTCCATTTATTTCCCCCTCCCAGTCCTCTTCGTTTGCTCGGTGACCGGTTCAATAAACCTGCCATACGGTCAGTCAGCCACATTGGACATGCAATAACAGCAGCAGCGGCACAAGGATTACAATTGCGATGGCCGCGGCAAAGGGGAGCCGACGCTGATTCGCGGATTCGCATGAGGACTCGCTTTAAATGTAGTTAATTCTGATTTGCTTGTCTTTAACCCACAATGCAATTACTTTTTTCTCACTTTGCAATCAATTTTACCGTTCTGCAGCTCGATTTTCGAAGAGAGTTGAAATATTTGCCAAGGCTTGGCAGTGAACGCTTGCTGATAGTAAGTAAATTATCTGTACTATCAATATTAGTCTGTATGCTAGTTACAGCACTAGATATATGTACATACATCTGTACTACTATTATATAATGAGGAAATATTTGATTGTTTTGATTGATTACCAGTCCTACTTTATCCCTGATGAACAAAGCCTATAGAACATTTTCAAAATCGTTGAGAATCCGTATGAAAATATCGATATTGTAACAATAAGTAAAAAAAAGTTTTATTTTGAATTCGCTCGTATTGGATTCGCATTTAAACCCAACAAAAAAGGATTAAGGATTAAGGATTAAGGAGAAATTGTTTACAAATGAGGGCATCAAAAATACGTCAGAATGGAGAATCGTCATCAGAAACTGAAAATCGACTTGCAAGTAAAAGCGTATATATATATTATATAACAAACGTTGAGTACACCTTGTTCACTGCGACTTGAAGAGCAAAATTTTTTAAATATATAAGCTCACGTTGGAGAATCGACCTCTGAGTTTTCCCATCGCCTTTGAGATCTGCGAGAAAGACAGAAGACTCCGACATCTACAGTTCTCAATGGAGTATTATCTCATAAATTGATTGTAATCAACAGTTTTCTTCTGAATAAGATCTGATAAAACCAATAGTGTGTACTGTGCTTCGCGAAAAGTTAGTCTACCTTATATTCAGGAGCCGATATGAAATATTAAATATCAAGTAAGGGATGCTAATAATATCACACCAAGATTAAGATTAGGATTAAGATTTTCAAATGCTTATGATAAACATCAATTCTGTTTTTTGTGTGCCTGTAAATGGTACATAATATAATAATAATATTCTTATAACCGAACTGAAGACTTTAAAGCTTTTACTAACATAAAAAAAAAATTTTCAAAGCCGACTTTCCCTTTTAATTAAGACAGCTAAAGCATTAACAATCTATATGCAAGCTAATTTTTTTTTGTGTGTGCATTTTCCTTTGTTTTTTATCATTCATCGTGACATTAGTTGACTGTGCTCAGAGTGGCATCAGTGCGACTCGGCAGTTTAACTGTACACACATGTGTGTACAAGGTACATTACGACACTCACTCACTCGAACGTATAGAGGAGAAGTACAAACAGAGGCCTGTCGGAGCCCTGAATATCCTTCTTGGGCTTCTACATCTGCTGTTGCTGCTGCTGCTGCTGCTGCTCATTGAGCCAACATTTGCACAGTTTTGGTTCGCTTCGCTGGTTGCCTGGTTGCCTGGTTGCCCGCCTCCGCGCTGTTAATAACATGGCTTATTGCTGCCCATAATGGGCGTGTTGCCCGGCTGCCTGTCAACCTATTTGTATGTGTTTCCATGTCTCTACGTGTCAATGTGTGTGTGTCGACTGTGTGTCATGTGTGTTTACTCCTGCGGTTGTTAGCCTGTGTGCGGCCATATTGGGCATGTTTGGGCTTGTTTTTGTTTGCCTGTGGTACCAGCGGCTCTTGCATATGTTTTTCGAGCAGATTTCCCCAGAGATTGCCGTTGCTTTGAACTGACTTGAGCCGTTGCGCTCTTATGCACATCCTCTGTCTATCCAAATAACTATCCCTATCTCCAGCTCTGTGTTTGTGATATTAGGGCTCTAACTTCTTAGCCAAACAGTTTTATGTGCTAGCGTTATTGTTGAATGTTGAAATCGCATTGCAGCGAAAACCTCGACAATTGTCTGGAGGCCAATTATGACGGTTGCCCAAAACCATTGCTCCAATAATTTCATTACACTGCACAAAGGACACAAATGGTTATTTGATTGCAGCAACAAATGAAATTATGTACAATGCGGCTGCGGCTCCTTATAGTTGCATTTATCAACTGACAATGTACCACGCTGCGTATGCTTAACGGTAATTGCACCAGCTACAAAGTGTCTGCCGTCTCGAGGCGGAAGTTCAATACTGAATGCAAGTGGGCAATAAAACCAACCAAAAATGTCTGAATGCTATAAAAAAACAACAGCTTCCTGTTGACGTAAATTCCAACTGAAAGCGTAAGTTAAAGGTATATTGATTATGCCAACGAGCTGAAGAAATAATTTACCACCTGAAAAACTGAGAACGATTCAGATAATAAAAATGATTTCATAATTATATCATTATCATAATTATAATCAAATATGTCCATCAATAATTCACTATCCGCAGATCGTTTTACCGGAGTTATGGCGCTTGATTTTGATTGTATGATTTTTATGTGTCCTTGTTTTACAAATTATAGTTAGATCAGTAAACTAGAGCATAAACTACATTTCACTTTTTTGTTTTCTGCAGGAAAAATTTGGGAAAGTTTAAAATTTCGAGATTTTGAAAGGGCTTTTAATCGACTCTTGGAAGCAAACTCTATCTGTGCGTGCTATACAGGGCCTTAACTAAACCTAAAGTCTCTAGCTCTTGTAGCTCTTCTAAATCGCATCAATTCAGTGTGGAATATCAGTAACAACAATTGATGAGAAATGACACACTCTAGTGTGAGCAGGGTATATTGCTGTCGACTGTCTTAGTTTTTTACTGCACACTTTCGTGCTGCAAGTGGCGTTTGCTCAGACTGTTGACAGTCGCCAAGTTTATATTGTCAGCACTGTCGCGGCGCACTTCAGTTAATTACACTTACCTTTTGGCAACAGTCCATTCTCGATGATGCGCGCCTCGAGCAGAAGTCGTGGCAGCAGCAAGCACAACGCAATGAGGATATGTACAAAGGCTGCCGTGGGTCCGCCATGGGTCCAAAGGACGCGCAAGGTGCCTCCGCGTGCCTCCTCCTCGAGGCCATCGTGCGGTGCCAGCGTGCAGCGACGCTCCTTGACGCCGGTTGCCAATTTGATGCCATCGTTAGCCAAGTTGCCCACCTGTGAAGCAAAGGAAAGACAGCATTACAATCACTTTTCACACACGCAAGAAGAGGAACAGCAGCAAAATGGCCATCAACCTTAGAGCCTTAGCTGACACTCGCTGCCACAGCTGCAACTCGGAATAATTGCAAAGGTCAACTTCTGCGTCATTCGAAACTATCTGCAAAGTATCTATCAAGTAGCCAAGCCGCATTGATTAGCAAGGCTGCTATGCAGAACGTCCGAAAGAAGAAGCAAATTAAGGAACTAAAACTGGGCTCTCCGTACTTTGTGCATATTTTCATATCTTATAAGTATTTAACCCAGAAATTACTGAATTTCCCATGATTGACATAAAATGACAGCAAAAATATTTGTAATACTGTTGTTCAGTTTTATTGTTTAATAAGTCCTTTTGTATTTAGAAAGAGGTTTGGGTTCTTATAAACTATCGTTTGTGTTTTTAATATACCACAATTGCATTGTAAACAAACTTAAAAAATCCATTTATTTAAAAAACAAAGAGAGGTGTTAAGATTTATTGAGATTTATTTAGGTTATTATATTTATATTTTATACTTTGTAGCTTGAATTCATTTCAAACAATTTAAAATGTGTTTTCACAATATTTTCCAATCCGCATTGGCTGTCGTGCTGTTCGGTACTATTTAAATGAAATGAATGAATTTAATTAAATTGGAATCTTTCAGAGCTGTCGTTGCACGGACATCCAGCGATAATTAATTGTAATCGGCAAGGGTTGCCGAGCCTTTCGCTACTATGTTAATGTATGTAGGTAATTTAAGCAAATTGCTTAAATTGCAATAGCCGGTTTCTCTTGGTCGAACTACGACCGCCTGCCTGGCATGATCAAGCTGACGTACTGGGCGAGCGAATACGTGTATAAGTAATATAGAGAAAACGGAGTGAATGGCCGCAATCTCTTTAAAAGTACACATTCAATGTTTAAATTTTAGACGTAATACCGATTGCTAGGCCCAACAAAATTGACACTGTTCATGAGCTTTGTATTACGGGTATCTCAGTCAATTCTCTTTATCTACAAACAATTGCCGCCACAATCTTCAAGTGGTCTGCGGGCGACCTTTAGGTAATTTACGAGCATCACATGCATACGATACGATCGAGTACAGAGACACGAGAAACACACTTGTGCTCTAAGAGGAGACCATAGCAATAGAGTTAAGATATTTTTAGAGGAATCGATATGTTTGTTTTTAATTAGAATATTCCGAGTTGATACGAAATTTAAATAAATGACATAGGTATTAAGAACAACACAGATACCAACTTATACAATCCGCAGTTGAACCATTTAAAATTTTTGTTGTGTCAAAGTTTTTGCTGATGCAGCCTTTTCGAGTCCATCCTCATTTTAAATATTTTATTTTTCCCAATCAAAATTTGCTTTAATTTGTTTGTATAAATAAAACAAGCCGTAAATCAAATAAAAGCTTTTTACAGCACTGCCAAAAATATTCCACCAAATTGAAATCCCCGGCGAGGCGGATGCCCTCAAAACCATACACAACGCCTCCAGAGGGCTCCATTTGCTGCTGAATCTGAAACTGAATCTGAACTCGCAGCGTGACGTGCAATTAATAAAAAATAAAATAAATATATAAAACTATGCAAAACAATGAGAGTAAAATATTAAATAAACTGCTGCGTTTAAAACAAAGCAAAAGGTGTTGCGGGTGTTTTGCGTTTGCATTTTTATACGCGAAATATCGCGTATACGACGCGTTGGCGCATAAAAAATGCACGTGACAAATGGTAAAATGAAATATTTATATATACAGCGTGCGGATTCACACACCCATGTGTGTGTATGCATGTATGTGTGTGTGTGTGGAAATAAGGGAAACATAAAAATCACGTGCAGCATATAAATAAATGTGCGCTGTTGGGCTTTTAAATTAAAAACAAGCAGACTTCATAGAATCACAGTGAGAAGCGAGAAGCGAGAAGACAACCATGGAAAATGGAACTCGCTGCGCTTTAGCTTGCTTAGCTCTTTGTTATTGTTTTTGGTTTGACTGCGAGCTCGCTTAGGGAAAAGAGCATATTAGTTTTGTGCATGATGATAAAAACCATTAATCAATAAAAAATAAAAAATTCGATTGGACCAAATGCTCTCTACACGATCGAAATGACAATAGGAAATATAGTCTTAGGTTAATTTATGTTGAATGGGTCAAAATACTTTTAAGACTCGTCTAGATTCTTTGATATATTTTATTTACAGACTTATTTTATTACACAGCGAGATATCAAACTTATTTGAAATTAAAATTACGTGTTTTTTATTTTTGTGATTATATCTCTGGCTTATGAAGTAGTAGTCGTAGTAGAGGTAGTATTAATAGTAACAAGAATCTCATTACCAAGCAAAGTTTGTTCTCGTATTTGTTTCAATCAATTGCTGAGGTAACATTCCGCATATGTTTTAGGTGAGTACTTCCGATACTCTTACGAGCTTTTAGTTGGTTTGCCTTGGATTCGTTTTATTTCGTTTGGTTACGTTTTGCCGTGAAGCAGCAACAATGATTGCAGCTCGCAAAAAGCGAAACGCATCTGAAGTGCACACGCACCCACAAGGAGGAGAGCTGCAGCTCTGTGGATGTGAGCACTTGTGCAAGCGAGCTGGAAAATGGACACCCATTTAGCCAACGAGATAATAATTTAAGCGCACCGACATATCGCGGCTTAAAACCTCTCCGAGCCCTGCTAAAAGAAGCAGCACAATCACCAGCATCGCTCTTTATTTCCTATATATATATGTATATGTGTATGCAGTAGAGTGTGTCGAGGTGGCAGTCAGCCCTGAGTCAGTCACTTCAACATACAAATGGGTATATGTTATGCCAGCCGAAATCAGCAATCTACTTGGCAACTGTGCTTATGTACGCTGGCTACATGTGGCTTTCGGGTTTATTTTCCACAACAAAATTAAACTGCTTAATGCTCATTTGAACTGAAAAATTCCCGCAGATGTGCATACAGCATTCAATTCTCATTCAATTATTTAAAAGCAAACAATTCTGTAAACTGTCTTAGGTAATCCTCTCAACTCAACTCAATATATCTTGTTACTACAGACTACAGGACGGCCGCCTAAATAAAACGGAATAAAAAAAATATTTAAAAGTAGAGGAAAAGTCTATAAATATATCAGCAAATTGATAACAAATATTGTAATAACATTTTTTCAATTTCGAAGTCCATTATTTGTCAAATTTTAGAGCAAACAATTGCCAGGTAAAAATTATAGAAATAATAATTTCCTTACGAATCGGCGAATTATCGATTCGTGACACTTTCAAAAACAACTTTATTTTATTCCGTTTCGATGTATCCCCAAATTGAGTTAAGAGCAAGCAATGTTCGACGGGTTCCGGGACATGTTTGTTAGCCAAGTGCTGCCAGTTGGCTTTTTGTTCCTCGCAGTTGCAGCAGCAGCAGCAGCAGCAACTGCAGTGGATGATGGTTTGCGTGAGTTATGCAAATATAAGTGATTTCGATAATTATGTGTTGTTGTCATTGCAGAGCTCGGCACGACAGTGGAGACCCACGCTAAGATAGTGGGTGGCCATCCAATAACGATTGCCGATGCGCCATATATTGTCTCGATTCGAGCTCGCGCCCTCCACGAGGCGAACTTCGGCGACGGCCATATGTGCGGCGGCTCTGTGATATCCCAGCGTGTGGTCTGCTCGGCTGCCCACTGCTTTGAAATGTGGGTAAAGATATGCTCAGATATGACTTAATTGTCTGTACTATCTACGCAAAATTTAGAAATAACACGATGCCGGTGCAATTTAGAGATTCTGAGAACTTTGTTGTCGTAGGCGGTGTAACCTCTACTAAGGTAAGGAACGAGTTTACCGTCGTATATTTGGTAGAACAGATCATTGGACACAATGGATATCTTCGATCCACACTTGAGAATGATATTGCGCTGCTATTCCTCAATGATATCATACCGGCTCACTCTCCGTACATCCGCCCCGTGTCGCTCCTTAGACAGCCCTTAAGCCCTGGTACCTTTTGCTTGATCAGCGGCTGGGGCAACCAGCAGCAGCAGCTTATGGAGGCTATCGTGCCGATTGTGCCCCAAGGCCTCTGCTCCTTCATCTACATGTTTCTTCCCAGATCTCAGATGTGTGCCGGCTGGCTGCGCGGCGGCATCGATGCTTGCAGAGGGGACTCGGGCGGTCCCCTCGTTTGCATGAACTCCCTCACAGGGATTATTTCTTGGGGCGTTGACTGCGGCCGGAGATTTTTTCCAGGTGTCTACACGAACATCTCTTACTTCATACCCTGGATCGAAATGGTTAACGCTACGTTCAATTACGATGAGTTCAAGCCCATGAGCCGATTCCTGTTGAACAAAAGCAGCTGCTGCCGCCAAAATTTCTACTTTCTTCGAAATGCTTTATTATTAATAATAATCATACTAGCTGCATGAAAGAGTAATTCCTTATGAGATACGTATGTATACGCAAATCAGAATCATCCTAATCCTAATCTAACATATTGTCAATCAAGAGTTTAATAATAATAGTGATTAAAATAATCATTTTTATTATATCCTGAACCCATTGAAAATGGGAAATCAGGGTATAATGGTTTTGTTAAAAGTATGTAACACGCAGAAGAAGGCGTGGCAGACCCCATAAAGTATATATATTCTTGATCAGGGCGACGAGGTGAGTCGATTTAGCTCTGTCCGTCTGTCTGTCTGTCTGTCTGTCTGTCTGTCTGTCTGTCCGTATGTTTGAACGCGTCGATCCCAGAAGATATAAGAGCTAGAGACTTGAAATTTTTTTCGTAGGTCCGTATATAGAGCACGCATATCAAGTTTGTTTCTAAAAATCGATAGCTACTCTCGTTATTTTGTTATCGAAAACCAGTGAACAAATTATATTTCCTACATCTTTAGAGCTAGATTCTCCAAATTTGAATTATTTCAACCGTATTTTAAGTACTAGAGACTTGTGCGTTGGCACATATACACATTTTCATGTTTTTATCACGGTTTTATTAAGATTGTCAGTCTAAAAAATAAGTTATTAAACAAATAAGTTCCCACAGTAAGCCCACACAGCAGCCCATGCCTGTTTATATGTG
This sequence comes from Drosophila hamatofila, assembly GCA_035045345.1. Lineage (NCBI taxonomy): Eukaryota > Metazoa > Arthropoda > Insecta > Diptera > Drosophilidae > Drosophila > Drosophila hamatofila. The sequence goes on from JAWNPA010000018.1 coordinate 842,878, forward strand.
CGTGCGTATGTGTGTATGTGTGTATGTGTGTGTGCATGTGTGTGCATGTGTAAGTAGAAATGAAGTGAATTATTGAAATATCAGTTCCTGGAAGGGTTCAGGGGATCTCGTAGTCGAGCAGTCTCGACTAGAGCTTTCCTACTTGTTATAATTGGATAATAAATATAATAATGATTATATAACTTATATTACGATTTATTATGTAGAATATGAAAATCAAAAGCTTTAATAAAAGCATTCAGAAAGATGTCCATTCGGTGCTCTAGCCAAGACCTTCAAATCTTAAAATAGTCTCACATAAATGTTAACCCTGACACGAACTTGAAGTCCACAATTTTAGATAATCAATCATTATTCTATTGCAAATGCTCTTTTGCTTAACTTAGCCATCGAAAGAGCAATAAGTTCTGGCCTGCTTCTACCTTCAACTGCACGTTTTAACTCATCATGAAACTGGATACAGAATGTGAGTCTCTTGGTGCCATAGTCTCTATTCAGTGGCTAAAAGTGGGCAAAAACTATGCATTCGAAATAATTGGCTGTAGAAAAGGAGCATATACTGCCTGCAAGCTATTTCCAATGACTGGGACTTCGCCTATGCCTGTGCCTATGCGTGTGCCTGTGCCTGTGTGTCCTGCCAATACTCTGATAGCCTCGCGTCAATGACCACAGTTGGGATTCGGTTTTTACTCAGTCAGTGAATTGGCCTTTGCTGTTGGCTTTATTAAATGGCTGCCGTGTGATCAGCCCCTCCCATTCGTCTCAATTATCCCGTCGCTGTTTGATTTGCGTTGACTGCCGTGCTGTGGCTATGGCTGTGCTGTGACTGATAGCCAGCTTTTGGTTGACTCCCGGCTGGAGTTTTGTATGCGACGCTGTGGTCTACGTGCATATTTGCATAAAATTTTGAGCCAAATTGTGAGCCACACTTTTGATACACTTCTGACGCATCGAGTGCGGCATAGTCTGCTCGCGATAGTTCTTTCTGCTTCATTTTCATTCCACTCTTTCAGCTCTTAAGTTGTCTAGAAACAAGCCAATTATCTGTGAAAGAGCCGCGGGCAGCTTGTCCTTACACTGTTTGTCTCCTGGCTTAAATACCAGCTAACAAAAGTGACAGAGGACATACTCTTCCGTTGCCTTCATACTTCGTGCATCGTATGCCGTAGAGCCAACGCCATATCTACAATATACAGCTGCTCTCTCTCTCTCTCTCTCTCTGTCTCACCCTCCCTCTCACACACACTCTTGCTGGTGCCGGATATTTCAAGTAGCATTAACAGAGCATGTCACAAAAGATACTATACAAATATACAAAATGTAGATCCTTCAACTCTTATTTTATATATTGTTATGTATATCTTTTTTAAAGAATTGAATTTTGATAATTGAAAATACATCTCCCAGCTGTATTGAAATGGTCTTATCCAAAATTTGCATTTATGTTTTTTTTTAATTTTGACATTATCAATAACCTGAAATGCTAAGATATAGTCCTAGATAATTCTACATAGGATTCGCCTACCCAATATACCCAACTTAAGCCTCTTAATGCATAGGGTATATAAAGCCGTTTGCAAGTTATTGTATTTTTCTATCGAGCTTTTGCCAGTGCCATCGTCTGCCATGCACTTCAAATAGACAATAAATAAAGCACTATGTGATAGAGAGAGACGGCATCTGAGTGAGATGGGAAATGAAAAAGCCATAATTGCATTTATTATGCTGATAAAAGCACAGACATGAACGACACATACCTACACAATATGCGAGCGTTTTCTTCCCTGTGTGTGTGAAAGGATAACCAACGCAGTTGTATCAATGTATGTGCGTATGTGCGTATGTGTGTGTGTGTTTGTGTGTGCGTACTGCATTCTCCACATTGGCAGCCATTTTGTGGCGCAGCACGAGTCAGAAGCTGGCCAGGATAACTGTCCAGAAGCAGGAGCGTATGCCTTGTTTGTTTGCAAATGAATTTAATAACGAAAATAATGCCACTAAAATAGTTTATAGAGAAGCAAAGGATGCACAACAGTGCGGACGACCAACGCCGTCAACAGAGTGCAAAATAAAATTGCATTATCGTTCATCGAGCGTCAGTTGTTTACCCAGACAACCGCACAGTTAATTTCGTGATCCCAAATTAAGTTAAACCCCAGTTTATTCAAAAGAAGCGCTTACCTTAAATACGGCCGACGTGAAGAATACGGGCAGCAAAATAAATACTACACCGGAGAGTACAATTTGCAGATTAAGCTCCCCGACGGGCTCGATTTTCCATGGTATTAGCGAACAACCTGTAAGTAATACAAATGCATCTGAGTTAATTAAACCATAACAGGAGAGGCTTAACAGCATTCGTCTATACTAGTAGCTGTGTCAACGAATTAAGCATAACAGCAATGACTACTGTTACATTCACAACTTTACCAGCAGCAGAAACTGAAAAATAGCAATTCAAATTTGCAGCAATGTTAACTAAATAATATTGTTATGTAAGCTCCGATATACTTTGTATCTCTGCTAACAGCAGCAAAATGGTGGCTTTGCAGTATCAATTGATGTAAATTTCAAATAGATGTATGTATTTAAATCCCAAATGTTAGTGAAATGGTGGCTTAACAGCAATAAATGATGTTAAGCCTGGATAGATAATCAAATCAGAAATGTTATTTGGCATAGGAAGATGCTTTGAAGACAAATAGCGAATGGCCGCTGAAAAAATCAAGGAATGAGCAAAACTATTTTTAAAACATGGATTTTTATTTATGTGATGGATTTGAATTAAAAAATAAGTAAAGTGGGAATGACTAGCATCATTAAATGCATTGATAGAAGACTATAAGATACAATGATTGTATACTCGTTATAGCTTTCAGAAAAAATTATAAGATATTAAATTTCACAGTTTAAAAGATTTTCCTTTTTATTATAATATGAGACTTACCGAGGAACCTGTAGGCTCCATGCATAGCCAAATAGCCTTGAAAGAGTGTTAGCAGTACGCCATACCAAATCGACCAGAGCGAATTCAGATGCAGATAGCTGCTGGAGTCGTGGCCAGAATTTTGTAGATTCGTATATCTACTCTGATGGCGCTTCGATTTGATGTACTTAGCCTGAAGCTGCTGCTGTTGCTGGCTTAGGCTGTTGCTCGCTGCGGTTGCATTTGTTAGTACCGAGTTACAGATGCTCGAGTTGAGGCTGCCGGCGCCTCCGGGAACTCCACTTCCACCGCCTCCTCCGGAACTACCGCTGGCTCCATGCTTGCCGCCCATTTGAAATGGAGTTTACTTGCCTAGTCCCTTTGTTTGTCGATTCTCACGCTTTTGTTTTCTCTCTCTCTCTCTCTCTCTCTCTCTCTTTCTCTCTCTCACTATTATTTTCTCTATATGTGTCTCAGTGTTTGTGCTATGGCAACAAATGTTGACAGTAAATTTCACAGCTATTTGTATTGATTTCGTGTTGATTTTGCGCGTTGATTTTCTATTTGCTTAAGTGATGCTCATTGTTGTTCCCATTGTTGTGTGCTTTGTTATTGTGGCCATTGGTATTGTTGTTGGCGATATTATTTGCTCGCTGATATGCCTCATTTTGTGCGTCCAGCATTTCTTGATTGCTGCCGCATATTTAGCACTGAATATAAATTGGCTTCCTTTATATGCGTGCGTTGATTAGTTCTTTAGTTAGCTAAAACGAGAAGTGGTATGAAAAGAAATGAATTAACGGGAATAGAACATGACTTCAGAGCTAAGTACTTATGTTTACCTATTGGCATAGCATATTCTATACACTAAGTCAGTAATAGTTTGGTAGAAATAAAGTATAGAATATTATATGTCAGCATATACTAGTCTTATCGATTTTTCTCTCTTTCTAGAGTTTAACGCTAGCATTGTATATTCGGGAAAATTGTCTATGCAACTAATAATATAAGTTAATTTAATTTATATTTAAGTTAACTATCTATCGCCTAGTCAATCCCCAATTAAATAAAAGATACATATAACGATACGGGTCCTTAGCATTGTATTTTAATATCGTGTTTCTTTTAAATTACCCATATTTTCACTACTATTTAAGAGCATATCATTAAATTTGAATGCACACTTTCCTTTTTTAAAAGCAAATATAAGTATATCATTTTAAAAACCATTTTGCTGCAGTATGGTAAAAGTTTTATTTTCTAGAGTATTTTGTTTCCTTTTATAAAATTCATTTTTAGCTTTAATAATTGTCTTCATTTATTTTTCAATAGAACTCAACTGACAGGAACAGGTTACATACTTTCCACTAAATGAAATGAAAGAAACACAAGATATTTCCATACTTTCCACACTATTTAAAGTGGTAATCCAGATCCAAATACTAACGAGTTTTAAGCGTAAAGTGTAACTTTTTGAAAATAAAATTTGAATTCTGTCTGAAAAGTAGCTTAAAGCAGCCGTAAATCAATCGGCAGAGGCGTTGCCACAGACAGTCGCCTTCCTTCCATGGGCCTGCAACAAGCAATTGTTTGTCATGTGGCAGTTGTTGCTGTTGCAGATGGCGCATAATTAAGGCGTCGTGGCAGACGGCCAACAAAGCAACTGGAGCCCCGCGGGAGCCACTGCTTCGGAGGTGCCCACATGCGTGTATGCATTCAAGTGAATGTGCCGTGCCGTTGAGTCCCAGTTGTCTTTGTCTGGCGCTTGTTTTATGCGTCGCTCCTTTGAGCCGAAACATGCATAATTATAGACAACATATAGGCACACGAGCCGGCGCTAATGGCAACCAGGTAGGCCTCGTGCATTGCGTGTTCCGGTCGGGATTTGCTGCAAGGCTACAGCAACGAGAACACAACCGCAAAGTGTTTACGAGCTGTTGTTGCTGCCGCATTTCTCTTCTTTTTTTTTAATTTTTAACAAAATGTTGCGTTTTGTTTAACAAGCCACCAAGCCATGCCAACCAGCAGCACAAATAGTCAAGCTTAATTTGTCGCTTGTCAAGCGAACATTAAATAGTTTGCTGTTACACGTAATAAAAACTGCAACAAGTAATTATTGGCAATGTGTTGGCAATGTAATTGGCAATGGTCTGGGGTATTTACAGGTGAAAGCTGCAAGCCTTTATTAGGCTTGGGAGTCGTGGATATGCTGCATGGAAATATGATTGTGATAAAAATATACATATTTCAAAATATAATACAATACATGCATACTATCGGGGTAAATTTAATATAATTTAATTTAGGAATACTTATAGCTTTTATAAGTAAAATTGAATTTATATATACGTATAAAAAAAAATATTTGTGTATAAAGCTCAATTTCACAAGTACATATAAATTATCTATGTATAGAAAATATGTAATCTTAGCTTAGTGGCTAAAAAGCCTCTTGACTCGTAACATGAAATAAGTATTTATGTTTGATAAATTCGATACAAAAGCGAAAACTGCGTATTGTTTGTGTTACATCTACAACTCAAGCCAAAAACACACCTGAGTGTATGTGTTAGCTTTGGCATAAAACATATTATTTGGTGCTTCAATAGAAGCTCGCCAAAGCATCAAGCAGAGATACATATAACAAACAGCAACAGCCTATTACTGCAAGTCCCACACACACAACCCATATACATATACATATGTATATAGGCACATATGTATTCCATATACTCGTAATTGTGTAGTCTTGAGCTGTGTCCACAGTCCAGCTGACAGTCGACTTGCTGCCGGCTGACGACTGCCGCTAGTCGCGCTTGGCAAAGACTTCCTCTTACATGTTGATATTAATTTTATGTTAATTACAATCTTTACATGTTTGTTTGCCTCCCGCCCTCGCATCCTCAGCTCAGGCCATGTGCTTTGGTGCTTGGATCCAAGTTCTGGTTCGCCACTCCAAGGGTGGCTCCTGCTGCTGCGGGTGTTCCTTGTGCCTTGATATGCTCAGCATCAGATTAGCCTGTCGCAAAAGTCATAAATGCAGATGCCGACATTTCTTTTGTCCCCCTTGGGGCATTTGCTTTGTTTTTAAGTCGCATCTCAGCCACTCGTCAACCCTCCCACTCTTGGCTCTGCAACGTTTACCCCAACCGCTTGGCAATTTGTCGCGTTCGCACGACCTTAACGCAAAATGAAACAGCCACTTTATGGCTTGTGTGTGTGAGTGTGCTGAAGCTGTGAGTGTCTTTGGTATGCATCTCTTAGCGTCACCGTCCTTTGTGACTCATGGCGTGAAATAAAAGTGAGCTCTTGATACCTTTAGCAAAACAAAAGAGTGGATACGCTAACTTTTTCATTCCTTGGTGCGCGTCGGGATTTTCAAATTCATTAGGTTAATACCTTTGGCACTCCTATAGAAAAGCCAGCTTTGTCTCCTTAGCAAAACATGAACTCAACTGACTTAGGTTACATGCTTTCCACCACGTGCAATAATATAAACAAGTGGAATTGTACTTAATCGATATACTTCTTCGTATATATTATACGTAAATAATAAATAGTAAAAAAAAAAAATCTTAGGTTTTAGTATTCATTTGAATTTTTTGCTTAAATTTTTAAAATTTATAATTCAAGAAATCGTTCCACGTATTTGCAAGGGTATTTAGGCTTCGGCTATAGAAACTACTCCTTTTTTGCTGTTATCGTTTTGAATGCGCGTCGTGTTGCAAATGAAAAAGTTCACTTAACTGCATTTATCTGGTTTGAGTATAGTTCTTGACTGCATTGTGGCCACGGCGCGACGTTCGACTTTATCTGCCCCAGCCCCAGCCCCAGCCCCAGCCCCAGCCCCAGCCCCAGCCCCAGCCCCAGTCCGCGCTGTGGCAACCGCATTAGCCGCCATTACCGTGCATGCCACACAGCCACTTCACATGCCACCGAAATATGCTAAATGGCACTTGAGCAGTAGTCGAGAGCATGCCCAGCCCGCGGATACACTCTGCTACTACTCTGCAAGCGAAGGGGCCATACCTTGGCACCACCCACGATTACTTTTGGCAGTTTGCCTTCAAGAGACTCAAGTCCACTCATGCTAATTTAAATGGAGAGCCCAGCCGCCTGTGCATGGCTTTCACTTCGACTCCCGCTCTCTCCTCACGTCCAGCTGGGGCTTTTTGAAGTTAAATGAAGTGGGCGAAGAACAAAGCAAACAAACAGAAAATATTGTTGGCTCGTGCTCGCTGCAAAAAGAGTTGGCCAAACACAGTTGGAGCGCGTCTTTTTGTCACAGCCCGGTTGCATGCCACGCTGAGTGGCAGGCACACAGCACGGCTGGCAAACCACCAGACGCTGTCAATTTTCATTTTGTACATTCATAATTCTATAATATATATGTATATGTATTTACCGATTGACGTTGATGCTGGTGGTACCCTATTCAAAATGAGTTCATGACTTGAGCGTTTCCTGCAACATTTGCTTCATTTGCATAACTCGACGAACGGCTGCACTTTGTAGCACATACTTTTGTGCACTGCGGAATGCAGCTGCATCTGATTCTCAGACCCCCAAATCAAACACAAAACAAACCCCTCAAAGAGTGGTAGGGATGCTGTGCCAAGTTGGTTTTGGGGCACGCGACAACTGCTTTGCAGCACCACCAAGCCGCATAGCCAGGGTTGCAGGCAGCTCTCGTACGACAAAAGAAACAGAAAGAAATTGAAAAAAAAAACAATTTTGTGCAGTGCTGCAGAAGCTAAAGTTTAACAAAGATGCGAATGGAGGGAGAAGAGGAAGAACACGTGGCATGTTTTGAATTGGATTTACACATGTGCCGGGCTAATACGTGTCCTGCACAGCGACGTTTTTCAATTTCCAGCAGCCACAGACGTGAGACAGCAATGCAGCAAAAAATCATTGCCTACTTTCTGGGGCACGCTTTTTAAGTGGGTCAGCCACACAATAACTATGATTTATCATAATGCCAGGCCCAATATTACAAAACTAAACAATGAAATTCAAAATTAATTTTACGCGAAATGCAGCTCAAAATTTATTAGCGCAATTAAATTGTGTCAAAAAAAGAGTGCTCAGAAATAAAAGCGCATAAAAAGCGAGTACATAAATTAGCAAGAAGCAGGCTAAATCAGAATAGTTGCACTCGTTTAACAACACTAACAACCACTCAACAGCCACCAGCCACCATACACAGCCCAGCAGCGAGTGGTCACAGCACCACATGCCACCACCGTATAAAAAACATTCGACAGCACGCATCGTAATGCGTTGAAATGCGTCGAAATGCCACCAATTTTGTAGAGCTTAAATTGCGTTAGACATTAGATGAGAGCAGAGACGAAAGCCAAGCTAACCACCCCGATATTAGCATTTAGCGAGGGTGTGTCAATGCACTGCGACAAAACTCGGCAAACATAAACAAACTTTCGATTGGTTGAAAAACTTTCTAGAGATAGAAATAAAAAATATATTTAAGTAAATATAAAGTAAAATTAAAGTTACAACTAACAATCTAACGATTTATACTTTATCGATAATACATAAGTATATTAATATTATTTTAAATTGACAGCTCCTGCTATTTTTGAAATTCTCTTAAACACTTTTTGATATTCTAACCATTACATTTTGAATAAAAGCTTCAACAAATTGTATTTTGAATTTTAGCAATTATAATTATTATAATTTAAAAATTTCTTTCAGTGCATGGACATTTTCCCAGACATTTGCCCAGTGTATATGTTGTTTTTCCTTTTCGCCTGCATTCCGGGCAAAGCTCGTAAAAACGCCGGGAATTTATCGCTTTGGAGTAGATTTTTGGGGTAGAGAACGTAAAACACAAAACACCGGGGGTTGTTATTGTTGTTGTTGCTGTTATTTTTGTTGTTGTGCAATTGTCGTCAGTTGTTGTAGTTGCTGTACGAGCGGGTCTGTTTGAGGCAAAACTTTTGCCGCTTAAAGAAAATCGATGAAAATCCTTGCCTCCTCCACATGGCTCCCACGTCGATAGGCCAACCCCCGGTAAGTACACGCACAGGTGGTCACACACACACACACACACTTATATATATTTGTTATGTATATGTGTGTATCGTCGTTTCAATAGCTCAGGACACGCCACATTAGGCGACATTTTGTTGTGATCAAATTGTGTTGCTTTCCGGGGCGCTGCCAAGAAAAGGCTTTTCTTTTCGTTTAAGGAAACTGCGCACTTGGCAAAATGTTTGAAAGCCAAAAAACGCTTTCAGTTGCAGTTGACGTATGAAGTGTATAAATTGTATTCAACGAGCCGTCCCAAACAACCTTTTGCTAGTGCCTTATGTATTTTTTATTTATTCATTTATCTAGAGTTGTTTGTATTTGTTTATATATGTGTATTTGTATATATGTATTTATTTATTTGTATCCCTCTTTTTTATTTGTTTATTGTGAGATATTTTGGCCCAGTCGATTCCATCAATTGCACTCGTAGTTAAAATTGGTTTTTTAATTAAACGAAACGAAACGAAACGAAATGAACTCTACTCCCAGTCCCTATTTCGCCTACGCCTTTTCCAGCATTTCGATCCCATTTCCCCTTTAGATAAAAGTTGAAAATTGCATTGCCAGCGAGTCGTGGAAACGAACTAAATGCTATATATGCTCTCTTCTATTCATTTATATGCCACGAGCAAAGTTTCAAGCCGAGCCATATAGACAACCACAACAAGTGGAGCTTTTAGCTTGCTGATTGAATGTGTGAGCAGTGAAATTAAATTAAAGCAAGCAAACAGGCTGTGAACAACTACTAGATACTCAGCTACAATTTGGTCAGAAATAATCTAGTAGTTGTATGAGTCCCTAATATTTGTTAATTATTATATCGCAGTTTTTCACTTCTGATAGATTATATAAATGTCATGTGAAAAATGTTTGCATTGAGTGAATTCCAAAGAGAATGAAAGCCATTTGGGCTTTTATTATATATATATATATATATATATATATATATATATATATATATATATATATATATATATATATATATATATATATTGTTTACATTGCTTACATTTGTACAAAGCATAAACCAAACTATTTGTTTGTCTCTAATAAATATTGAATTACATCAAATCAGATAGAGCAGTAGATACAAGTGCAGAAAAGGAATTTCACTAATGCGCAATTATAGTGAAATAATTTAGAGTCAAGAAAGCATATGGAATTCCCTAAGCACATAACTCATGCAAAGGCCACATAGTAAATATTTCTAATTCGCCACATTTGATCCTCAATTGTTTATATGATTGCATTTGGCTGGGCAATTGCAAAATTGTAATTGAAATAAATGGCACGTTGTTTGCACATCAATGGCCAACGTTCATTTCAGCCAAGGGCCAAAGGAAACGGATCCGCATTTGTAGGTCAGTGTGTGCATTGGATGTAAAGTATGAACAATGTGCTAAAGACCCTTTGTCTTTGTCTCAGTGCTGGTTCTTTTATCCCCGACCTTTGCCTGCCAACCAGTTTAATTGATTTCCTAATGAAAGCGCGAGCCTCAGAGCTGTTTGTATTTACATTAATGCTCAGCACAATACAATGGCAAAGCAATTCACTTTATGCAAAAGCCTTCAATAAGCTGTGAATTATTTAAACCTATCTGCACATTTTATTGGACAGCAGCAGCAGCAACAGCAGCAGCAACAGCAGCAGCAACAGCAGCAGCAACAGCAGCAGCAACAGCAACAACATCGACAGCCGCAACAAGACATTAAAATGTAAATTTCGTATAGAATTGAAATATTTGCAAATATGCAAAACATGTTTCAGAGATGGCAGAGGTAAAACCAGAGCACAAAGGTAGAAACGTTGTAATTCAGATGACTAGTATGTCAATTATGCAGTACTTTGTGGTACTGTGCTGGAGGGCGTGTGCCGTATGCTGGATGGCAATCACGAGGTGTCCAGTCCGTCGGACTCTCGACTCAAGTATTTTCTCATAAATACGGCAATAGCAAAGAGCTAGAAACCACACGACCATAAAGATAAGCCAAGTGACAGCCAGAGAGACAGGCCGACAGACAGGCGAGCCGACCGCAGGGAGCAAGCCGGTTGAGTTGCAAGCTATTAAAAATTGTAAATGCCAGAAATTGAGACAAGACAAAAGTTGACAGCAAATTTTCAATTTCAGTTAATGTCGGAGCCGAGCAAGCGAAACGAGAAATCATAAAACAAACAAGCCAACTGCAGTTGTAGAATAAATTCTGGGCAAGCTCCAGACTTTACTCCTGTTTGTACTGGTGCTCGTCACAACAATAAAGTTATTGTGACCCAGAACAAGGCTTCATTGCCGATGCTCAGCAAATAGCAGTCAAGTGAGCGTTGGGCGGAGCGAAAACCACAGCTGGCAACGGGCAATGGCGCAACGGACAACTGGCAACTGGCAACTGGCAACTGGCAGCTGGCAGTTGGCAGCTGTTGCACTCGGCCAGTCAGCAAATCAAGTGCCAGGCCTGGTATCTATCTAGAGCCAAGATGATACCCAATGGGGTATGCAGCCCCCTGGCCTGCCACATGTATGCCGATAGTTGTCAAAGATTATAACACGAGCATCACCAGCAAAATGCTGCCGAAAGGGCCACGGGCTGCTGTAATGGAAGATTCGCATCCAAGTGTCATAAACGTTCAGGCAATGAACACATTTGCGCATATTTGCATAAAACTCAATGGATGAGCGACGACTGAATCTGGGCCAAATGCCTGTGCAGCTTCCGCAACGAGCTCCGAATGTTGCAGGAAGCTCAACAGCTCAAGACGAAACTGAAATGCACTTCATCTCTATTTGCCATCTATCCTCTCTACCCGTAGTTAAGGAGACTCTGTTGAAGGAACCAAAATAGGCAAGCAACATGCAAATTAATTAGCAAGATTATCGGCCTAATATGTAACCATTAAAATAACTAACAATTTATATTCAATAGAATGCATCTTATCCTCAAATATTAATTAATATAATATGCATTATAAAACAAATACATTGAATTCGATATCTTGTCTAATAACGTATTATTGGCACGGTTGGGAAAATCTTGGGAGACTTAATTTGATCTAAAATACGATTCATAGTAAATATAAATTAATATGAATTGCATTTCAAGGCGACAAGAACTGGAGATTTGCTGGTAGAAACCAACGCTCTCACAACATTGTCTTCTTACGATATGTTCAATTGGACACTTAAGTAGGAGCTGGCAATTCAAACACAATTTAATTAAAATCTTCTACAATTACTTGGTCCTTATTTTCGATTTTCCTTCTGCCTGTTAAATACATTTAAATCAGCCCATTATAACCTGAAATCCTTGTTCTATAAGCTCGTGTTATTGAAAGAAAAAAATAATAAGAAACAAAATAATATTTAATTAGAGTTTATTCATATTCAAAGCATCTTTCTTATCAATGAAAGGGTATTCAATAAAGAAACCTACCTCATAATAAAATCTAAAAAACTTTTGTTGCTCATCTCAACTTTCATACCTCTTCTCTTTTTCTCTCTCTCTCTATCTGTCTGTCAATATTTACACACTTTTATGGTACATCTCGTTCAGCATCAGCATCTCCGACGCTTATCTGTTTTACCCATTGGTTCTCAGCCTTTAAGAGCACAGTTATTGGCAATAGCTGGTGGGCTGCTGCATTGGTTCCTGGCTGGTTGGTTGGCTGGCTGTTCGTAGTCAGCCGGCGCCCATATAAGCCACGATTATTAAAAATTGAAAATACTTTTGCCAACGGGAGAGTCACAGTATGGCTGGCAACAGGGCAAAGTTTTTGATTGCAGTTTATGCATATGAATGAAGCTGTTTGGCTTTTAACTTTGCCAACAAGCAAAAGAACAAGAGCCAAGTAGCACAAGTAGAAAAACCTCAAAGAACGTTTTTATATAAAAAGCAGGCAAAGGCAAATAAAAAATAAAAAATAAGAAACTATTGACAATTTGCATTAAAAGCTGGCGGAAACCAAAAGCCACTTCCCAAGCACGGCTCATAATTAAGTTTTCTGATCAGAATTGAACCGGGCGAGTGCGGGGAAGTCGAGGACGTCGAACAGGTACAACTTTTGCCAGGCGCAACTGCATATTAAACTTGCCAGCACTTTGACTAAATTGTGGATAAAAATGCATTATTCATTTGGCCAACATTTTCCCAGCCAGTGGCCCCAATTCGGATGCCAATCCAGCCATTAGGCAAAAGCGTCAAGCGTAAAATACTAAACTGAAATTTGGTGTTCAACAAATGTTGACAGCAGCGCGGCCAAGTTGCGGTTCCAGAAACAGGCAGCTCCATTAGAGACGTCTCCGTAGTCCTTAGTACACGGTCCGCAGTTCAAAGTCCGCAGTTCGCAGTCCGCCGGGCCGGGTTGACAGCTGGCGCTGACGGAGATGCGCGACAAAGTGACGCAAAGTTTAATTGAAATTCTAGAAGAGCGAAACAGCAAAGCCAAGCTGAATAAAAAACACTGAAGAGAAAAAGAAAATGAAAAAAAATAGCTGCGCTTCAACTTCAAATTAGTTTTACATAAATTTGCTGCATTGAGCAAAGCATAGAAAGAACTTTTCCATGCAATATATACAAAAATATTGTACGCATAATTAATCGCCATTAGCTCTGATATATATTGTATTTTCAGATTTCTTATATTGAATCTGCCCGACTAAAAGCAATTGCTAGGAGGAAAATATATTTAGAGATTTAAGAAGACTGAGTGAAGATAGCAAGTATTTAATCTATAGATGGACGCCTTAATCATGCAGATGAAGTTTTACGAATCACTTCAAAGAAGTACGTAAGTAAGCGATTCTTCACTGATAAATATTGTTTAATTTTCATTTATATAATCGTACTTACTTACTTTGAAACTAATAAATTACAAATCGATTCGTCCCTCAATACACATAATCTATCAGCTATTTATATCCATACATTACAATGAAATGTTGAGCAAATTTGTCTAAACAAAAGGGTGTGACACGTCCTTGCTTTTCATATATTAGAGCAAACATTGCTTGCATTACCCTTGTTGAAAAAGAAGAATTTATTAAAACACTTTATTGTAGCTCTCTTTGTTCAATATTTGAGTTTCATTTGCCTAAATTGTTTGCGTGGCAAAAGTAAAAGCAAAAGTAAAGGCAGCGCTGGAGTTTCCATTTGCCTGATTAATTGCAAATCATAAATCACTCGACTGATTTTTAACCTTTTTCACCTGCCAAGAGATTTGATTTGATTGGAAAGGAGAGAAAAGGATTTGCAGATTAACTTTAACCTTTGCTCTTTTCTCTACATATATTTATACTTATGTATATATATAAATATATATGTAAAACAATATAATATATATATATATATATATATATATATATATATATATATATATATATATATATATATATATATATATATATATTTATTTGTCTTGCAATTTGCTTTATGGCTTGCTGATGTTGTTGTTGTTGGCTTTGCTGCCGCTGCCGCTCCATATGGCAGCGTGTAAATATTTTATTCGCCCAGCTCAATATGGCGACTGTCGTGCCGCCATTTTGTTATTCGCCATATTTCATTTCCGCTTGTCGTTGGCTTTGTTTGTTTTTGTTGCTGTTGCTGTTGCTGGTTCTTACTAGGCTGCTGCAAAACTCAATTATTTATGCATGTCACGTCATTTTCGGCTAACCAGCAGCTAAAGCAAAAACAACAACCACAACCAACTGAGTTCGGTAGAAAAGAAATTCAGCGCAGAAATTCAAATGTCACCGCCAAAGCTGCCAAAGCTGCGACCCCCTGTTTATTAGTTGTTATTTTTGCAAACATTTTTGCAGCTGCTCTAATGCCACAGAGGCTCGGCGCTGAGGTAGGCTCTGCTTATTACACACATTTCCTCACGTGTGCGTCTCCTGTGTGTGTATTGTGTGAGTAATGCCTTTGGCTGGATTTATGCCCATAAGCAGCGTCTAGGGCAGCGCAGGCATGTCCACGCGTCGCCTGTTGTAGGCAATTTAATTGTAATTTCGTGCATGATATTTTCATTTTTGAAATGGCGTGCAATTTTTCACTGCCTTCCTCGCTGGCCATCAAAAAGTTATAGCTTAATTGATGTTCTGATCGTTTCTGTGCAGCTGTTGGTCAACAATTCAATCCCGCCGACCATCAATCAACTTGCTTGTCATATTTTAAAGAACTCACATTAAGTATACGCCGCATGAACTTGTTGATAAAGCTTCCTTTTTTATTTATAATTTGATGTACACAATATAAAAGCAAACGAAATAACTTCTTTTTTAAATTAAATCAACACGCGGTCAACAATAAAATTGATAAAAAGCAACAGCAAAATAATGAAAATAAAGATAAAAATAAATAAAATAAAACAATACAAAATCAGGCCGAAACGGCGATGACTTCAATGAAGCGTTAAATTGAATTGCTGTCGCCGTTGTAGCCACATTTAATGGCCCTCCCTCAGCGCTCGCCCCACGCCGGCAGCAACCACACCCTATGGCATGCATAGTCTATTTATATTATTATTATATTATTTGCAATTTGCCAAACAGTTCGTCGGCAGTCAAAGTTACAGATACCCACGTTTTATGGCCATGCAAATGGAGATCCAAGCCTCCAACGCCTTGGGGCCAAAGGCTGAGAATGGAGTGAGGAGGTGTGCATCTGTGTGGGGCAGTATAGAGAACGTTCATTGTAATCAAGTCATAAATTGCTCAATGCGTCGGACCGGAACTTAAACAGCGTTCAACCCGTTGCCTCACAATAAAGTGGAGCAGCACGTGCCCCGCACAAACACACATACACACACACACACACACACACACACACACACACACACACACACGCACACACGTTTGGTAGCCTAAGGATTTATCTCAATGTCCTTCGCTTGGCTTTCAATAAGAAGGGATTAAGTTTAAAAGTAAACTACAAACGAGAACGAGTTACATTTTATGTGTATGTGTGCGACTTCCGAAAAGCCAATAAAAGCACAGATCTCATATCTATATATACATCTATAAACATATATATAACTATATATGTACAGCCGTTGCCAAGACACTTTAAGCAGCCAGCGCCTTTGGCTCCGCGCTCTTGCCCGGATCCTTTGCTAGTATGCGTTCTGGCGATAAGTGTTATTTTCAACTGCCAGCTGTGATTCTCCAGTAAAGTTTCATGTTACCAAAGCGACATGGGCCACAATTCCCTGGCCCCTCCCGCCCTCCTTGCTCTACTGCTCAAGCCACCCCCTTTCTCCCTGCCCTGTGCCTTTTCTTGATACTTTGTGTTTGTAGGTCTGCTTGTGTGTGTTAGCTATAAATTTTCTTATCACAACGGGCCACCGATAAGGCGGTAAAATTTGTCTGCTTTAAACTGCTGCAGTTCGAATATTTCTATACAGGCACTCTTATTTATGTACTCCAGCAGCAGCAACTTAAAGCTATAAATATATATGTGTGCATGGAAAGAGAAAAGAAAACTGTGCACTGCCATTCATTGAATCAAATTTCCTGTGCTTGTTGTTTTTTTTTTTTTACTTTTCTTCTCGTTTCTGAGGAAAATTATGTGGCACATATGCCGAGTCGAAAAACTCATGACTCATTCAGTTGATATCAACGTTACGCACTTAACTTTCGCACTCCGGCAAAGATGCTTGTAGTCATGCTTTAGCTTCATCTAATTTTCATAAGGCCAAGTGGAATTTGTGCTCACGAAAATGTACTTCAGCCATCGCCTTAAGTGGGCGGCATCGCCAAAGGCGGGGCGAGATCTTTGAAAATGCCACAAAACCGACCGTCAATGGAATTTATTTCAGCAGCGGGTGTGGCCATATCGTGTATATATCATAAGCAGCGTAATTTGATTGAGCAATCTGCATATTGCGTTGGAAGCCATTGAAGTTCGTTATGCTTGTAGCTAGGCAATGTTCGAATTTCGTCTTATTAGAGTTTTATATTTATTTGTCTTTACGTGCCCTTTTAGAATTGTTGATATGCATTTCTTTGACAATTATAATCATACTTTTCAAAGAGACTTAACTTTTTGTTAAGATGACTATAAATATAACAAGCATACTGTAAGCGATGGGAATCAGGATTCTTCCTACTTAGACGCGTATTTTTGGCAGCTTATCACAATTAAATGCTTTCATACCAAACGGGGACCTTATTTGTTATATAAATTTAACATGTTTCCATGTTGAACTCCTCCAAGTTAATTTATGTATTTTTTATAGTGTAAGAAAATGCAGCCAAACAACTATCGTATAAAAAAACAAATCAATTAGTATATTATATTGATTAGTATATTATATTGAGAGCAAAATCAAAAGATCTGCAATAAAATGGACTATAATTTCACATACCGAATAGTTGTTGCTTGTAACTTTTGAAAATGTCAAATAGAAATTCATTCTCTCAGTTCTCAGCAAAATAAATAACTTTTTTTTCATAAGCTAGCAATTATGTCAACAGTTCTTTTTTAATTTTTTTATTTGCATGCAACCATCATAATAATTGTATTTGGAAAAAAGAACCCAATTTAATTCGCTTAATGTCTTTCCATACTTAGTTTTCGAATTGCGAGTTCATTTTAAATGATATAAATGTATTTCATATTTAATAAAGCCTGCAAGTGTATCTCAATTTTGTATTCAACTAGTCTAACTTCACTTTCGCTCTACTGAAAACACTTTATAAAGATTGCCTCTTTCCCGTATTTGTTCAAAAAGTTGCGCATTGTTTTCCTTGCTGCTGCTGTTGGCTTTGCATTTTTGTCCCATTTTTAGCGGAAAATATATAAACTGTGCTGGAAAAGTGCACACCGATTTTTGGGGTAATAATTTATAGGCCAGTTTCGGGGCTCGCGGCACACAGGAATAACTTTGCGATGCTCAATTTGTGCAACCATTTTATATTATTAATGGTTAGCATTGTTGTAGCTGGCAACTGGCAACTGGTATCTGGCAACTGGAAACTGAAAACTGGCAACTGGCAACTGGCAACTGGCAACGGGTTGGCTTTCAAAGGATTTGCTTTCAACTCAGACAAATGGAATTTGGGAAAATGCATTTACATTGTGGTCGGAGGAAAACGAGTCCGAATGCATTTTCCTTTCCCTATGCAATTTTAGTGCGAAGATTTTGGCAGCCTTTTGCTGTGGTGACACATGCCACAAATGCGACTACTATGAAACCGGAAACGAGAAACAGCAGCAACAACAACACCAGCAATATACAATAGATAGACGTCAACCATTTTGTGGGCATTTTGTGCACTCAACTGTACCAGCTGCTATCTGTGCCCACTGTGCCATCGCCTCGCCTCCACACTGTCCCTTGCATTCTGTTTGCCTTGTTGTACTATGTATTTTATGACTTGTTATTGCCACGCCCCTGCACAAAAGACCAGAGAACGCCTGGCCAAGCCTTAGCAAAACTTTTGCATTCAAATTACAAAAACCAACTTTGAATGCCCTGCAGTCAAGACAGAAGAGTTTCACGCTTAGATATCATTTTTTCTCTCCCCACCCACCAAACACAAATCTGTGTTCCTTTCTACAATATTAAAGACTTTTGACGAAACAATAACTAAAGTTTAGTTTTATTATATATACATATATAAGACATTAGGAAATTTTAAGAAAATATACATACGTAATAATAGTCAGCAATAAAGATATTAAATTGATGACAGTGTTTAGGTTGTATTCCAAAATAAATATGTATGTTATGAACATGTGTTGTTATATGAATATAAACTCAGCTTTAATCATCAAGTATAATACATAAATTTATTTATTTCTAGTTACATGACAATTAATACACATGCTATTTAAATAATATATCAACACAAAAGATCTTTAAAGAAAGAAGAAATATATTCAAACAATTAAATTTATATATATGATTTATATATATAAATTCAAATCAAAACCATAATTTAAACATTTTATTGATAACTGAAATTCGTTTATAAAAAAAGGAGACAGCTTCGTGTCTGCCAACTTCAGTTGCAACATTTATAGTTGCTTGTGCTACATTTTGTGTTTTGGTGTTTTCTTCAGTTTTTTTTATCTTTTTGTTAACACGCCCCTCCGCACAGCCTGCAAATGTGAGAAAGCAAAAGGAAACCCAATAGCACTTTAGCAGGTACTATGCCAAGAAGAAAACTGAAAGGATCTTCAGACCATTGAAGTCCATTCCTGCTGCTGCTGCTGTTGCTAAAAGTGTTCGCCAAGTGTTGAGAGATGTTTTGTTGTAGCTATTCACTTGATGGCAGATTTTTACCTGTTTGCCTAGTTTTTAACAACAGGAAAGAAGTTTTTCTTGTGTTCCGTTCGGTTCGCCGCTTTGTTTACGGCCAAATACAAAACAATGCCATTCTTACACATGAGCGCAGTTGAGGAAAGTTTTTTGCAGTAGATGTAGCTATAGCAGCAACAGCAGCAGCAGCAGCAGCAGTTGCTGTTGACATCATGCATTCAACTTGAAATTAGAGCTATTCTCCAGCTGTTGCTAAAGTCATGACTCAGCCTCTTTCTTTGCTCTGCTCGGACTAGGAGTACAACTGGGGCTCGGACTCGGACTCGGACTCGAATTGCATATTTAATCCGTTGCTGTAGGTCTTATTCGCAATTCCACACGCTTTACTTCCTGCCCGCTGCTTAGCTATCCAAAAGTGAATTATTGCTAGCATCTGGCGGCAACTGCTGCAGCATTTCAATTGGCCAAATCATTCGACTCATTGGCTCGAGCTTCAAGCCGAAAGCTGCTATGCTCGGCAGCTCTTTGTTTGCTATTGGCATTAGTAATACAAATTGCGCAGCGAAAGTTCAACAAACTACAGTTTAAATAGGGCACACTAACTTTAAAAGAAATTTATATATATATTTTACAATACACAAGTAGAAACGTTGCAAGCAGCCATGACCGACTGCATGATACCCGCTGAAAAATACTAAAACTAAGAAATACATTTTCCGAAACGACACTTTCATTTCATTTAGAAATTGTGGCGAAATACTTTGCTTTCATATAGAATGACGAACGAACGTTGCGAAACAACCAATATATGTTTTACAGTTCGTGGACAAATGTGTAAAAGAAAAAGAAACACACACACACACGTCGAAAGATGGCAACAGACTTGGACTTACAATGGCGCAAGCTACTTTTTAGTAGCCTCTTTACAGCGCTTTTGGCCATTTGAAGTTTTTATGTCAATTAGTGCCATTTTCATTCAGTTAGAATGCTACTTAGATGGCTTACAATGCTTTAGCGTGTACTTCATTTTCTCTTGTTAATGCGGCCCTGCGTTTACGTAATATACACATACACATATTTTTTTATTAATTCTTTTCAATAAATATTAAAATAATAATGATTCGATTTGCATGAAAGTTAATTCAGGAGGAGGATAAAATAAATAATGTCAACTGAAATTTCAAAAAAAAAAAAAATAAATAAATACTTGTCATGCCAGATTTTCGGATATTAAAGAATATTTTTAGCATGTCCTCCAATTGAATATAAATGAACTAATTGCAACTTCCATTTTTATCAATTAAAAACTCTATTAAAAATAAAAAATACAATACTCACCACGGCTGATGAATTGGGCCACTTGTTTGATATGCTGCAAATAGAACAAAAAGAAATTTATGTGAAAAATGATTTATAAATCGAATGCGTAAACAACACTGAGCCCAATCGAATTGTTGGCTCCCCAATTAAAATGCGGAGCAACAGTCGTTATCAACAACAAAATGACCACACACAATGCCCTGCGCCCATTTTGTTTATTGACTTTATCGAGTGTCAAAAATGGCATCATAATCAGAGCAGTAAATGGAGAAAAAGCAAAAAAAAAAAAAAAAAAACAAGATTGGGGAAACACACAAGTAATAGCAGCACAGCTAATACTTGGCACAGAGGCCACTTCCGGCTCCCATTAGCCGAGGCACTGGTCACAATTTATGGCCCCGGCGCTAAATCAAAAACTTTATGAAATCGACATCAATATACGGCGAGTAGTCCAATCTTTGCACCCGCACATGCTCCCACTTTGATACTTATGTACATATTATTGAGGCGGCTGCCAAATGAAGCGCCACAAAAAGCAAGTCAAAGAGCTTTGGAGAGCAATGAATGACTAAAAGATTGCCTGCACATTCCAGATACCCTCTTATACAAATGGCTGTGTATACATACTACTTGTGGCATACTTTCCAAAGACCTATTTACTATATTTCGTGAGTCTATAAAAACATATATTTACAAATGCTGCCGATCACGCTTCCTTCTTCTGCATTATCAATATATATATATATATATATATATATATATACGCCATGTTGACCCACTACACTGGTTACAGGGTATAAAAAGACGCTGGGGAATCGTTCGGTCGGGGGGTTGGTTGCCTGGTTGGCAGCCTGGGTCTTCTGCCGGCTCTGCAACTGGGGCCAGCTTGGGCTGCCTGTTTCATCAACTTAAACTGCTGACAGCTGATAAATTCTGTTCAATTTGTTTCACCAATTTTTTGCCCTCCATTTAAAACTGTATAATATGGCGGTTGACAGTTGACAGTTGACATTCCCTCCCCCACAGCCACATTAAAGAGAAGCAGTCTCTTGCCACGTATAAAAAAGGGCAAAAAGTAACAGCAAAGTGGCTAAAAAAGCTTATTTTGAAGCATCTTCTCTAAGCTCCAATCAATTGAAGTTTAAACTTTCAATTTGGCAATAAGACCAATCAATTTTGTTTCAAGTCATGATAATTACGAAAATAGTTATTTTTAGAGGCATATAATATAGAAATTTTGATAGATCAATGAGATTTTTAAAATATAGCCAAACACGTTTAAAAAATATATTGACTTTTCAACATATCTAATACTTACCGAAAAACATCTTAATCGAACAAAATTTATATGGATGTGGAATTATATAAAATAATATGAGTAATATAAGATAATAGTTAGACAAAGCAAAACAACTGATTCTTCCCTTAATAGAAGCCCCTAATATATATATATATATACATATACATAATCCTCCGAAATCCTACTATAGGAAACTCAATATTCTGACTAACTCCGACCCTCCGAAATGGTCTACGCATAAATATAATATTCAAATGTGAATACTTCATTTTATATGGATAAATTACCTAATGTTAAATCAAATGTAAACATTTACTACAAACGGCTCACAAGAATATGTAGCTCATATCTCAAATATTTAGGAATCGATGCTCAGGTTGTCGCTAGACAGACAGGCGGGCTCATCCATAATATGTATATATATATATATATATATATATATATATATATATATATATATATATATGTATATATATATTATAGAAGCAGCCATATCTCATTTTGCCTGTTATCAATAACTGATTACTATTTAAAGCTCGGCTTATAGTAAATGAGGCTTAAATCCGTTAAGAAGAGTTTGTACAGTAAAAATAATAAATTATAAACTAGAAGGCTTAAAAACAATTTAAGAGTTCTTTAATATAGCAATTTTATCTATTTGAAAATATATTGAAAAGCTTAACTGCTGAAAGCTAAGACTTTGTTTATTTCTATTTTCATTTATTTCTTTTGGTTGATTGGGGAAAAAAGGATGATGAAAATATCTCAAGTTGAAGAAATGCTGCAAGCTCGATAAATGTTTTGCTTTAATTTCGTTTATTTTGTGTGTGTGTGTGTGTGTGTGTGTGTGTGTGAGCGAACGTGTGGGCTTTGTTTCTATTGTGGGGGACTTCGTTTTATAGGCTGGCGGTTACAGAAAGTAGGGCGTGGCATTGCGTTTGGGTATAACACGGTCAGCATCTGGCACAGCCAAAAAGATGTGAGCAAAGCGTTCTTGAGCCGTTTTAAAGCTGAGTATGGCAGCCACATTGCCGCAACGATAGCAATAGTTGGGAGCAGACCACACAGTAACCAATTTCTCGTCGAACATGTACTTGAGACCATCATCAACCAGCTGATGGGCGCGACAAATGAGGCTAAGATTGTTGATGGCCATGAAGTCGTTGGTGACCTTGCGCCCAAACAGCCAGCCGGCACCGCGTGGACTCTGGTCCCAAGACTCAATGTCCTCTGGATCGGACCACACCAGATCGCAAAAGGCACCCTTGTAAGGTATTTCGCCAATGCGCTCAATTGTGCGCATCTGATCCAGGGTCACAATCTCCGGACTCAGTCCGCCGTGCACGCAGAGCACCTGCTCATCGATGATTGCTGCAATCGTCAGCAAATCGAACACATTGCAGCAATACTTCCAGCCATTCGCATTGCCATACTTGCTGAAGCACTCGTCGAAGAAGCCGTAGACCTTAGTGATCTGCCTCGTCTCGTGATTGCCACGCAGCAAAGTTATTTGGCTGGGATAGCGCGCCTTGAGCGTCAGCAGCCTGGTGAACGTCTCCAGACTATAGTAGCCCCGATCCACAAAGTCGCCCATGAATATATAGTTCGTATCGGGCACCTCGCCACCAGTGCTGAACAGCTTCTGCAAGTCGTAGAACTGACCGTGTATATCCCCACAGACAGTCACTGGGGTGCTGACCGGCTGCACGTTGGCCTCTTCGATTAGAATGTCGCAAATTATCTCACACAGCTTACGCAACTCATTCTCTGGCAAATATTGACACTTCTTCACTATCTCAATCCACTTGTCAACATCACCCATTATAAGCGTCTTTCAGAGCAGATGGCAAATCCGGCTTAAAAAATACTAGAAAAAACAACTGAATTGGAAATGTTTTCCTCTCTACTACTAGCTTGATTGAAAAAACTTACAAAAGGATTGAGTCAAATTTCTAAATCTAGTGTGAATGACTCTTACAAAATACTTCACACAAAGAAACTCTTGTGAAGAGCTTTATTTATTCATTTCGGACTAAAATATGTCATCTACTTGCTTTTCATATTCATCAAAAGGGACACATCCAATAGTATTTCAATCATGCAACTGCAGCAAAACAACAAAGAATTTTAATTTTTATGGCTATCTACAATTGGTTAGCTCTCTAAACAATTTTAGATGTTTAGCGAAAAAAATCAATTTAACATGTTAAACTATAAATGACAATATTTAAGCCAAGTACTAAAAGCTATGCAAACCAATAATTTATTGTGATTTTAATTCTTGTGATTACCTAAAATATTAATATATAAAAATTGATTTGCATAAGATAAATTATAAAACTAAGCTTTCTGGCTTGCCATTAAAAATTAATAAAAGCCAAGCATATATTTTTTGCATATATAAAAATCAATGTATATTTGCTAACACGTATTAAATTACATAATATTCGTAATAAAGTCCTACATTTTATTTATTTGGCATATATATTACATATATGTATAAATATATATTTTAAAAAAACTGGAATACTGTCAAGTTTTCGTATGATATTAGAATTTAAGTAAAGCTTGTTTAAGCTTAATAAATAAAATGTAGGATATATGTTTTTTAAGTTATGGAAGCGTAATCTTCACGCTTAACAAGTCGACATCTTAAGGCTTGTCAAAGCAAAAACACGAGCGTGTGGTTGTCATAACAACCACAGAGACAACAACAACAGGAACAAAAATAATAATAATAATAATAATAATAATAATCACCAGCTGGCATCAACATCATTATGTGGGATTGCATCAAGTGTAGCATATGCCAAGGCTCGAGGCCAACGACTTGAGCAACAACAACAATAGCTACAACAATCATCCTTCGCAGCCTTTTGAGTTCTTGCTTAAAGTCAACAAAACGTAAATCCGGAATCCTGCCAGTGCCACAAAGGAGCAAAACAAATTTGCAGGCTGAATGCACAAGTTGCTGGCCAAAGCAACTAAACACAGAGCCAAAAAAAAAAACACACACACACACACAAACCATGCGCTGGGTTGGCTGAGCCTGTGGCTAAGAATTTGTTTAAGTTTTTGCCCGGAATCTAATTAATTTCAAGCATGAATACATAAACTTTTCGAACTAAGCTTCAAAGTCTATTAATTTTCGGGGACGTAGGCCTGTTGTGGGTGTGTAGATTGCGCTGCCTGGAATCTATTAGCCTGTAAACTTCTTCCGCTCCAGACACGCACACATTGATTAATTTTAAGACAATAATCATAAAGGCGTTGCCCACCTGACCACAATTTTCCAAAAACTTCGCTCTCCACTCTCTCTCTCTCTCTTTTTCTCCCCCCTCATTCTTTCTCTCTCTCTCTCTCTCTCGGTCTCTGCTGTCGCTTGGCTAGTGTGTTGTATTCAAAATGGCGCACGTGCCTGGGTATATGTGTTGCGTAGCATACTTTTCAGCGTCTTCATTCTAGCTAACCAAGGCACGTTGCCTCGGCCCGTGGCAACGTCTTTTGGACGCCTGTAGAAGTTTGGTTAGTTAATTCGCTGGCTTCCACTCATTGCAACTTTAAGCAACCCACAGGCATGGAAACCTAATCAAAGTTCTTATTGCTGATCAGCAGTGCGTGCTAGTTGGCCTATTCCCGCTATATCTGGCCTTTATTGATCTGGTTGAACTTTTTGTTATTTAATTTCCTTTATATTTATTCAAATAATATTTTTGGAATTATTGCAAAATAATAGTATTATTCAAGACAAAAAAAGGTTCCCATATACTTATTCATTTAGTAAATATTAAATTTAAATATTTGTATATATAATGAATACAATATGATACAGTATATTTATATGAGTTGCTAATTTGTATTTTGGATTATTTTCTAGTTTTAATAAATAAAAATAAAATAATACATTTTTAGATTTTTGAGTTTATTGTCTAACTTTTTGATTCAAATTTTAGAACTATATAAATAACTGTGACTATGGACATAAAGAATAAAATTATTTTCTACTATAGAAAATATATCCTTCATGGACAATGCTCGAAAGTATCCGCACCTGTATCATAGGCATTTATCCAATTTCTAAATTCCTCTGTGGAATTCATTTTATTTCTAGCTACTTTCCCTGCATTTTTCCGCTAAAACTAGTCTTCTCTGCAGGCCGCACTACTTCCTTGTCTTAATATTTTTGTACTTTGCTCTCGGCGCAAAGTTTTCTTCCTTTGTGCTGTTTTCCTGGGCGAGACTTGGCACGCAACCAAACGTGGCCAAGTCGGGCGCGTCGTTAACTCGTTCGGGCACCAGTGGCAGGAGTCATGAAGATTTCACCTGGTAAATAAACTTGCACAAACTGTTTGCGTGTTTGGCTGTTATTTATAATATGCTCGCCCTCGAGCCCTGCTGTTCCCTATGCCTCTCTAACTGGAAAGGGAAGCCTTCAACTTGACCATTGATGCCACTTGCAAGGCTTTGGCCACGGGCCCGGGAAAAAATTTAACATTTCAAGTTGCTGCACTCGACTTTTTGGCTTGCTCACTACTGCATTTAAGTTTTAATTGGATTTCAGTTCATTTTGTTTTTAGTGCTTCATTTTGCTGTTGTTGCTGTTGCTGCAGCTAATAAAAGCGCACAAACTCAACCAATTTTTCTGCTGACTGACCGCCATTCATTTACATTTTTCGCATTTCGCATTAGCATTAGGTGTGCTTCGTAAATTTCAATTTAAATATGCGAACATATTAGAATTACTTTTCAATTACTTAATTAGCCAAAAGTTATTTTTCTAAAATGATTTTTATTATTATTTATTCATTTGATATGTTAAGTACCTAGCTGATTAATGAAGTATACGTATATAATTATGAAGTAAAAAGTTCCTCTAAAATATATATTTTCTTTATCATAAAGCTGATTGAATGGTTAGCTTGCGTTGCATTGCGACAAAAAGTAAACTCATTAAATGGTGGAAGTGCAAAATATTTCTAAAAAATAGAATTTGCTCATTTTCGAGACATGAACTTGGTAGATTTAGTTTCAAATATTTTTAAATGTAGATTTAAAGCGGATTGCTCATAAGCTACATCTTTCAAGAATCATGTAAGTGGTTCCATATTTTATTCCAATCAATCTTTCAATCAAACTTATTCCAAGCAATTCATACTCCATAAAAAGCATAACAATAATTGGACGAGAAAGAAAAATTGCTTAAACATGTCGAATTGCTTAAACACGCCTAAATTTAAATATAATTTACTTTCTCTTTAATGAAAAGGATAAAGTGAATGCTTTTATCAGAAGTATTTACAATGATTACGCTCCTGACTCTAACTCCAGATTCTTGTGCATAATTTTTGAATTAAGGTCATTGCATTTGTGGATAAAAATGGGTGAGAAATGTTTTACAAAAGCGTTAGGAAAGGCTCTCAAAATAAATTCCTCAGCAATAGAGAATGAAATTTTTTTACAAGCGAATTCCAGACACCACAAGAACTCCCCCCAACCGCCACACACCCACTCACACACACACGCACGCACGCACACACGCACAAGTGCCCTCGACACAAGCAGTTCCTTCATTTCCGCAGCGCATTCCGAGTAAGCATCAATGTAAACACATTCAAAGCTATCAACAATTTATCACGGCAACTGAACGAAATCTCATTTGCAAAAGAGGAAAAAGTTTTGCAAGCGCCGCGGCGAGGCGGGTCGCTGTGATTGTCAAACTGTTCGGCGACCGCAGTTGCTGCTACAGCAACAAACAAAGCAACACAAACAAACGAAAGAGGGACAGAGAGTGAGAGAGAGAGAGAGAGTGAGTAAAATAAAAAATAGACGGAAACAACGACAAACGCAATTTATGTTTTGTGCCAAACGCAACAAAAGGAAATGCGAGAAAAAGAAAATTGCGAAAAGGGTTTTGGGAGCTAAACCAAACTTTCTGTGGCGGGAGACATGGAAATAAATAAGGAAATCATGTTTAACTTTTGCCGGCTAGACAATGGAAGGGCCAAAATGCTTTCCATTTCACAGCAATCCATATATCAAAATACGCATCTGTGCGACTCGCATAATTCTTGGCCCGATTTGATTGCCTCAACGACTATCGGACCTACCCCTACCAAACAAAATCCCGCCCCAGCTGGGGAGCCTTGCCCTTTGTTTCATTACAGCATGAACAAAAATAAATAACCAGAAAACAAAACAAAGCAAAAGTCAAGTGTAGAAGGCAAAAACAAAACGTATATTGGCCAAGCAAGTAGAGAAGGGGCACGAGAGGCGGCAGGACAGTTGGCTGAGGTGCAGCAGTCGCAACAGCAGAAGGCGCCTAAGATACAGCCCGGAACACACCTGACTTCGTTTTTGTTTGCCGGAACAAAGTTGTTGCAAAAAACATTAGCATAAAAAGTACACGTTGCGAAGACTTTACTGCGTGACTGTGGAGTGCGTTGTGATATATGCACGTTTGTGTGCGATGTTATGTGAGAGTGTATCTGAGCATAATGGAGCGAGTGTAGTTTAATATTGCACATTGCTGTCCGTGTCTGTGGCGGCATTTGCAACCAGACAATATGGTATCCGGCTCTGAGTACGTTTATGCGTACAAAGATATCGAGCATCAAGGAAATGTAATAATTTATTGACTTGTCAATATGAAACTATCTAATTGATTATTCAATATTCTGTTACTGTTTGAAATCGCTTGTTTTTTATAAATATGCTTTTTAATCAATATACATATATACTTTGAAAATCAATATATATTTTTGTATACCCTGAACCCATTGCAAGTGGAAAATCTGAATACATTGGTTTTGTTAAAATATGTGTTGTATGTAAAATGTAACAGGCGAAAGGAGGCGTGGCAGACCCCATTAAGAATATATTCTTAAATATGGCCACGAGCCGAGTCGATCTAGCCATGTCCGTATGTCTGTCTATCCATCCATCAGTCTGATCGTATCGATCTCTGAACCTATAATGGCTAGAGATTTACAAATATTTTTATAGGCCCCTGATTAGCTCGCGCAGATGGAGTTCTTTTTAATTTTATTTTAAATAATATGGTTTGGAAAATTTTCACATAAGAATGACATGACTACGAGATCCCCTGAACCCTTCGAGGAACTGATATTTCAGTTTTAGTATTTGTGTTTTAGTATTTAAAGTTTTATAGCTTTTCTTGTATAGCCGTGATAATAACATTAAAATGCGTGTATTGGCCAAAGCACAAATCTCTATTATTTGGGGTGGAATTTGGGGGTGGGGATAGAATATAACAAAAATCGAAATTCTATTAAATATATATGAATCTATATTTAAAATTTTGATATTCTAACTCTAAAAATATAGGAAATATAATTTTTGAACTGCTTTTCGATAAGGTTTTTAATCGATAACAAAACAAGTAAGAGTGCTCTAGTCGAGACTGCTCGACTAGGCGATACACTGAACCCTTCCAGCAACTAATATTTCATGCCCTGTGGGCTATATTATGAGAATTTATTTGTTGAATAAATCTTTTTTTAGTGGGACTATCTTCATCAAACTTTTAGAACGTGATAATAACATTCAAATGTATATATATGCCAAAGCACAAGTCTCTAGTATTTGATATACGCTTTTTTCAAATTTGGGGCGAAGGGGGCGTGGTATCCAAAATCTGTAAATTACAAAATCTTTGTATTCATCACATAAATCTACACAGTAAATGAAGTATCTAGGTGGAACAGTATTCAAACTAGGCTTGACAAACAAAGTCCGATTTTCGATTATTATCGATAAAAAAGAAATGGAATGAGTTATGATAAATTCGTACTGCGTATGGTATACGCGAGTATACATGTAAAATTTCAAGTCACTAGCACATGGCTAGATCAACTCAGCTCGTCATCCTGATCAAGAATACATATACTTTATGCAATCTGCCACGCCTCCTTCTGCTTGTTACATACATTTTCACAAAAACATTATACCCTGAATTCCCATTTTCAATGGGTTCAGGGTATAAAAACGGGAGTAGCTATCGATTTTTTGAAACAAACTACAAAATAATTTCAAGTCTCTAGCTCTGATGGTTTCTGAAATCGTCGCGTTCAAGCATACGGACACACGGACGGACAGACAAGGCTAAATCGCCTCAGCTCGTCGCCCTGATCAAGAATATATATGCTTCACTCTCTCACGCCTCCTACTGCCTGTTTCAATGGGTTCAGGGTAAATAAAAAATAATAAGCAACGAATCACTGGAATATTATTTCTTCGAAGAGTTCGAAGGACTAAAATATAAAAGTGGATCAGTCTGGACTAGAGCACTATTAATTCGTTTGTATAATCATATTTACCTTTTTATTAATATATGTATATCTACAGGCTCTATATATCTATATTTCTAGATTTTATTTAGCTTTTTCATTTTCTTTTTATTGATTTTATACCAGTATTAAATAAATTTAAGCTTTACCGACGTTAAAACTACATATTTCTTAATAACATGCCTTAAAATATCTAAGCTGAATAGTTCATATACTGCGTATATTATTATATCACATATTTGCACGTATAAACTTCATTCAAGTTCTAACTTTTCATTCGTTTGCACGCAAATTTTCCGGCACACACAGGCACAATTTTTAGCTCATTGCCGGCAGGCAGCTCAAAAAGGATTTGTCCTGAACAGTTGCCACGAGTTGGCCACGACGAGCACTTTCTTTTGCTGTGCACTTTTGGCTCATTGCAGCCAAATGATAAATTTGCACTCATCCTTTGTTGTCTGCAAGCGCGGGGCATTAAATGTGCTTCTATACACATACGTTCCATCTCTCTCTTAGTCTCTCCCTCTCTCTCTTTCTCTCTCTCTCTCCCTCTCTCTCTCTCTCTCTCTGTCTGCACAGATTGACTGTCCGGGGCAACAGGATACAGCAGTATGTAAATAGCCAGAGGGAGGGCTTGGCATATGGGAAAGGTGAGCCAGACGAAGTTGACGCGAGGATTTCGTTTCTCCAAGTTAACGAGCTAGCGGGCCAAAGGCGAATTCCGCAGTCAGTTTATAATTTATGGACGCTTAAGCTTTGGCTCCTAGGTGCGAACCGTAGACAAAAGACGCTGCCTTCTCCAAGAAATTTGTCCAAAATTCTTCTGCAGGGATTTTAAATGTTGCAAGCCGGAATTAATGGACGTGCAAGGCTTTGTCAGCCGAAAACAAATGAAATGCCGAGTTCTGTTACATGTTTTATTTTCTTTTCTATTTTCACTTTTTTTGGCATCACCTGACCAAAATCAGCTTCGTTCCAGCACGTGCCACATGACGTGTCATTAGGGGCAACCCTTTCGTGCCGATTCTATTAGTTGGCAATTTTCACGCCTCATTCGAGACGTGTAGCAAATAAAGCTTTCAACCGGCGCCCAGAATCAAGGTGACCCAGAGAACCCAAACATGCACACCTTTTCCAGCTTGCCACCCCCGAGGCCGAGAGGTCGTATGCTCGTAACACATGTGTGAGTCCGACAACGAATTCGAAACATTCAATAAATTAAAGGTACAAATGTAATTCCGTTGCCAGGCAGCACGAGGGAGACTCGCAATAGCTAAATAAATACGTTCCATCCAGCAGAACTTCAATTTCCAGGTTTTGCCTTTAACGACTTCTTGTAAATAGATTAGGGTGCTGCCATGCCAACGCCCCTGCCCAACTCTGTAATGCGTGCCACTGCCCTTTTGCTGACCCCCTTTTCGCTGCCTTTTCGGCCACTGCCACTTCCAGCAACTGGCCACACTTTCGCCATTTTATGACACGCATGGCTCAGACGGTTCAGAGGGACGAATGGTAGACGAAACTACCAAATTCAAACCAATTTTAATCTATCCAACACTAATTAGGTCAATGCATCTTTTGATTAATTATTTAACTCAATTCTGTGTGTACGATCTAAATATAAATATAATTATAAATATTGTTATTATATATAATTTAATAGGAAACTTTCTTTTATGTTTTTATGCTTAAACTCTCTGATACTCTTATAAAATGTTGTAACCAACCTCGTATACTTCACTTGCTATGCGTTTTAGAGGTAATAAACAGTAGCTCTTGAGGCATTGCAATGAGCAACGGAAACCTCAGCGCCATCTGCTGTTTGTTGCTTCAACACCTCTTCATTTGAGAGGTGAAAGGAGGCTGCAAATCCACTCTGACTCTCCAGGCCTGTATTCTCGCATTGCACAAAGCGAACATAAAGAGGCTGTAGATGTGACTGAGTATGGGTGAAAGGCGTTGGGGCAAGCCACAGTCTCGACAGGTGAGTGCAGGCAATAACAACCCCAACAAGCGGCCATTGATGATCCAAGCGGCAGCTGCACAATGTCAAACTGGACGTTGGTCAAGCACCCAAACCCGAACCAAGCCATACGAAGCACTCTACTAAATGCTGGAATTTAGGTTTTGTTATACGCTGAAGTTTATTTCTTTGACGAGCAGGGGTTGAAACTGGTGGGATGGCTTGCTGGGGAGGGCATCCAGGCACACTTTCTGTTGGGGTCACATTGAAATTAATGGCTCGGAAAGTGTTGAGATTAATCAGGGCCGCATAAAAACTGTCGCGTCGTCCGTTCACGGAAGTGCTCAGTGCCTAAAGTCCTGTGTCCAGTGTCCTGTGCGCCTGTGCGCCTGTCGCTGCTGCAGCAGCTGCTCATTAAGATCTGGCACAGTCAAGCCCAGATAGTTGGCCAAAGCAATCTGGGCCATTTAATCAGCCAAACTTAAAGCCTAAGCAAATGAGCCATGTCGAGCATGCCACATAAAATGGGAACGCGCTAGTTGATGATGCACTAGCCATGGGGGAATGGGACTGAAGATGCATTCACTCACAAAAGCCGTTAAATGGGCTGGTCAGCAGGGAGTAGAGAAGAGTGCGGGGCAGGCAGAGTGAAAGCGAGACTTAATAACACCTGGTAAATGAGACCTTAATCTAAAGTCGAAATGCGAAACACGACCAAAAGAAATCGTAAATGAAATACAAACGTAAAAATGTAAATATCCTGCCAAAGCTAGAAATAAATAACTTTAATGCATATTGAATACTTTTTTTTTTAATAAATTACTTCTGCATTAGAATCAACAGAATTTTAAAAATAAAGTCAGAGCTTAAATATCATATGAAGAAATTGAAATTTATGAAATTAAAATTTTTAATAATGCTTAATTGCATTTACAAATGGAGTTCGTAGAATAAAATAGAAAAGTATCTTGTTTGTTTGATCTAGTTTATTTAAAGACTTTTCTACTGTCAACAGTTCAAAGCGAAAATTGTCCAAATAACAGTAATCAAATAGTGAATAAATAAATCAACTTAATTAATCCCTAGAATACATTTGAAAGCTATAATCGCATTCTTTAACTCATATATTATAATATGAATAGAAAGTAAGCTATAAGTTCAGTTCACGAAGTCAATGATTCAAAACGTTTCTATTCATTTCGATAAGTACTTTATGATTTATGATTATGAAAATATTTCAGCGTGGAGCATTGCAGGTTGCTCGGCCAAATGAAATGCCCCACGGGAGTGTATAAAACAGGAGAAAAGCAACACTGAGAGAGAGAGAGAGAGAGAGAGAGAGAGAGAGAGAGAGAAAGAGAGAGAGAGAGAGAGAGTGAAAGAGAGTAACATAGTAACGGTCTACGGCATAGAAACATAAATTACACTGAAATCTAAGGCAAGCACCGACTTTATGCCGCCAGACGACAACACAAAAAATATATATATGTATATATACTGTGTTGTGTAGGGGAAGGGGAAGGAGGTGGCAGGGAGAAGACAAAGAACTAAAAAATGTTTTAGGCAACTTCAACGACCACCTGGCACTGGGAATTAAAGTGGGGGGCAGTGGCAGTGGCAGGAAAGTACACAACATCAGAAGTTGCTTTCATGATGTCCGGAGACTATTTAGTTGACTAACTGACACACATAGATACCAGTACAGACAGCTGTCGTATGTGTGTTAGATACAACAATAGTTGTCCATATAACATAGATAGCGCTGGAGCTACTGATAAGCCGTAATGGGCCAAGCCACAATGGGGCCAAATGATTGTCAAAACGTAGCTGTGCGCCTCGTATGTGGCCCAAAATGTGACTTTTTGACAAGTTCATTGCGTTACGGTCCCAAATTACAAATTGTAATTGACTTGCGAACAGTCTGTGGACACTTTGACAGCCATGTTGCCCTTTGCTCTCTGCCATTTGAGTCATTTTTCAATTTTTGACTCGCACTCACTGCTTGTGGCTCGTTCGTCACTTGAGCCAAGTGGCAAATGATAAATATCTAACAGCCACCCAAACGCTTGGTAGACCATTAAGCAAGCCACAGGCACTGAACTCAACCACAATAACCACAGCACTAACACCAGCCACTACTTTTGCTTCCCTAGCTGCTACGCCTCCTGCTGCTACTGCTGCCACTCCTACTTCTCTTGCTCCCGCGCCTGCAACTGCTGTCTTTTCTCATTTGCACTTGAAGCTCTGAGGCTGGCTTCTGCTGATGTCCTTTACATCCTTCAATTCCACTCTGGCTCTCTTCCTGTTGTGTGTTTTATGACCCAGCAGGCAGACACTTGAAGTGATATTTCCTCTATTGATAGGCAGACTCAACCTCTGCGCATTTATCACATCGATTTAAAGTGGCATTACCTTTTCCCATTGCCATTCCGCTTGCACGTCCTATCTCTGTCTCTATCAGACGCCCTGGGCTAGCCGATAACTAAACACGTACTTTTCAGCGTCTGTCAAATGTAATGGAAGCGCAGGCAGCAGAGAAAGTTGAGTAAGAAAATGTTCTGCTGCACAGTCTCAAGTATTCCATATATTGGCAAAATGACGTACCGGTACCTCGACCTCAGCCACTCCCCGCTCTCTGGTTGGCAACTGACTATGCCTTGCCGAGCTGTTGGCAGTCTCAGACCGAAAGGGAGTTATCAAATTGTCATCAGCTTTGCAATTTATCAAAAGAATTTCAATTCGATTCGTATGAATATTCTGAATTCTGCTTTCCTATTTTACTTCAATTTATTTGTGAGCCTACAAAACACAACTTGCATTTACTTCAAGTGTAATTCAACTTACGCAGCTTAAATTCTTGTACACGTATATTTAATGGCCCACTTTTCTACCTAAGCACATCAAACTTTCTATTACATGTTCGTCAACTTCTCAAATTTATTTTAGATAACTCCTAATCAAACTGTGCCAGAGAGTATTTCCTTATCGACTTGGCTTAATATTTGTCTAGAATTCTCGTACGTTATTCTTATCGATTTTTTGGTTTGGTTTGATTTTGGTTTTCGCTTCGTTTCATTTGCTTTTCTTCGATTTTCCATCTATCTCTCCTTCACACTCGCTCTCGCTCTCGCATCTCACTCTCCTTCTCCATCTCCGTTTCTCTCTCTATCTTTCTCTTTCTCTCTCTGTTATATATATATATATATATATATATATATATATATATATATATATAGTCAAAAAAGTTTTTATCTGACTCTGGTTGGAAGTGCGGGGCTGTCAAACAATGCGTCGGCATTGGAATAACACTGCCAAGTGCAGACAGCGCAGCGTGAAGGGGGCAGTTTGAAAAGGCAGAGCGGGATTGGGGATTGGGGGCTGCTCTAACTGCAAAGCATTTCCAAGCAGTAGCAGCAGCAACAGCGACATGCTTGGCAGTTCAAGTTGAAGTGGCCGTGTACACAATTGTAATTTTTCGTAAATCTGCAGAGATGAAAATGCAGCGTACCCAAACTGAGCCCAGAGAGCCGCTACCCAAAACCCTGTGCTCCCGCCCCTGCAACGCCCCACAAGCGTGGCAGATGGCCCTTGAGGCGCTGCTGTAGTGAAGTTTAGTTTTTGGAGTTGATTCATTTTAATGAAGGAAATTCTGTTTGCCAAAGTGTTCCGCCAGAGACTTCACCAATAGAGAGAGAGACAGGCAGAGAGAGAGAGAGAGAGAGAGAGAGAGAGGGAAGAGAGAACTGTACAATAAACAAGTCATGTCCTAATCGATTGCATTCCTAATTGCACACCGCCTCGCCCCCTGTCATAAGAATGTGAAAATTAATTGCATTTACACCTCGCAACTGTTGTCGCCAGAGAGCAGATAGCAAACAAAAACCAAGCCCGAGGGCAAACGGAAAGAGAACGCAATTAACACATGAGAGACCAGCAGAGAATTTGAGAATCGTGCAGAGGACACACAGTCACAGTTTGAATTGTTACCTGCACAGTAGCAGGTAGCTAAATTAGTTATGACAATTATTTTGACATGAAGATGGCATAAGACACGAACAACTGCCAACAGAGACACAGCGCATCTCTTCAAGATGCACTCAGATAAAAATCTAAAGAGCTGCACACAAAAGCTATTAAACAGGGTCTGCATTGAAATACTTTAGATTAACATTCACAGAGACGCTGACAAGGCTATTATAGCAAAAAAGATCAGCCGACTACCTGACAGGTAGGCAGACGAGAGCAACGACAGCAGGTGTGCTCAACAAATCAGTTAAGGCCAACGGATCGCCGAAAAGATGAGCAGAAAGCAACGACTCGTCAACAGCCCTGCAGATCACGACAAGCTCAATTTGCACCTGCCGCAAATCAAAGAGACGCCAGCGGCAAGTGCGACAGAGACGGCGATAGCGACATCGACAGCCACAGCAGAGCTAACAGAACAGGTAACTCGAGGTAAACGAAAAGGTAACACAATACCCAACGGCAACGGTGACCGCGACATCTGTTCTGCTCTTTATTTGCGAGTGCGATGCGAGGGGTCCCGAGGGGGGGGCGGAATGCGTGGAGCATCGCAGCATAGGGAACGCACATGTTGCCCCATCGCAGAGCAAAGCCGGTTTCGTCGACAAGGGTAACCCAAATTTTGGCATTGCCATTGCTGTATACCGTTGCCGTATAATTTTCGGCATTAGCTTGGCCCAAATTAATGGGCACTTGCTGCAGTCCGCAGCCTACAGCGACTCATTTCATCCGCTCCATCCGCTGCGGCAGCTGTTAGATTTCTGCAGCCAAAAAGCCGGTTAACCTGTTCTGAGCACACTGTAAAACAACATTTGTGGCACGTTTGCCAATCAACTTCAAAAAATTGTTTTGCAAATTTTGGAAAATATTTCATATTTTGAAATTTTTACTTTTAGCAAATAAAAGTAGTCAGAAGATAAGTAAATAAATAGGTTCCAGTTGATTTAAATTATGTTTACTGATTTTGAATTTCATAGATTTTTTATTGGTTATTATTGAAATAATAAATAAATTTTTAAATAATTATATAAGGAATATATATATGTAATTAAATTAATATTTATATACATTAATATTTAGCTTTAGAAATTCATGTTCATTGACTTAGTTATTACTGTTGATCAACTGCATGCTCTTCTCTTTTTAACTAGATTATGTATGTATGTTATATTCAGTTACTTGAGCACGTTGCAAATATCATGCATGAAAGGGTATCAATAGCTGATATTCTGGTTCGGGTATCTGTTAGTCGGGTGGTCTCGATAAACGCACTTTAACTTGCTTTCAGTAAATTTAGATGGCAAAAAAACACGCATTTTAAGTTGAGCGATATGAAAATTAAGTGAAAATATAAAAAGAAAAAACCATGATAGGTTCAATATATGTATTATTATTAGTATTACTTATGTATATATTATTGACATTTCTATATTATTTATAATTTAAAATTTGAATATGTTAATTTTATTTTTTACAAAAATTGTTCGATAGTAAATTTAAGGCTTTACCATAAATAAATTCACATTTATCAACATCAAATATCTGAAATAAGCTAAAAGATACTAAAGCCCCCTTTGTTGCATAGTGTAATTAAAAGAGTAGCCAGTTGGGCTCATCGAAATGATGTTGAGAATACCAATTGATGCTCTAAGTATTTCAATTGGCCCGATTAATTAATTAATTTTGCGTTGAGACCCGCAATTACAGTGAATTACCAAAATGTTTCATATTAACGCAACATGTCTGTCAATTAAAACTTTGTACAGCCCCGACATTATAAACAGCTTGTCCTCCCCCTCTCTCTGGAACAGTTGAAAGTCGAGGAGCATGAAGCAAGAGGCGTACTTAATCGATTTTTGATTTCTTATTAATGACACGCACAGGATGCGCGGCAACGGAATATAACGTTGCCATAATGTATGCACGATAATTCCTGATTCTCGACAGGCCGCACAGACAGACTGACAGGATAACATTTACGCATTTTACATTTTAATAATGAGCCATGTCCATGTTCACGTGCAGAGCGTTGGCCTTGCTTATTTTATGCGACTGTATAATTCGTGCACTGATCGACAATCGAAATGCGCGAAACCAATTTACCTAGAAAAATCAATTGTCATGTTTTTGAAACCATTCCTTCCATAGATTCCGAATTTAAAACAGATTTTTTGGTACTTTTCAAAACGTCATTTTAATGACAAGAATCTAAGACCTTTGAATTGAGAAAATAAAGCCAAATAACATGAGTTAATGACCGAAAAAATCTCTTTTTCAGGTCCCCAAAACCGTCTTGTGTATATTGCAAGACACTTTTTACAAGACACTTTGATGTCATTGCGGTAACAGAAAAAGACAAATATTTTATTATTTTAAGAAAAATAAAGTAAGTTTGTTATATACATGTATAATCTATGCATGATTTGGATGCCAGTTTACCAGAAAGAAAAACATATTTGGCTGATTCAATTTAAGTGTCGAAAAAATAGTGTTTTCGAATCAATATTTCAAACGTTAAATGTTTGCAACACCAACCTGCTGCAAGCCCCCCTTCTTAGTTTTGTTTGTGTGACTGGCGGGCAAATAGAACTGGCAGCTCGATTTTATGGATCGCCTCGCATGTCTGGGCGCCTTGAACTTGATGTGCGGCCAGCGACACAAGGACGAGGCAACTGTATTTCTTGTATTGGTATTTGCTGTTTGTCACTTGGTTTACTACTCCATTAAGGGTTGCTCTGCCTTTAGCCAACTATGTTCCGGACCAGTTAATTGGGCCGTCATTACATGGCTAACAACGATAATGAGCAACGGCTTAACCCACCGACCCAAAATTGGAACATGTATATGGTAACGCTTGGAGAGGCTTGAGCGAAAGCCGCTTAAAATGGGCGAAAGATGGATAGCACACATGTGTGTACATGTATGTATGTACATGTATGTATGTACGTGTACGTATGTACATGCATGCTCAAACACACACACTCACACACAGACGTATACACACATACGCACACTCGCACAACTTGCAAAAATTTACAATTTAGGAATTATTCAGTAAGTAGCTCTTCTGTGTTGCAACCGCATTGTTGAACAGTGGAAGTTAAGAAAATTAACTTAATTATAATAGTAAAGAAGAGTGAAGAATATTTTTATATTATTTCATATTTCATATTTTATCAAAACAAATATGTGAATATTGCAAAAGTCCATTAGGGAAAATGTTATCGCTGAATGAGGTACACAATATCATAAAATTTACATATCATTCTTTTGTACCTTACGAGGGACATATATAGAATATAATTTATATTTGAATGGGGGCTGAAACGCCTTTTTTGGCCTTATACATACAGCTTTACAAAAACCGTGTATTCTTTTCAAACAGGTTTCACGCGCTTAGAAATTGAAATATATAATATTTTTCAATTAAACACTCATTTTAGTTTGGCCTATAAATAAATGCCAATAGCAATGAAATATAATATCAGTTAATATTTATTGACTTTATTGTTTTTATTATCCCAACTTAACTTTTTTATTGTAAAGGGCTTCATTCAAATGAGGATTCTGAAACCACGGTGTGCCAAAACAATGACAAAACAATTTATAGCCCTATTCCTTAACATTTCGAAGCTCTGCAGAGAGAGCACTTGCTGAATGTTTGTTTTTAGCCTTTTCTTTCTCTATTTTATTTAATTTTCTTTCAGTGTATTTCACATGTAGCAATAAGAGTCTTAGCCCACCTTGTTGCTACTTCAGTCTGCTTCGGTCTGTGACGCCGACGCTGGCTCCTCTTAAGCGGCTTTCGCCAAATGTGGACACAGTAATTAAGTTTCAATTTGCTTCACAATCCCCATCGCGTCATCCTCCCCATCATCAACCGCTGTGCGCGCCCTTAAGTAGGCAACAGCAAAATACACAATTTGAATAGTGCATGGGAGTACAGATGATGTTCATCTGCGCATCAGCCAAGCGAAGGGATGATCAAAACTTTCCATTCTCGTTCACGTTTGCAGCGCGATAAAACGGAATCCCGCTGTTGAATTATGCGCCATTTAATAAAGCTACCAAACGAGCATCTTTCGAGCAACTTTTACACAAATTATGCTCATCAAAATGAAACAGAAAATAGCAGCGCGACAGGCTCGGCAGCACGTTAGCTAGGATAAGGGAAAGCGTCAGGAAATGCGGATGCGGATGCGAATGCGAGTGCGAATGCGAATGAAAACGCTCTTGCTGACATGTCGCAAGTCCCTTCGTTGATGAGCGACAAAGAAATAAAATAAAAAATAAAAAAGGTACGCAAAAGTCACGCAACACACATTTAAAAAGTCTCGCAATTGGGTACAAAAAGCAACACAGAGCAAAGGAGCACAAAAAGGTGAGAGAGAGGTAGGAGGAGTAGGCGCCCGCAAGGTAGCAAAGGTAGCGAGCGTAACAAAGGTGACCAGTAAGCCGCCGGTAAAGCTCAGCTTGCAGCTGAGCTCAGCTTCTTTCGTATGTGAAATATGGCATGCGGCATGTGGCAAGTGCGTTTGCTTGTCATCAACTCGGGTAAGGGCCACCGATGGCTTAATGTCCCCATCTTTAGCTGTGCGCACCAAATGAAATGAAATATACTTATATACAAGTCACTTACATTTGCATAAGAAGCGCGCCAAAATAAAAGGCGAATGGCAAATGCCAAATGCCAAATGGCAAAGGGGCGTGGTGCCGCGGCGAGGAATGGGGAACAGAATGAAGCAGCCATTTGGCAAAAGCTTCACGTGCTGCAAAGCCAACAAAGATTAACTAATGCGGCAGTGCGGCATGTGTTTAAGTTCCGTGGAGTTTGTAAATGAAACCAATTCCGAAATGCAGCTAAAATGTGAAACTGCGACTGCTTAGCAGCTATTAGAAGTGGCTTTCCTAGCCAGCTATAGTCAATGTATTAGTTGCTCGCACTATAGTCTACCAGACTATATTTGTATCGTAACCAATTACATGGCGATTTTACAGTTGACGTTCGGACTTGGCACACATAACTCTAGTCTTTAACTTAACTTAGCTGACATATTATTCTGAAGTATAGTTGATTACTATCGTAATCTCTAACCCAGTTCTCTTAACTTTTAAAATATAATTAAATTAAAAGTCATTAACTTTAAAAACCTTTTATTAAAGACCAAATGATTTCCAAAGAAAACCACGACTAAGAACTTTGATTAGTTGATTTAATTTTTCGCAGCTGTTTTTATTTACAATTCGGTTTATAAATACAATATAAAAGTCCAAAATCATGTTGAAAATTCAATAAATTACATAATTTAACAAATTCGATGACATTTAGAGACTCTTGGATGAAATTGCTTAAAATGGGATATAATATATGTAAGTTTATTATATTAAAGTCTTTTTAAAGAGCTATATATAAGATAAGCTGATTTCGGATAAGCCTTAAAATTTTAAGAATGAATCGTTCCTTATTTCGCGCAGAAATATTTTAACTCATTTTAAATAAATTCCTTTGAACTAGCACATTTTAATTTTTGAAAATAAAATCTAGTCCCGTTTACCAAGCTATTTACTTGCACTATTTTTTATGAAGCGCATATTTTTAAGATTTTTTATAAGATTTTTTAGGTAATGTTAGCCGAAAGAATTCTAATTTCGCATTAATCCTTGTTACGAACATGCCAGTTAAGTAGCACAAAACTCTTAATACAATTCCACAGAGGCGCATCCTATGTGCAGCATGAGAAACAACAATACTAACATTTTGTAAAAGCCCTGAAATTTAATAAGTTTTAAATACAAAAGTTGGCCAGCTTCATTATAAAAACTATTGCTATATTTAGTAGCTGTGACTGTAACTACAGCTCTATGCGAATATCCGAGGCATACATTATCCCTCCCTCTCTCTCGCTGTCTGGCTCTCTCTTTCTCTCGCTTTTATTCTTCCTTTCTCTTTCTCTTTGGGTCTTTCTCTGTTTCTTTCAATTATTTGAACCGCCCTGCTGTAGCTACTCAGCACTCAAGTTCGGATGCTTAAAAGTCTGTGGCTGTTACTTTTCCAAGTGCAGTTGAAATTATTTAGCATTTCTTTTTGAAAAAGAATACGCATTAAAAACGTGTGGGGAAAGGTATAATCCATTTGTTGAAAAATAAATTTCACAAGAAGGAAATTACAATTTAGGATATATGCACCATAAAAATGGATCAATGTCTACAGAAGAAAATTAACAGTGGTAGTTATTGTGCTTTATTTTTATTTTTATTTTTTTGTTAACAAATGAAAACTTCAGGTTTAGATGATTTCGTATCCCTAATTTAATTTTATTATATGAAATCATATATGTTTATACCTAGGTAAAAATGCATTCAGCTATGCAGTGCATTCAACGAGGTATTCACTCGTGATGCATACCTCATCAGACAAAACTGTATACTTTTAATTTTGTTTTTTTGCCAACGTCGCATTTCATGCAAATGAAGTAAACTTGTTGTGTGTTCACGAATGTGTGTGTGTGCGTGAGTATGTGTGTGTCATGCGGCGGTGTATGTATGTGTATGCAAATGAGCTTGTTTGTATGTGCGTTGGCCCATGTAAATGTTTAAGCTCGTGCAACTGCAGCTGCGCATAGCGAGCCGTAAAAGTATGCTTTAGTCGGTTTATGCTGACACCTGATTTATGGCTTATAAATAAAATTTTAATTTCGCAGAACAATTAATATATGTATAACAATACCCACGCACGTGTATGTATGTAGCAGAATTAAGCAAATGCGATTAGCATTTTAGGCCATTTAAGCCTCAGCAGCGAAGCCAAATGTGACAATGGCGCCCGAGCTAAGCACAAACCACACACTGAGAGCACACATGTATGTAGACAGGCAGAGGCACATGCACAGGGTACAGGACACACTCCGCCAGTTCACCCTGTAACAACACCAGTTATTGGCTTAGAAGCGGGCGCAGGCTGCAATAAAAAATGTGTGGAGCGCTAGGCGCAAAAATCTGCAAACAAGTGTGCAACAAAGCGCACAATTGTAATTTAACTGCAGTCAGAGTCTAGTTGGCAACAACAACAGCAACAACGGCTGGCAACAACAACAACTCCAAGCGAAACGACAAATGTGCGCGCCTCAAGTGTTGTAAGCGGCTTTTGTTGGCAATTGTTTGGCAAATGCAGAAAAGCGAAAAGCGGAAGAGTGCGAACGCGGCGGGAGTGTGGATAACTGCAACAAAATTGGTAGGCAAATGAAATGCACACACAAACACACACACACGCATACACTCCAAGCACACACACGCACCACACACAGCACACAGCCAAACACATAATCCACTTTGCTGAGCCATCAGACACAGCAGCTGCATCAAAGTCGGATATTACACATACGCCTCGATGTGCCGTCGCTTGCTCGCGTTTTGTCTGGCTCTGTCTCTGTCTCTTTCTCATTCTCGGATATATCCCATACCTACCCTATATTTAAGATTGATCAAAGTTGGAAAAGAGGACTCTCAACACATGAACAAGTATTGTGATTATTTATATTTAATTTTATAATACATAAAATTATTTATTTTAATTTATAGTATTTTTGGGATGTTGCTTATTAGATTCCTTTATGTTTAATATATATGAAAGTTATATTGAACTATTGTATTTATCTTCCACAAATGTATACGAAGAATTACATTTTTTTATATATGTGAGAAATATTTTAAAATATACCCAAATTGTATTTTACTGACAGATTTATCTTTTATATATATATATATATATATATATATATATATATATATATATATATATATATATATATATACGAATATCAACTACGAATATCATCAAATATATATACGAATATCAACAACGAATATCAACTAAGATTTCCAAAAATATAAATGAATACAATTTTTTTTTTTTTGGTTTTTTTTTAATTTCTTCAAATAGTTTTTAATGTTTGGTTTAAAATCAATAGTATTTATATATAGGGTATTTCGTGGCTCATCAGTACTCATGCAATGCACAATTTAACTTCCGTTTCTACTTTTAGCGCCACGAATTGGTTGACAAATGTCACAGCAACGTCA
This sequence comes from Drosophila hamatofila, assembly GCA_035045345.1. Taxonomy (NCBI): domain Eukaryota; kingdom Metazoa; phylum Arthropoda; class Insecta; order Diptera; family Drosophilidae; genus Drosophila; species Drosophila hamatofila. Next base: position 887,103 of record JAWNPA010000018.1, read on the forward strand.
CGACGTCCAACTAGAGCCAAGCTCCATTCACAACTCCTAGCCCCCTCACAGCGCACACCCCTTCAGCCCCTACCCGGCCTCGTACACACTGTCAACGACCAACAAATGTAAAACAGCATAAAACACTCGACGCTTCAATGCCGTGACGAGTGCCCCCGCATCCCCCTACCACATTCTGGCTTATGTACGATACGATGCTCGTGAAAAACTTGACACTTAATTGTGTCTCCTACTCTCTCTGCCGCTCATACACTCTCCTCTCTTCCGCTCACTCTTCCTCTCTCTCTCTTTCTCATTGTTTATACATATGTAAAGTTTTTTTTTTCAGCTATGTTATCTTTGCAATCGTCTGGCGTTTGTTGCTGTTTCTGTTTCTGTTTCTGCTTCTGGTTTTGTTGTCAATTGTTGCACATTTCCCAGTCGCGGAACTCTTCTAAAATTCTGGGCCAATGTCCGTTGCTATATGATGCGACGGGGAAGCTGTTAACAGTGGTGCAGTGCTTTTCATTCTCTGTGGTTAAGCATAATGTATTCCACAGCTGTAACAATAAGCAATGGAACAGTGTTTCCTTCAGCAGATGCGATACTAATGGAAACGTATTAAGCCGAACTCCAACAACGAAATAAGACCAACTGACCAATTGAAGAAAAACAGAATATCGTTCGTTGTGGTTTTGGCTAATTAACATAATTCAAGGAGAGCACATAAAATGTTTTGACAAACAAAAAGAATTATTTGCAACATAGCCGACTCAGTTTAATTCTCCTTATATGCATAATTACTAGTCGAATTTTCTATTTAGTTTTTTTCTAATTTATGAAGTACATCAAATATTTTGACAATTTATATAATAGACATGGACATATATTTCAATATAGTTGCTTGCAACATAAATTTATTATTATTATACATTTAATAATAATCTTTAGTTGAGCCTTAGTTGATAATCCTGGCTTTTAATTATTATATTATTACTTACAATACGTGATATTATTTTTTAATATTTTCATTTTCAAATTTATAGTTTATGCAGATATAATATTTGAATTTCTTAAATTTGAAGCCATTTTTCAGCTAATTTTAAAATATTGAGGGTTTTGTTTCTCCAATAGTTTTTTTTTATATACTTTAAAGTTGGTTAGTTTTAACAAATTTATTTTAGTTCTCGAAAGCGGGATCAAAGTTTATGCGGTAAAAAGTTGATAAGATATTTAATATAATATTATATTAGGTTACCATTATTAGAAAATATATGTAATATACATAATTAGAGTTATAGATATTATTATAGAGATTACATATTTTCAGAAGCTCTTAAATTTCTTCATAGGCAAGGGATAGAAAGGGATAATATATCTTTTAACTCAAGACCTAGTGCAGTAGGTCTTGAGGGTCTGTTTGGGTAAATATTTAAAATTTGTAATTAGCCCCTGTTGAATTACATTGACCTTGACTGTATTGTTTATGGTATATAAATACTAATGATTAGTATACATAAGATATTTTTCAACTATTGCCATTATTTTTAATGACTATAGTCAGAAAAGTTCAAGCGCCATTATTTGGTCAGTCAACTAAATTTGAGAAATCTAGGAAGTCAAATTTATTGAGGAGGAAGAATCTTTCAACTATAATTCATGTAAAAGTTGCCCTTTTTATGGGCGAAAGCGTTTAATCAGACTTTAATAGCTACGAAAAGGACATCAGGTCTTAGATCAAATAGCATCAGCAACTAAAATCCACATTTATGGACGCCCTGCCTCAAGAAACTTTTCGGCAGTTGTCGCACGGCCTAAAGACATAAAACAAAAGTTAGCTCGTCCTCTCAAAAAGTTGGAGGACATAATGGCAAATATAAAAGGGGGCTCAATCAAAGGCGACAGGGGCGCCAGGATGGACTCCAAGGAGCTCAGCAGACGCTGTGGGCGACCGTAACAAAAGTAAGTATGGAGAAGCATTCGCAACACAAAACAAAACATAAAATAAAATAAAATGCTGGAAATTAACGACAAATTGCGCATCATTAAAAACCGAAACTGAGCACATTGAACGAAAGGAAGGAGCCGAGGGAATGTCCCAGCGCAGACTAAAGCCAATAATGAAGACGAGGCAAAGCACCAATCGCTTGGATGGGGAAGTACGCTCCGTTCAGGGAGCACCTGGGTACACTCATTTATTTGATTACAAGCCAACAGAAAGCGACAATGGAGCAAGAAAAAAGACGACGGGTAAGAGCGCTGAAAGAGAGTAAGGATACTTCCTAGTAGCAACTCAATTTCTGTTCCTGAAGGACTTTAGAAAATTACAAAATATTTGTACCATTGATGTGATGGAATTTACACGATTTGATTTACTACACTGAGAAAACACAAAGTAATTCAGTCTGATTTTTTAGTAACAAAAAACCCATATTGCATAAAATATATCAATAAATAATCAAATTTACAATTTGTAGATCTCTAAATAATACAAAATGAGAGATTCTCTATGATTGGGCAGAAGTAAATTTCTTAGACCTTTTATCAAATTTAACTGTCAAATTTTTTGTTTTTTATTTTATGTTTATCTTTCAGGAATTTCTTAGAAATATATATAAATTCTACTTGAACTTAACTGTCAACAGTGTAAATATATAATGCTCTCTCTCTCGCTCTCTCTCTCTCGCTCTCTCTCTCTCTCTCGCTCTCCCTCTCGCTCTCTCTCTCTCTCTCTCTCTCTCTCTCTCTCACTCTCACTCTATCTCTCTGTCTCTCTCTCTCTCTCTCTTACTCTCTCTCTGTCTCTTTGCAGTATATACATTAATGCCGATCTTAATTGCCAGACAAAGCCATACACCCCCACAAAGACATATACACACACATATATACATATACATATATAGTCGAGTTGACACAATGTCGCCAGCCAACAAAAAGTCAGCAGCTCCGAATTTCCCAAAAGACAAGCCCCGTGCACGTCTCCTTAAATGACTCACTTTGCGGCAATGGAGCTGCCCACCCGCGTAGGTGCTGTCGAGGTACTGTCAATCCCCGTCCCATCCCATCCCTCCTTCCCTCCATCTCTCCATTCACTCCTCGTTCGCTCCCCTCCACAGACAAAGTGACAAGCCGTCAAGGCGCACGTGAGCTTCAACTTGGGTCCCGTTGTTTTTACCTGACATTTTTCTTTATTTTGTTTTCTTGTCTTTTTCTCCATACTTTAATATCAACATGTTCTTTTTTGCACATTTTGATAGTGGTTGTTGTAGCTGATGTTCTTGAATGCCTTAATAAAATGCATAATTTATTTTAATTGGATTCTTAGTATATTATAATAACCATGGCATGGGCAGAAATATAAAAAAGTAATATGCAAAATTAGTTTTAATTGGCTGTAAGTGACATTGTAAAATATATTTTTTGAGCATACAATACATGCAATATATTCATATTTACAACAATAATATTGAAACAAAGATACACATATGCATAATGAAGTATTTTAAAATATTTATTTACTTTTCCTCTCCTGTGCAATTAGATAATAGCTTTAGATGCTTTTCGTATTTCTGAATCTCTTACAACTGTTAATTTCCATTTGCTGAACATTTTAATCAGCATTTTTTCACTTGACTTCAATCTTTCCATTAACTTTATGGCAGGTCTTCAGTTCCCTGTGCGCATATTCCCTTCTCTATTTACTATGCTCAATTTTGTAAGTTACTTTTTTTTGTGGGTCTGCGGCTCCCTTTTAATCAAAACAAAATGCTAAAGCATACCAAAGAACGGACAAAGCAAACAGGATAACAAGTTGAGCGATTTCATGGAGACAGAGTTGTACCCTGTAGTAATTGACTTGACGTTACTTGATGAAATGCGCAAGCAACATCTGAGGATACATATACTTCATAGCATCAAGTGGAAAATACGAAGTATTTTTAGGATTATATATATATTATACTTTATTTTACATATATACATATGTATTTTTAATTGGGTTGCAAAATCCGTTTTTTATAACATTATTATACCCGTTTTATAACCTGCAAATATGTATGCATAAGTATAACCGAAATCAAAAACAAACAAACCAAAGGGTGGCGCCTACAAACAAAAAAGCAACAGCAACAATGCCAGTCCATGGATCCTTTTATGCCCCTAAAACAATCTCATTCCCTTATTGCTAGTTGCTCTAAAAAAAAGTGTTTGCTTTGTTCGAGTTGATATTGCTGTTGTTATTATTGTTGTTATCCATTATTTAAAGCATAATGTCACAATAAACGTGAAAGGTGCAAAATGTTGATCCAAAACAGCAGCAACAGCAATTACAATAACAGCAACAGCTCCCTCCCTCTCTCCCTCTCTCTCCCCCTCTCTCTCTCTCTCTCTCTAAGTCATCTTTGCATACTTTGTTTCGGATGAGCATGAAGCGAACTCTTCTATTGCTCTGCGCTGGTGCTGCAGTTGACAGAGCCCCTCCCATTCCATTTACACTATTCATTTCCTCCAACCATCTCCAACAACAGCAACAACAGCAACAATTGCCCGTTGGCAACTTTAGACAACTCGCATCGTTGCAAGACACCATCAACGTCATTGGCGTCACTTTTAGACTTGCTTTTATTTTCGTAACTGTTGCTGTATTTTTCTGCCATGTATTCTCAACCATTTGCCAGGCTCCAAGCTGCCCACTTGAAGCATTTTTCTATCGTTGCCTTCACTCAGTTGTTTGTCCTGGAAGCCAAATTCGCTTGAAATGATTTTATGACCAGCCCTTAGTTTACGGCTAGTTATGAAAATTGACATTTCAATAGGCACGAAAACTTATACTGAGAATAAAGCCAAGGGTCCCAAACTCTAATCGGAAGTGCCTGACTGAAAGACACTCTAAAACCTCGGCCTATCAGTGATCTTAAGCATACCATAAACCTCTATGTATGTAAAAGTGTACTAAAACAGACGTACAAATGCAATAACTTATTGTGGGATGATAAATCCCAAGCTAAAATAGAAGCTGACTTATTTAAGTAGAATTCAATCGTAGCTGCGATCCAATTTACATAATTCGCATTCGAATGAATGTTTGTAGATCTATAAACAAAATGGAAAAGTTCACTTAAGGCGTTTGTCACGTTTTCTTTAATAACTACTGTATTACTGAACCGATTTCAATAATCCAATCGTATATCGACGATAATTCAGACTCTAGTATAATGGCTTTATTTCTGATTATTTTTATTTATTTTATTATTTTTTTTTTATAACCTGTTTATACTCTGAATTCAGGTCGTAATGCTTTCGTAAAAATTTGGGTAAAAGGCAGAAGAAGGCGTAGCAGTCCCCATAAAGTATATACTTTTGTGATCAGTCCATCAAATCAGTGTTTGACATTTCCGCGTCCGAATGAGCACATGGGTCTAGTATATTTTGAATATAGGTTGATATATTCCTGTCGATTTTAATCGATTACTCATCCTATCACTATTATTGCATCGTCGATAAAATAATCCATCATTATATTTTATATTTAAGCGTAATATGGACACTTTATATTACTGTGTGGGTTAATGTAATATATACAGACATTTGGTTTGCTTCGAATTTTCGATAATATGATCTGATCGCAGGGTTCAGAGTTCGCTCAAGGCTTAAGTCAAGTTGAACTACCTACTTTACCTCTGTTAGAGCTAGAGATATTGTTATTTAGGTATTTTCACCTGTCTTGACTCCTTGACCAGCAGTAAATAGTTTGACACACTTAGGTCCTCATTGGAAATCCGTTGCTATATTTTAATGCACTTGAAGCCCCATAGAACTCGTAGGCCTTTCCGATTCGAGGCGCACATGTGTCGTGGTTTCTCTTTTTGGGCAAATGTCACAAACGGCACTTGGCGCCGTTTGTTAGCTCAGTGTCTTCCACTTTGTGATGCAGACGGCTGAGAGGGAAGCGGAGGAAGCGAGGGAGAGCGATAAGAAAAGCCAATGCAAACAACAAAAATAGCCGCAGAACTGTGAATGTACTTGTCGCTGTGTCTCTTGCAGCTTCTCATTCTCTCTTTGTTTCTCTCTCTCTCTATCTCACACGCACCTCTTTAATTATAGCCAAGCTACATATTTGGTATGTGCGCCGACGAGGCGGAAGTTTGTTTAGGATACACGAGTATTTTGCCAGGCAGCTGCACACAGCGGTCTCTTTGGCTGTGCCTACGCCAGCCTCACCTCCCGCCCTCTCTCTATCTCTCTATCTCTCTCTCTCTCTCTTACTCTCTGTCTGTCTCTCTCAACAAATTGCATTAGTTGTTGTCGCGTCTAGACACGCGCCGGCACATTCTGCCACAGCTCTACCCCACTGCAAATTATTCAAATGAAGCACTTGCCACGGCACTTGCCACATACACGTTGCTGAGGCACTTGCAGCTGGAGCTGCAGTTGATGTCGCGTTAATCGACTCCCGGCTAGGGCAACTTACCTCTCGCTGCTCGCAGTGAACTATATTTAGTCCGATTAGCCACGATACGATGTAGACAATTTGTCAATAGATCGTCAACTTTCGTTATTAACTTTTGTTAGTTTGACTTTATTAGCTGAGCACCTCCTTTTGAGTCACATATGTATGTATTAATAATCCGTTATGATATGTTTTATAATGCTGCAAAAGTGAAATAACTGGAGTTAATTACTTTGTTAATCTCTTTGAATATCTGTGGAAAGATAATGATAGATATCATGATCGATGACTATGTTTGTATTTATATATACGTGTACATATGTATGTATTCATCTATTTAAGTATGCAATTATTTAATGTATATATGTATGTATGTATGTATGACCAATATTCAAAATATGATGATATAATTAATCTACGTTTACAGGGTGTTTAGGTAGCTAAGCAACACTGATAGAGAACATTCTAATACACTTGCCAAAAATGAGTAACTTCTCGACCGTTGATACTTGCTGCAGATTTTTCATGCCAAATATGAAACAAAACGCGCCACAAAACTTTCGACACGCAATAAAAAGAAGCACAAAAATCAAAAACCAACGGCGAAAAGTTGCAGCAGACCAGGTCCACATAGGGATGAACCGAACAGCCACCCACCTCCCACCGCCCACCACCCACCAGGCACCATTCAGTCATTGCGAGTCCCTGTGAGTTCCTGTGTGATGGCTGAGCTTCTGTGCCTGTCATTGGGGGTGGCTCTGGGTCTGGCTTTGACTATGCAGGCGGCAAGTCACAAGCGGAATAGAGATCGAGAGAGAGAGAGAGAGAGAGAGAGAGAGAGAGAGAGAGAGAGAGAGAGAGAGGGAGAAGGGGGAGTGCTTGTGTCTCGTCTGGCAACGCAGACGCTGCAGACAGTTTTCTAATGGGATAAACTAAATACGTTTGTTCGTGTGTGTGTGTGTGTGTGTGTGTGTGTGTGTGTGTGTGAATACGTATTTATGTCTGTTCACTCGTAACGTGAAGCGTATACGGCATTGTGTGTAACACTCACACACGCACACACACATACCAAAATAATATAGTATTTGACCAAAGTCTAAAAAGTCCACACATAGAATTAAAAAATTATTTAAAAACAATGCTGCATACTTTTAGAGCTCATTCACTGAATAACAAATACCGAAAAATGCTCACACACAAATACATGCAGACGAATTTGACATTTTTGCGGGTAGTCAGAACGGAACTTCGAAAGAGCGACGGCGCCAACCTGCAATAGGTGTGTGGAGCGGGAAGGGAGGTGGGACGAATTTTGGGCGGTCGCTTTGTTGTGCCGGCGAATATGTAGCGGAAAACCGGAATGCCAAAACAAAATTGCGTATTTTTGGTTCATTCACTTACCGGCAAAATTTTGCCGCATCGCAGGCGGCAAAAATAATATTGGATTGTAGCCGTTAGTTCCGACTGCTGTTGATATTGTTTTTGATATTTATTTAGTTAAGCACTTGAGAGTTTAAAAATTGTAATGTATTAGTTATTGTCGCCACAGAGGGCAGTCAGTAAATAACACCCACTCACACACGCACAGTTTAAATAACACGAACCATACACAGAACTGTTATACGTTATGCCGCGTTACGTGCTTGCACACCAACAGTAAGGGAACATTTGAAATGACTTTAACATGCTGCGTGGAAATATTACTGAAAACTGTTTTACAGAATGTTAAACTCAATTGAGCTGCTAAGTTGCATAGCTCAATCAATATACGGCCACACTGTGCACACAGCTGTTTGGTTAGAGTTTTTGTCGATTAATGTGCCTTTCGATTGCAATCGCACTGCCGCCACAATGACGAGCTATCTGGTTAACAATTGAAAGATTTAACAAATGAGTTTTAACTGCACTTCAACTGCAGTAAACTAAAGGCAGTTATTTGCAGCAGGCGACACTTGGTGAACGATATGGTGGAACTGCAATTGAGAAAACGCAATGCGTGCGTCATTGTGCTAGGAGACATCGGACGCAGTCCACGTATGCAATACCACGCTCAGAGCCTCCTCGAAGACAATTACAATGTGGACATAATTGGCTATATCGAGACGCAGCCCCTAGATGCGCTGACTGTAGCACAGCCCAACTGTAAAATACACGAGCTTTCCGCGGTCCCCATCACAAACCTAACGCCCAAATTGCAGCTGCTCTTCAAAGCCATTTGGCAAACGTTAAGTCTGTTGATTGCCCTAATCTCGATAAGGCGACCCAATTTCTTGCTTGTACAGAACCCACCCGGCATACCCACGCTGATTGTTTGCTATTTGTATTGCGCCTTGACGCGAACCAAGCTAGCTATCGATTGGCATAATTACACCTACACGATCTTGGCGTTAGGCATGGCAGGAGGAGAGCAGAACCGGCTCATCCGTCTTACCAGGCGACTGGAGCGTTATTTCGGCAGCAAGGCTCATACAAATTTTTGTGTAACGAACGCCATGAAGGATGATCTCCAACGCAACTGGAATATTGGGTGAGAAAGAGAACCGCAGACGCCACAGTTCGACAATTCTAAAATTATATAAATCTCCATTTTGCTATATCATTCATTGTTGATTTACTGTGCTTGCAGACCCGTCCATGTGCTCTATGATCGAGCGCCGGCGCAATTCCATCCAATAGAGCTTTCTCAAAAACACGAGCTGTTCATGAAGCTTTCCAAGGATTATGCGCCCTTTATGCCGCAATGCTATGCGGATCTAAAGCAATCGGGCATGCTTGAGTCAACTTCACTCACTCAGAAGCTGGCCAATGGAACTGTGCTCTATAAGCCACAGCGGCAAGCAATACTCGTGTCGAGCACCAGCTGGACGCCGGATGAAGACTTTGGCATACTCCTGAAAGCCCTGGAGGCCTATGAGAGCGTGGCTACAGCCGAGCCACTCGTCTACCCCTCCCTGCTATGCATCATTACCGGCAAAGGCCCACAAAAGGCGCAATACGAGGCTCAAATAGCGAAATTCCAATGGCAAAAGGTTTCGATTGTAACACCCTGGTTAGAGGCAGACGATTATGCGAGCCTGCTGGCTAGCGCTGATCTTGGCGTGTCGTTGCACTGGAGCACAAGCGGGCTGGATTTGCCCATGAAAGTGGTGGATATGTTTGGCAGTGGACTGCCCGTCTGTGCCTACAACTTCAAATGGTGAGGAGGTCGCAAATAACAATCCATGCACATTAAATAAATCTGCGTTCTCTCTTCAGCCTCGCAGAGCTAGTGAAGCACGGCGAGAACGGATTTGTCTTCAACGATCACTCCGAGCTGGCCGAGCAGCTGCGGCTGTGGTTCGAGCACTTTCCTAGCAATCCAAGCATCATCGAGACTCGCGCACGCTTCAAGCGCAACCTGCAACACTTCCAGGACTTGCGCTGGCGGGAAAATTGGAGACAATGTGCGGCACCTGTACTGGAAGCATTTCTTTAAGCATTTACAAATCGAGAAAGCTTTTAATAAAACTTTACTGAACAGTACAAGAAGGCACTTTAAATAATCTGCTGTTAAAATATTATTTATATATTGTTATATATATAAATATGATGTTAAAATGTTGTTATATTATTAACGCTTGAATTACTCTCGCAAGCCATTTACATGACACTGATCAGTAGAATGAATGTTGATAGCACTTTAATATTTGTTGATATAGTAATCTCTTCGGGAAATTAGTAACTCTAACATATATATTACTCATTTATTAGTTTGACTTTGTTTTTAATTAGTTTATTAACATAATGCAGAAAGCCTACATTTTGAAGAGGGACATTAATTTTGCTATCAAAGCTTTCTATCATGCTTACACTCAGGACTGTTTTCTTATAATTGATTTGGTTTTTACAAATGAAGATGCCGACAGGCTTATCCTATATGTATTATAGCTCTAAGTTTGTGCCATTATCAGTTGCATTTTATATTGCTTTAGTTTACATTGTATGCATTCCGCTCAAGGCGCCCACAAAGTTGCTCACATGTTACGCAAGCAGACGGGACAAATCCTAAAATTGTTTTTCTTATACTCCTGCAGGCACGATGTGTGCAGAGCATGCTCACATTGGAGATATTCCATTTCCTCCAGCTCCATGGGCTCACAACAAATAGAGCAATCGTCGCCGGGCAGATCGATGCGTATCACGATTTGTTCGCAATATGGACAATTGCGACGCCATTCACGATAATCGGCAAAGCAAGGAAGATTGCACAGCGCATGGCCACAACGCATTTTATGCATCGACACTTCGGTCATTTCTTTGTGGCAGATAAGACACTTGTCGCCGGGTTTGCTAAAAGTTACACATAATTTACATATAATAGAATAGAGTAATAAACTTTTATACTCACCTGTCACGAAACTGTCGCTTTTTGCTATTATTGTAGCTGCGATCGTTATTATCATCGTTTTTGCCTCTTGTACTCGAGTGAGGCCTTTGAGGAGTCGATTGACTAAAATAAATTGCAGCGACTGCAGCCACAATTACGCAGCCGATGCTCAAAACTAGTTGCATTGGTATCATAATTATCACTTATGCTCTTTCAATCTCACTTAAAAAAATATATGTATATTTATAATAAAAGAGTGGCTTAACTTGCCTAAAATTCCCCTTAAATTAATATTATATCGTATACCATTCACTTTATTCGTTTACATGAACTGCCATACCGATCAGGTTAAACCAATGCTGCCACTCATATTAATGAAAATATATTCACATACTAACCCAAAGCGGGTAGAGCGGATACTTATGAATATAATATTGTCAGCATTAACGCGCTAAAGAGAAATGTTTCGCATATGTTTTGCGTACATGTTTAATCTATTTGAAAGTCGAAGTTTGAAAAAATATGGTATTTTTGCTAGCTCGGCATATCGGTCACTCTTTGTTTTTCCTATTCTATAACATTGGTCTGCCATTCACATTAATCCGTTACATGGAATGCCACACTATAGAAAGAATGGTGCTGTCATATTTTTCAAATTTAATACACACATTTTACAATATTTCAACTGTGTGACTAGTTTTTTAAACGTTGTCTTAAAAATTAACATTTAGACTTGACAATAGTGCCAAAATTTTGGTAACCTAAGAATTTGGTATTTTTACAAACCCGGCATATCGGTCACACAGCATTCTTTTTAATTCTATGGTTTTTCTCTGCTCAAAACAAATTTAAATTGTAATTGCGAATGCACTGCATTGGCAATCAACTATAATTGGTGTGGATAACAAACGAGCAAGCATTTCAAACGCACCGAATAGCGTGCGATATTGATTTGAGTACAACCTCCGGGCAGTTCGTCTACGCCTCTGCCCCTCACAAGCGCCAGTTGAACGATTTTTTCTGGTGAAATTAACTTAAAGTTTTCCGATAAGGCAACGAGGAACGCAAAGTATGGCAGAACGGGAGCGCAGCATACATGAAATGCTCAAAGACACACCATCCATGAACGATAGCTGCGGTGCCGTCCACACGGGCACAGAGGGTGGCAGTCTAGGGATAGGAATGGGAATGGGAATAGGAGTAAGCGCCAGCAATAGCAGTCATAGCATTGGCACAGGAAATCCGTTAAGCATGTCAGCCAGTTTGCCTTTACGAAATCATTCAGGTGCGTCACTCAACTATGGAACAATCAATGAATCAACGAAACAAATTTTGTATCCTTTTTTGCAGCACCCACCACGCCAATGTCTCCAACAAGTCCACATACAAGCAATGGCTTTCTAACCTCAGCAGACGGCAGCAGCAGTCTGATAAGAACAAGCGCCTCGAAGATTGATAGCCTCAAGAACTGGAGCATATCAACGTACAAATGCACACGGCAAATAATGCTCGAGAAGCTGGGCAAGTCGCAACGTACCGTCGACTCGGAGCTGGAGGCACAGATCGAACAATTGCGCGAAACACAACGCAAATATTTATCCATTTTACGTTTGACGCGTGCGTTCAGCTCGCACTTTCAACACGTTGTCGCCTCGCAGCAATCGCTAGCCGATGCATTCGCTGACTTGGCCCAGAAGAATCCGGAGCTGCAGAAGGAGTTCATTTGCAATTCGGAGACGCAACGAAACTTGACCAAAAATGGTGAACTGCTGTTAAATGCATTAAATTTTTTCATTTCGTCGGTGAACACGCTGTGCAACAAAACCATAGACGACACTCTGCTAACGATACGACAATACGAGACGGCTAGGTAAACCACAAATCAGCCTATAACTCATATATTGTTCAATATAAAACGCACTTTATTTTCGATATGCAGAATTGAATTCGATGCCTATCGCATGGACTTGGAGAACACCAAGCCTGAATTAGCGCAGGCAGTATCTTCCCTGGAGGAAACGCAGCGCAGCTTTGCTCATCACAAGGATCAATACGAGAAGCTGCGAGGTGATGTTGCCGTTAAAATGCAATTTCTCGATGAGAATCGCGTAAGTTTTGATTACAACTGATATAGCATATGTTCTATAAATGCCGTTCACCCTGCAGATTAAAGTGATGCACAAGCAGTTAATATTGCTGCACAATGCCATTGCCGCCTATTTTTCGGGCAATGCCATGGCACTGGAGAGCACATTGAAGCAGTTCAACATAAAGGTGAACTTATCCTTGAACTTATTGTAACTAGACACGCCTTAAGCTCTTATATTATTATGAATTGCAGCTTAAATCACCGAACAACATCACAGGCTCATGGCTGGAGCAGTAGGCAGTGGAGCGGCAGCCCAGCATAGTCGAGCAAAAGTACTAACTGTGTACCACTCACAACACAACACAAAACGCATTTTTACATGGCGAACACATGGTCGAAGTATATCAGAATAGAGTACATGCTCTCACTATCTCTGTAAATGCTACATGACGCTTAACAATATCTAAAAAGCTTACATCTAAGTCGAATTCCTAATTCATAAGCAGAAAGTGAAATGCGAGGCATAGTTCATAATGTAATGATTTATTTGATTTCCACGTAACTACATATATTCACATTTCCCCACACAACTCGTACTTAAAATTAGTTCCTTATGTTTTCCTGAATTTATATTCAAATTTAGCGCCCAGTGCAATACATAATTTATGTAATTGAGTTAAGCTTTACAATGAGTATTTATATCGATTATAATTAACTGCACAGGAAATATTCTTTGCATTTTATCAGACCATCAGTGCGGGTCATATTTCGGTTCATTATTTATTTATAAGTACGTATATATTTTTTAAAGCTATGTAACAAAAACTGTAAACAAATATTTGCGGTACTGTATTATTTAAACTAATTGTTTACTAGTCAACATATTATTTACAATAAACAAAAGTATACAAATAAAAAGTTTATCAATTACCCAGTTGATTATACAATAAATAGGAGTTAGTTCTTCTCCAGCTTCAAGTCGCTTAGCTTCTCGTTAAGCGTTGCTGTTTCGTCCTCCTCTGCTTTGAACATATCCTATCATATAAAATATAATTCACTAGATAGTTTAATAATTTTGTTATTGAAAGATTCATTTAATCGGATTACCGCATCGTATATGATTTTAATAATCAGTGAACAACTTGGACATGTGGCTACTTCTTCCCCTTCAATGAGCTCCTCCTGCGAAGCCAAAAACTTTTATAACTGCCACAAATTTGTATATCTGCACACATACCTTGGAAATTTGAAATCGATCTCCGCAAGGACAAGGGTAGTAATACATTTCCTCCTCCTCGTCGTATTCAAAATCCTCAATCTCGACCTCGTCGTGGTAAATACTCATTATCTACAATACGCTAGATCTACAATATTTGGATTATTCACGCATATACAAATGGGTCACACGTTGCGGTAGAAGTGCTGCCAACTGTCTCAATTAACAGCTGATCAGATATTAAACCGCTTGTAAATATGTGCTAACGAAGCTAAGATCGCGGAAAGAAAAAATTCATAATACAAAACTCACACTAATGAGCTAACCGTGGTAAATATTTATTCTCTTTTCGTGCACTTTTGGTTTACTCATATTTTAAATATAATTACTAAATTTGCTTGCCCGTAGCGCTGCCAACCTATCGCACAAAACAGCTGTACGGCAAGCATTTCTACCCGGTTTGTAAACAATTCGCAAACGTTTGCGGTATTTGTTGTTAAACTATATACGAATTAAGGCCATGAGCAGCAAACAATATAGTGATATAAATCTCTACGACCTGCTCGGCGTGTCCATCGAGGCCGAGCAGGTCGACATTCGGAAAGCGTATCGGAAACGCGCCCTTGACTGTCATCCGGATAAGAATCCCGATAATCCGGAGGCAGTCGAACGCTTTCACGAACTGTCCAAGGCGCTGGAAATACTTACCGATGCGACAGCGCGGTCCGCCTATGACAAGGTTCTCAAGGCTAAAAAGGCAGCTGAGCTTCGCACCAAACAGCTGGACAGTAAAAGGCAAAAGCTAAAAGAGGAACTGGAGGAAAGGGAACGCGCAGCTCTACATAAGCTGCAGGCAGGACAAGCGTACAGCACAGTTCGTAAGACTGATGAGGAGCTGCTACAGGAGCAGATCGAACGTTTGCGACGCGAAGGCTCCAAGCTGCTTGAGGAGGAGCAACAAGCGATGCGAGAGCAACTGAAACGAAACTACGTCGAGCAACAGCAGCGTCAGCAAAGGCCGGCCTTTGACTCCGCACAGCATCGCATCAAGATTAAATGGAAGTCTGGAAAAGGCGATGATAGCAACGGCGGCTACACACAAGAGCAGCTTATGCAGTACCTTAAGAAATATGGCGAGGTAGTTGCGCTGGTCATGAACACAAAAATACGCGGACGTGCCATGGTGGAGCTGAAGACGCGAGAAGCCTGCGACATGGTGTTAGCCTATGAGAAAGGAAATCCTTCGAATCCATTGCACTTTCAGTGGGTAAGTCCACCGGCACAAGACAAGATCCGAGCCCCAACGAATCAGAAGAATGAAACTGCAACTGCAAGGGATTATGAGGACCTGGTAATGCGTAAGCTGCGCCAAGCAGAGGAGCGCAAACGTTTAATTGAACAAATGATGAAAGAGGATGGTGACACATAACCGCTAGTGTATTTTAAAATTTTCTTAAGCTTTAGTATTTAATAATAAAATGCTGGCATCTCTGCCAGCTCTAGGCATACATATGTAGATACACAAATCTAAACATTTGAAATGCAAATAGGTAAAAAAAAAGTCTTGTTTATGCATACATATATCTATGTTCGACGACTTATTTATGGTCATTTATGATCAAATTTTATTAATAAACATAATATAAGAGTTTGAGCTAATTTAAAATGTATATTATTAATCAAAATTGATACAAAAAATTCAACTTGGCAGCACTGTCAACAGCTGTTAACAAAAGCAGTGGGAATGCAAATAAACGAAGCAAAAGAAGAAGCACAGCTGACGTAGATGAAAAAAAGGTAGACTGTGAGATACCTGTTTTTTGGAGTAATGCATTAAATTTTACTTATAGAGCTGCTATTAGTAAAGACAATATAAGCAACAATTGCTTATTGCTTATATTACTTGTATTATTGTATTTATAAACGTAGCTATAATGACAATATATAATTTCAATAATATTTAGCACAACTATCAAGTAAATAAAAATGTTATTTCATATTTAAATATAAATTTAGATCCCAAACGCAATTACACATGCTTTAGACTTTTAATATGAGCACAATAAATGAAATAGAAATAAATGAATAGAAATAAAATTTTACAAATTCGTCAATCAGCCAATCATAGCAAAGAGCATCAGCATCCGATTAATGTACAGGGTATTGAATAGCTGCATTGCAGTCAATTTCAATTTGTTTGCCACGATAGAAATAATTAAATTCAGATTTTAGTTAGAAACTTGATTGCCTGCAATTGGAACTAATGAAACATGGATAAGCGGCAGCGTGAGCTTGAGGCTGTGGTGAACTCGCAGAAGGAGCAATTGTCTCGATACGAGAAGCGACTCAAAGGTGAATCATTGTGCAATAAACAAAATGTAGATTGCAGCTAATTAACAGAAATTGCAGACGTGGTCACAGCGTACAAAGGCTTGCTGAAGGAGAAGGAGGCACTGGAGACCAGCTTAGCAGCGCATGCCGAAGTGACGTCAGGCAAGGATTCAAGTACTGTCGATTCTCAAGCAGCCACGACCGGGGGCCAAGCAAGTGGCGATGCGACTGAGAAGTCCACAGCTTCAAACGGCGATCTAGCCGGGGGCAATGATGAAAGAGGTCAGCTGCAGACGCAAATCATAACGCTCATGAATTCCCTGGCGACACTCTCCGCGGAAAAGTCTCGGATGGAGGCGTCTTTTCAGGCTGACAAGAAGCAGCTGCGCGCACAGATTGCTCAAAAGGAACAGCTCATACAGGAGCTGCACGCCAAGGCCAAGGAGCAGGCGCAACGTGCCAAAAACGACGTGGACGAAGTGAAAGCAAAGTGGATTGTCGAGCGGCAGGAGCGCGAAAAGGAAACCAACAATCAAATGATTATGCTGCGTGAGCTGCAGAAGCTGTACGCAGACGAGCGTCACCTCAAAGAGAACATTGAGATGCAGCTGAACAACTTTAAGACGCAGTTTGCCAGCAACGAGGCCGAGAACAGTCGCCTGCGCGAGCTGCAGCTCCAGCTGAAGGAAGCGCGTGCCCAGCTCAAGCAATGGCAGGCCCAAGCAGAGCAGACGACTGCTGCAGCGTCGGCGACAGACAGTAGCGTGTTGCTGCACCAGGTGCGCCAGGAGATGCACCAATTGAAAGAGCAGCACTCAGTGGCCATCAAGCAGGAACAGCGACGAGTCCTACGCGCCGAAGAGCAAAGCCGCCGACAGGCAGCACTGCACGAGGATCGGGTGGCCAATTTGGAGTCTCGCCTGGCCGAACTGAGCAACACGGTGGGCAGCTACGATCGCTTGCGACAACAGGATCAGGACAGCATCCATGCACTTAAGCAGCAGCTGCAAGAGCTGGAGCAGCTGCAAACCCGTACAGCGCCCACAGCACAGCAGCTCAAAGATGGCGACCAGGATATAGGTGCTCTGGTAGACGAGATTGTTCGTCTCAAGAAATTGCTATCCAATGCCAATGCGCGCTCCTCCAATCCCATGGACCTCAGCAAGGTGCTAGCCAGCAACCATGCGGCAGCCAGCGTTGACAGCCATGTCCAGTGTGAGCAGCAGCTCCAGAACTTGCAGAAATTGCTGGACAACAGCAAGCAGCAGGAGGCGCATCTGCAGCAGAAGATTCAGCTGCAGCAGACACACATCCAAACGCTGCAGGACAAGGTGCAGGTGCTCAATCGCAACATAGACGAGGCTGAGCTGGAGCTGAAGCAGCAAGGCGACAAGATGCGCATAGCGCTCAAAAGCGAGCGCGCCAAGTGGCAGGAGGCGAAGGCGGAGCTGGAAAATGAGACGCGTTGCAAACTGAACGAGCTGGAGCAACTGCTGCAAAAGCAGCGCCAGCGCTCGCTCCAACTGCTCGACGAGAAGGAGCAGGAGATTAAGACGCTGCAAACCTCCTTCGAGGTGTTCCACAAGCCAAACGCGTCACCTTTGGAAACCAGCGAGACCTTTGCCTACTCCTCGGACGCGGACAGCGTGGAGGTTGAGGGCGAACGTGAAACGAAGATGAAGGTCAAGCCCAAGAAGCTGTCATTGGGCGAGAACTGTCACATGCTGCACTACGCCAACGAGCTAGCACGCAAGGACATTGAGATTACGACGTTGCGCAAATCCAAATACGTAGCAGAGTCCACGCTTAGGAAAGCCATACAGGACAAAGTTACGGCGCAGCAGGAGATGCACGAAAGAATAGAACAGCTCGAGGAGCAAGTGGATAGGTGAGTCAAGACTTCAATAGAATCCC
This sequence comes from Drosophila hamatofila, assembly GCA_035045345.1. Lineage (NCBI taxonomy): Eukaryota > Metazoa > Arthropoda > Insecta > Diptera > Drosophilidae > Drosophila > Drosophila hamatofila. The sequence continues at coordinate 905,446 of JAWNPA010000018.1, forward strand.
CTTTGTGCTCATTTTCCATCATTGCCCATCTTCAAATTCAGACTGGAGCGCTGCAAGACGCGCGAGGGCGCTAACTTGGAGTATCTGAAGAACGTTGTCATCAGCTTCATTGTCACCCGCGATGCGGAGGACAAGCGTCACATGCTGAACGCCATCAGCGCTGTCCTTCAGTTCACCAGCAGCGAGATGCACACCATCAACGCAGCATTCCAAAAGAAATAGCCTACATTCGAAACATTACTGAAATAGATCGTGTATAGAACAGAATATTTATATATTAAATACAAAGCATATGTGTTAGCCAAAGCCCGCCACGGGATACTTCTCCAGGTGGGCAGCCACTACGCCGGGAAACATGGCAAGGAATTTGAATCGGCTGCCCATTTGGTTTGCATCGGTAAGCATCTCGTAGCCGGAGCGTATGATGCTCTGGTTCTCGGGCAACGCATGGGCCAGCAGCTGCTCCAGGCGCACTTCGCCCTGCATATTTCTCAAAAAGTCTCCCTGTTGCACGGGCCCACAGCAGTGGATATGGCCGCGCATCTCCGCGACGTGCTTTAGATGCCTGAAGTCGACATCGGCTGTGAGATCTGCAGTGCCCGGTGCCTGCAGTGGCTCATGCAGAGCGTGCTGCTTGAATCCTCGAAACGTGTCTGTCTTGTCGCCAAAGTGGCCGTAGTCCATGATCAAGGCGATGCCACCGTGCTGCTCCAGTCGCTCTGCTAGAAGGCCCATGTGTCGTTCCGCTTCTAGCGAGTACTCTAGGCAGCTACGCTGCTCCTGCGGTACCGGTTTGAACAATTGCGACACGGGCGTCGGAGCCTTGGACAAAACGTATCTGAAATCAGCAGTCGTTGACTTTGGGTCTACATCAATGAGCACTTCCTGCCACTGCCCATCGATCAGCTGCAGCTTGTGCACAGGCAACGCATCGAAGAACTCATGCGCCAGCACCAGAGAAAAACCAGCTGGCACATCCTCCAATCGGCGGTGCCAAAATACCTGTGTGCCCGTAGCCGTGGTGCCAATTTGGTAATGTGGCAACTGCTCCCCTTCAGGGAGCACCTCGTGCTTGTAGCAGAAACGTTGTGCCTGCGCTTGGCTCAGATACGGACTAATCTCGACCATATGCATACTGAACTGAGCGCCACTCTTGAATTTGGACAACACTTTAAGCACATCACGTGCCAGTGTGCCACGCCCCGGTCCTAATTCAACAAGCTGAAAGGGCGACGGACTACCGAGCTTCTGCCATTCGCTCATCAACCAAATGCCCACGAGCTAAAGAGAAAGTGCTTTATCCCAGTTCTTTTCAGTTAGCTGCACTCAGAACTTACCTCTCCGAAAATCTGTGATATTTCTGGAGATGTTATAAAGTCACCCTCGCGTCCAAACACATCCCGATTCATGTAGTAACCGCCCTGGGGATTCGTCAGCACCTCCCGCATGTATTCGGCCACAGTGATGGGCCCCGTCGCTTGAATTTTGGCGGCCAACTGCTTGGCTAGGTTACCATTGCTACTCGCATTTGCTCCAGATGGCTGCTTCGGGTTCTGGCTCTGCTCCAAATCCACATTGCCGGATAGCGCACCCAGGTTAGGACGACGAACAGATTTATAGCTGTAGCTGCGTCTGCTGCCGATTCGGAAAACCTCGCGTAACATCTTTGCTTACATTGGAGCTGCCAACTTATTTCAAATATTGATCAGCTGATTGACGTAAAATCGTTAATTTTCATATAGCTGATTTTGTGTGTAATGTCAAGTTTATACTCTACTCAAATGCATTTACTATGTTGAATAAACGAAACAACTTATGCGCCCCTCACAAGTTAACGAATATTCGGATCAGTTGATTGGAATTTGAAATTGTTGTTTTTTTTATAATTATTATATATTTCAAGGGTTTGTATTACATCTTAAAACGGTCAGTCATCAACTATATATGTATGTATGTGTGTATGTACATATATATATATTCATCCTTTCTCTCTTTCCCTAAAATACTTTGATATCGGGCACAATTTTCTCATTGTCGTAGATCTCCTTGGCATAGCAGAGATTGGGATAGTCAAAGGCGGCGCCATATCGGTTCTTGCAACCAGAGGTGGCCTTGTCGCCGGGTGTGTACACGGGCTGGCCAATCACGTTTGTAGTGGCGAAGTTACAGGTGAGCACAAAGTGGTTGTAGTAGTCGCGAGAGAAGCGCACAGCGGCACAGCCCAAATGGGTGTTCTTCTCTGATACGGCAATGGTGAACTTGGCCACATTCTTGTTGGGCAAGTCTTCTGGGAAGCTGGCGAGAATCTCGGGGGAAGCATTGGCACGCTGCTTAAACCAGTTCTCGATCTGCTCCTTGATGATCTCAGCATCGGTGTACTCGGACTCGGCGCCGCTGTAGCTGAAGATGGCATTGTTCTGGCCAGCGTAGGCGAAGCGTTCAGTACTGCGGCACTTGTCGGGAAGGGATTGGCAGGTCTTCACGTTGAAAAGGGCCAAGTGCGTCAGTTCCTCGCACCAGGTCATCTTGGCCATACGAGCTGCCTTGGGCAATCCCTCAATGGCGCCTCCGGCAACTGTGTTGCGCAGCTCATTGAACAGGGTCAGGATGAGCTTCTCATGGGGCTGCATGTTCACCTCTCGCACATCCTTAGGGCAGTTCTCGCTAAAGTTCTGCGGGATGGTTTCGTTTATAGTGGATGGCTGCTGGAAAGGATTAGACACTTACTCCTTTATTGTTGCAGGCAATGTGCTTGTCCAGGCAAGTGGGCAAAGCGCAGTAGTCAACGGAGGCAACGAGGCCTACCAAGGCTGTGGCCAGCAGTAGGAAGCTACAGACTTTGGAGAACATCTTGTACTTGATGGCTGTTGGATTTCAAGTGAAGCATGACCACGACGGTAGCCCCATTTATACCCCTCTGAGCTGCACCAGGTGCCACAGCTGTTAAGGCAAAGGAGTGAGTCAATGCGATAATGGGTGAACACACAGATCTGAGAATGGATTTGGCTAAACAATGATTCCAGCTAACTCAGCTGCGATGATACAAACCATATGTTGTAAATAATCGACGCATGTGTTGACAATGCACATGAATGCACCGCGATTCTTGGAATGTGTGCGCCAATCTATGCTATAAATACGCGACTGTTTGGCTGGTTAAGCATCAGTTAAGTGTGAGCAGTTGATCGAAACAACATATTAAAAATGAAGGTATTCCTCTTGATGACTGCCCTGGTTGGCCTCGCCGCCTCCGTTGACTACTGCGCTTTGCCCACCTGCCTTGACAAGCACATTGCCTGCAACAATAAAGGAGTAAGTGTCTAATCCCTTCCAGCAGCCATCCACTATAAACGAAACCATCCCGCAGAACTTTAGCGAGAACTGCCCTAAGGATGTGCGAGAGGTGAACATGCAGCCCCATGAGAAGCTCATCCTGACCCTGTTCAATGAGCTGCGCAACACAGTTGCCGGAGGCGCCATTGAGGGATTGCCCAAGGCAGCTCGTATGGCCAAGATGACCTGGTGCGAGGAACTGACGCACTTGGCCCTTTTCAACGTGAAGACCTGCCAATCCCTTCCCGACAAGTGCCGCAGTACTGAACGCTTCGCCTACGCTGGCCAGAACAATGCCATCTTCAGCTACAGCGGCGCCGAGTCCGAGTACACCGATGCTGAGATCATCAAGGAGCAGATCGAGAACTGGTTTAAGCAGCGTGCCAATGCTTCCCCCGAGATTCTCGCCAGCTTCCCAGAAGACTTGCCCAACAAGAATGTGGCCAAGTTCACCATTGCCGTATCAGAGAAGAACACCCATTTGGGCTGTGCCGCTGTGCGCTTCTCTCGCGACTACTACAACCACTTTGTGCTCACCTGTAACTTCGCCACTACAAACGTGATTGGCCAGCCCGTGTACACACCCGGCGACAAGGCCACCTCTGGTTGCAAGAACCGATATGGCGCCGCCTTTGACTATCCCAATCTCTGCTATGCCAAGGAGATCTACGACAATGAGAAGATTGTGCCCGACATTAAGGTTCTCTAAGGAACAATAGCACTATATAAAAAATTGAATTACATTGATAGTCACATGTATTAATATCATTACTTAATCAATAAAGAGCAACAGAAGATCCAATTGAACGTTGAAGATTGATTGATGTTGCCAAACATATTATTTACCTCAAGTGAAATATTGTCCTTTTATTTCCTTTAGAACTTTCTTTAATATGTTATATATTTATGACTGCACAACAGTTTTAATTAGGGGGTTCTCCAGGTCAATACGACAGCCCACAATACAATAACATAGAAATGCAAGTGGGCTCTGCTCTAGTTATAAAGCCCAATTCAGCATAACTGCGAAAACACTTGAGACAGCAATAGCCTATATTTCTTTGTGTAGCAAGGATTAAACAACTATTTTTCTGTTTTTGTTTTCATTGTTTATTGAGCCAATCGTGCCGTGACGGAAACGACAGAAGTCAGCAAATAATACACCGAGTAAACGGATCTTGTATTGATTGAACGATACAAAATATGGATCAATGTTTAGGCGGTGGTGGCGGCGGCAGCAGCAGCGGTGGTAGCAGCTGCCTCCTCCTTGAGACGATCCTTCTTGAGGGGACCCATGAAGGCCAACTTGTCGGCTGGGGTCTGGAAGCGACCATGACCCATCTTGGATGAGGTGTCGATGAACTTCAGCTTAATCTGTTCCAGCGCCGAACGTTTGGTGTGGCGCAGCAAAGACTTGCGCAGAGTGATGACACGCTTCTTGGAGCCGATGCAGCACCCCTTAATCATGACAAAGTCGTTGTTGACCTCGCCGTAGTGGGGGAAGCCACCCATGGGAGTAATGCTCTTGTCGGTCAAATCGTACTCCGTGGAAGCATTGTTCTTGATAACCTGCAAATAAAAGAGCACTCATTAATCGACTGACTACTACAGGAAAGCATTTCGTGCTTAAAATAGGATCAGTCCTATCATTATAGATATCACGGCTTTTCAAGCTTTTTTGTTTTTCGATGTCGTTATTAAAATGGTTTTTATCATCATTGAAATGTTTTTGTTTTTTTTCTATTTTTTTATGCAAGTGTGAAATTGTTACCTTGCCATCCTGGGTGTGAATGCCAGCACCAATGCGGTAGATTTTCTTGTTGATCTCGGTACGATGATGATAGCCCTTCTGACCAGCACGTGCCACAGTTGTGGACACACGAGATGGATGCCAGGCACCAATGCAAGCGACCTTGCGCAGACCCTTGTGCGTCTTGCGGGGCAGTTTCTTGGTGTGCCAACGCGAGGTGACACCCTTGAATCCTTTGCCCTTGGTCACACCCACACAGTCGACCATCTCATCCTGGCCGAACACATTGCTGACCTGAATGGGCTTCTCAAGGTGTTCACGCACCCACTTGACCTTATCCTCGATGGAACCACCGTTCAGCTGGATCTCCATGATGTGTGCCTTCTTTTGGCGTTGCTTAATCAGACGGATCTGAAGATCAAGAAATAGGTTTACAGGTTAGAATCAAATTTGAATTACAAATGTAGAGACTGTGCGTGATATGGTTTAACCGCGCGCTCATCGCCTGAACGGCTGCGCACCGTTACTGGAATATATCAAGCATCGCCACCCGAAGGGCAATTTGATCTACGACGTTGCATCCATAAGCTGTGCATCAACAAATCACAGCGCGAATGCTTTTTAGGCCAGGCGCACCGGCCGGCCGTGAGGCACAGCTGCACAACAAGACCAAGGACGTCGTGCATTTAAAGATTAACTCAATAATGTATATTTACCTGAGAGTGGGCAATCACACGGATGACTTTGCAGTAACGCAACATCTTACGGAAATCGTTCTCGATGCTCTTCTTGCCCAAGTCATCGGTCCACTTCTTGCTGGCCTTGGTGAAAGCCTTCTTCTTCTCGCTCTTGTACCTGATTGGAACGAAGTTTGGAGTTCGAGAATTAATACAGTGCCGTGTCGACTCAGTTACTCGAGCGCCGTGTATCAAGTCTGTGCGGGGCGAGAGACAAAACGGGAAGCACACCTCATCGCCTATTTAAATAGCGAGCGGAGATGACAATCTTCCATGACGTGTTCACTCATCAATTGGACACAATGGCCAAATGCTGCTCACACGACTTGCATTGATTTAAAAAGCTCTCTCAGCGAACTGATCGAAGAACTTTATGATTTTCATTCCAGTTAGTAGAAGTCAAACTTTGAGAAATTCACATCGCACACGCAGCTTTAAGTAAAATTTTGCAACTTTGCAACTGTGTTCAGAAGGAAGGCAACAGTAAGGTATAACAAGATTTTCGACAGAGCCATTCAGATACCAAATTCTCATCATACAGAGGCAAAGAAACTACCCAACTTGTAACCACGTGTGCAACGATTGTAAAAGAAAATGGCGTCTGGGATTTAGATACATACCAGTTCTTGTAGAAGCGACGACGGCACTCCTCGGAGAGATGCTGGGCCCAGACATTGACCAAAGCACGCAAGCCGAATGGAGTCTCGATGTAGCCGACAGCGCCAACAGCAATCATTGGCGGGGTCTCCAAAATGGTGACAGCCTCGACGACCTCCTTCTTGTTGATCTCTATGTTACAAGAAATTGAAAAGCCGAGGTTAAGCACGTGCGTATCAATAAAAAATCTTAATTTGTTTAATGTGAATCAGTCCGCCCTAGTTAATTGATAATCACGGTTGATCATATATGTTCTAACCATAAAATTTTAACTGTTCCTCATCATGGAAAATTGACTACGCAATATGTATATATTTCCTAATACTTACTTGATCCAGGGCGATCGGCCTCTCGCACAATGTGCGTCATACCGGCTTTGTAGCCGATGAAGCAAGTCAGATGGACTGGCTTAGTGGCATCATCCTTGGGGAATGCCTTAACCTTACCACGATGGCGGGATGAGCGCTTCTTGGGGTAGAAGGCCATCGAGCCATGACGAGGTGCAGAAAACTTACGATGCGACTGTAAATATAAGCAATTTCCTTTTTCTTAATTGATTGCATATTTTTTTAGGAATATTTCAATTGAAATTTTATTTGAGGTTAGGTATGCACATGCATGTCTTAAATGCACGTGCTAACTGGGAAATAACTTTTTGCTTGGCACCAAAGATCGCTTTAATTTAATTTAATTACGTTATATTTCAGCAGTTTTTTACACCAAAATTATTTAACTTAAATTTGATAAAACTTTTTTTCTTTTCGGTTTCACATTAGAGCAACACTCACCATGACGTCCGTTCAATTCAGACGCTGAAATAGAAAGAAAGGAAACGAATCTTCGACACGCGAAGTCGGCTACGCTTGCTATAAGTAGTGTTTCAAAATATACAAAAAATGAGTGAAGTTGGCGTTGATTACAACGGTCTGCCTGGTTAATGGCCACCCTGCCAACTTGCGGCAATCTAAAGTGAAATTAACCAACACTTGCATAAAAAATTGGCGCCGGCAATTTGTTGCATTTTTCTATAATTTCTAATAAACGTTAATAATAATGAAATCAACAGCGGTGCCTGACCACAGCATATTGATGAGCGAGCCCGTTAGCTGCTTCGAAATATGCGAAAATGACTTTGCCTATAACCTCATCTGCGTAGCCCAACAAAAGCATCTCTCCCTAATACTTATTGGTCTGCCGGCAAGTAAAACAGAAAGCAATTGAGTATTTCAATTAAATGACATTTTTATTGTTAGGAAGAGAGCGGCCAGTTTGTATGGAATCATGTGCAAGACATGGAGATACTTGATGAGGATGCACGATGTCACACACTTGCCTTTTCGCCGGACACCTCGCTTAACTCTACGCCAAATAAAGTTTCTGTGTGCGCCTCGATTGGAAAATGCAACTTGACGCTTTTCCACACGAATCTGAATGACTCGAGCAGCGTGCAGTGCCTGCGTGGACACAACAGTTATATCAATGACATTGCATGGGTATGTGATGGCGAGTTGCTTGCTTCGGTCAGCGACGATTTCACATGCAAGTTTTGGAATATTGCTACGAATTTCGAGAACATAATCACATTTTGCCTTTCCTCGGCGGGCATGTCCATTAAAAGCCATCCAGAAGATCCCAGCAAGGTGCTCGTGGCAGAGAAGCGCGGTAACTACTAGTTATTAGGTTCAGATGCATCGAGTAATAAAATATTTGCTTTTAGGCATCATCCATTTGTATAATGTTCGCAGCAAGCAAACAGTTGTCTCCGTCGAATCACCCAAATTTCCACTGATGTCCGCCGATTGGGCAAACAACAATCGGCTTTTTGTTACAGCCTTGGCTGGTGGTGATATTGTCACCTGGGATTTGAGCCGTCCATTTGTACCAGCCGACATAAAGCAGGTGCACGAGGACGGAGGCCGTATTGTACGCTTTGCACCAGGCAGCACAGAGATTGCAATAGCCACCATTGGGCGACCGGATCTTACGTTGAAAGTTTTCGTGGGCAAGTCAACTGTACCGCTTATTGAGTCGCCTTTAAAGACGTACGGCGGGCTGGCGTGGCATCAACGCTTACCGTACATCTGCGCAGTGTCTGATAAAAAGTTATGTTTTTGGAAGGTACAAATTAAATAATTAAAATATCAATAAAGGCATTTTCAAATAGTAGAAACATTTTTTATAATTTCAATTTCAATGGTCTCACTACACAATGTATTTATTTTTTCGCCTGGTATCAACGTGCGCTAAATCGTTAGGAAATGTGTATTTTTGTAAAATTAAAATTAAATACACGTGAATAAATAAGTTTAAAATCAAATCAAATATATGGTTATAATAAAAATCGATTTAAGTCAAACATGCGCCGTTTTGTTCGATGACGAGTTTCCAACGAGATGCCAACTTCATAATGCTCCATAATGCTCGCTTCCCTATTCTCAAAAAACTCGGAGAGCCAATTTTCACAGGACTCTCTTGTGGACAACTTCCAACTACCGAGCTCGTTCGCCATGGACAGAAATAGGTGGTAATCACTTGGTGCGAGATCCGGACTATACGGTGGATGCAAAAGAACCTCTCATCCGAGCTCCCGGAGCGTCACCAAAGATGTGTGTGGCCTGGCGTTGTCCTGGTGGAAGACAATTCGGCCTCTGTTGATCAAAGATGGCCTCTTCTGCATGAGTGCTGCATTCAAGCGGTCCAGTTGTTGGCAGTACAGGTCCGAATTGAGCGTTTGGCCATAGGGGAGCAGCTCATAGTGGATGATTCCCTGCCAATCCCACCAAACACACAGAAGAACCTTCCTGGCCGTCAATCCAGGCTTGGCTACCGTCTGGGCAGCTTCTCCGCTTTTCGAGCACGACCGTTTGCGCTTCCCGTTGTCGTAAGTGACCCACTTTTCATCGCCAGTCACCATCCGCTTCAAAAACGGGTCGATTTTGTTGCGATTCAGAAGCGATTTGCATGCATCCATACGGGCAAAAATGTTTTTTTTTTTCGTCAATTCGTGTGGCACCCATACATCGAGCTTCTTTTTGAATCCAAGCTTCTTCGAATGGTTTATAACGGTTTGATGACTCATGCCCCGCTCTTGGCCGATGCTACGGCTGCTACTATGCCGGTCTCTTTCGATCAATTCAGCGATTTTATCGCAATTTTCGACGACAGACAACTAAAAACAAACAACAATTAATCAAGCTCTAGGTTGAACCGATGCGACGCAAACAACTATAACTACGCGCTTGCAAAGACAGCTTGCGGAAATACCGCAAGACTTTTTGACAACCTTATATATATGTACATTTTTTAAATAAATTGCCAACTAGTATATGTATGTATATGCTTCTTTCTTTTGTATTGGTATTTTCATTAATATATTTTTTGTAAATTTAAAATTAAATAAAAATCAGTCAAAAATATGTTTAAGTTAAATATATATATTTTTAAAATAGTTGTCATCTGGTATTTTTTCTTTATTTTGTATTTTCATTTTTTCGCCTAACGGGCACACTGGCGATTCTGGTGGTCGACAAAGTAAACACAAATCGCAAAATATTCCAGCCCGCTATAAAACTAGGAACTTAAAATGTCCGCCGCTGAAACACAGGTCTCAAGTTTGCCCATGCCGCCTGAGCGTTACATCAGCAACTATACAGAAGAGAACATTAGGAGAAACCGAGCACCGCGGCCGCCTCCACCACCGTCGCAGCATGAAGTTTACAGCATGTTTGGTATTCAGTACAACAACGACGAGATGATACGCTCTCTAGAGTCGCAAAACATCAAGCGTCTGATACCCATACACTTTGATCGTCGCAAGGAGCTCAAGAAGCTGAATCACTCGCTGCTCGTTAACTTCTTGGATCTAATTGACTTTTTGATACTAAATCCCGATAGTCCGCGGCGCACAGAGAAAGTGAGTAAATCGGCAATGTTTATTGAAATAATAACAGATACATATATCTATTTTTATGTTACTACAGATTGATGACCTCAGCTTACTCTTTGTCAATATGCACCATCTTTTGAATGAGTTCCGTCCGCATCAAGCGCGCGAAACTTTGCGCGTAATGATGGAAATGCAGAAGAGGCAACGCGTAGAAACGGCTACACGTTTCCAGAAGCATTTGGAGCGTGTACGTGATATTGTTAATAGTGCCTTCGCAGCATTGCCAACTCTATACGACGATGATGAGCATGGCGGTGCGAAAATCAAAATGGAAGTCGATCCTCTCGAATCGAATGCTGCAGCCAAAAATGATCCTAGCTATCAGCATGATCGAATGATGTGCAAATTGGTGGATTCCATTGACTGATACATTGAAATACATTGGATACACTGGATTACACAAATGCAGCACAGACACATTGATATTCAACGACATCTGCCTAGGCTAAGCTGATATACATATATATATATATATATATATATATATATATATATATATATATATATATACAGATGTATATAAATTGTACGCTATTTTTACGTGTTCGAAATACATTTTTAAATTTTATATTGTATAGCTAATGCACGCGTTTATAATTAGATAAAATAGAATGTGTATGTCTTATTCCAAGTCATTCCCGAAATGAGAAATGATTAAAGTAATTAAATCCATACTTGGATTTCGCCAAGTATGACGACGAAATGACGTATCTCCTAGCACGGTGATGCCCACTTAAGCATTCTCTTTTATTATTATGGCGAATATGTATTATTTACATGTAGTAGTTGTTTAAACATTTACAACTGCTAAGTCAGCGTCGCGCTTATCACGCGTTAACCTGCCCCCAAATATCATTTAGATACTGCTATCTTGGTTGCTACCTTTTCGCTTCACCATCATCACTTGTGGGCTGACATTGATTAGCAACACGTTGTCTCGGCTATGATGAGGACTGTAGGATGCCTAGATATCTGTCTACAGATATACATGCTTATGGAAAGAGTTTAACCCATGATTAGCAAAGAATTTTCTGGCTATACGAGTCTTGATAGATAAACGGATATCGGTATAGGCTAAGTGCACAATTGAATGTTACCTGGTTGATCTAAAAATATTGTATGATTTTTAACAGGGTAGTTTAGAAAATTTCATAAAAACATACAAAATATATATAATTTAATTTATTTTAATGAATTCTTTTTAGTTACAGATTTGAGCTTAAAAATATAGTACTTACATATGTATGTATAATTTTTTTTATTAGATCAGGCATACTTTATGGCACGCATAATAGCAGCATATGGTGTACTTGATCTCTAGCCAAACAAATGTGAGTCTTAGACTCGAATTGATTTGATTTGAATTTATACGGTTTGTAACAATTCTTGTATTATTCATTAAAGAATTATTATAAGCAACTACGGTTAATTCCATTTCAATCCATTCATAATCTTTATGGGAAGCTTGTGTAAGATTTGTTATCTTTGATAAGAAAGTGTTAATTATCTAGAAATGAATCTTCAATTTTCCAGTACACGATGTAATAAAAGCCCTGTGCCATTCATAACCCATCATCATTTGCCAGCAGACAAAGCGTAGAGCTGGAAGTGCTCGGAAATAGTGAAATAAATCAACATCTGTGATAAATGAATATACTATAGTGCATTTGTAACCATTGACTGGGACATTTCAATTGACTTGTAACATAAATTAGTTTATTTAAAAAGTTATTGTCATTCTCTGATCAAGCGAAAGACATCAAACAGTAGAACAATATGGCCGAGACAAATACTGAAAATGGGAATCGGGATAAAGGAAAAGGTAAAAGTTTGTGACACAATTATGACATATAAATAAATAAATGAGAGAAGAAACAATTATGATATATAAATAAATAAATGAGAGAAGACAATATTTATAAAAAGCCTCCGTAAAAATCAAATTAGTTGGAGCCACTAAAATCGTTAATAAACTTTTCTTTTATGGAAATAAATTAAAAATTCTAAAGCAATAATATAATAATAATAAACGTTATAAAGGATAGTCATTCTTCCTTCACTAAAATATTGGTATAAAAACAAGAAAAGAGAAGTGAATAGTCAGAAAACGTTTGGGGACTTTTTCAGATTATTAAAGTTATTTAAAAATATTTACTTTTATAAATGTATAAAATTAAAGACAAGTAAGTCTATTGTAGTCTGGTATGACGGTGAATATGTTTGTGAATTTTTTATGCTCTATGGTTGTTAGTTAAAAAGAAAATAATACAACATAATAATTAAATGTATAATAAAAACAAAAATTACTGCGGATCATCACGTAAAATGATTAAAATTATTATTATTAAAAAAATAATAGAAATAAATTATTGTTGCTCTAAATTATAAATAATTTTTCAAATAAGTTTTCTTACAATTATCAGTATTAGTTCTTATTATTGTTCAAATTTAAAAAAATTTTTTTTTTTAAACATTGTTTTTTTATTGCTTTTCACATTTTTGTGTTTTAATAGTCCTATTTTCTTAAAAATATAGTTATAAAATAAAAATATTTTAATTTTATTTGTGAAAATTTATTGCTTTCGGTTTCTAATTCTCCTTACAAATTTACAGAAATTAAAACAGATAACGACATCGATGGCAATTCAAAGATCACAGCGGTGACCAGAAATTGTGCTCCAGACGATGAGCCCGCGGACTTTGATAAGGCCATCACATCTGCAGGCTTTGGTCGCTTCAATCTAATTCTGCTGATCATCGCAATACCGGCGACCTGTGCGAATATGTTTGAGTCGACGACGATGTCGTATATATTGCCTATAGCCGAGTGTCATCTTCATTTGACGCTGAACGACAAGGGTATACTGAATGCTTGCGCATATGCGGGCATGATCGTTTCTGCCATACCCTGGGGCTATTTGGCCGACACGAAGGGTCGTCGCGTGGTCCTGCTCTCTGGGTATTTGTTGACCTCGATTTGTGTGTTTGGTAGTGCGCTCAGTCAAAATTTCATCATGTTAGTGACGTTCAAGTTCTTTGGTGGACTTATGTAAGTAAGCTGGCGCTATCTATTTATTTAGTTAGGAATTTATGTAAACTAACTGTCGCTACACAGTGTCAACGGCCCCTCAGCTGTGCTCTATTCGTATCTCACAGAGATGCATGGACCCAAACACCGAACTCATGTGCTGATGATTGTGGGCATGATTGTGAGTGCAGCTACTTTGCTACTGCCACTGCTTGCCTGGCTCACCTTTCCCCAGCCCTGGGACTTTGTGCTCTTTGACAGTCTAAACAGTGAGTTGAAGATAACTAAGTGTGCTCTGGTCGGGAATATCTGAGTATATGATACCCCGGCTCCACTGCACCATCTCATTTATAGACACATATAAATCGCAAAAAATGTTGTTTTCCATTTTCAGTTCACAACTGGCAAATCTTTTTGCTGATTTGCGGCTTGCCCAGTTTATTCAGTGGCCTCATTATGTGTCTGCTGCCCGAGAGTCCGAGATATTTGATGGGTCAGGGACGCAATTCGGAGGCTCTGCTGGTGCTGCAAAAGATCTATGCGATCAATACTGGCCAGCCAAAGGATAGCTATCCCGTGAGTGAAATTGCTAGCTATAATCGAAGTATTTAAAAAAACTTTTCTATGCATGCCAGGTGAAAGCGCTTGTCTTGGAGGTACCCAATCGTGCTGCTCAGAAGAACGAGGCCATTTACACAGTAGAGGAGAAACCAGAGGCTCCCAAAACCAATTCATCGCGCAGCCTGCTGGAGAGCCTGCGCGCTGGCATGCAACAGATGAAGCCCATGTTCCACAAACCACTGCTGAGTCTCTCGCTGCGCTGCTATACGATGCAGTTCTGCATGTTTCTGGGCATGAACACCATTCGACTATGGCTGCCACAACTGTTTTCCTCCATGGCCGATTATGAGGAAGAGCATGCAAATGAGAATGCCTCGGCCACCATGTGTACCATTCTCGATTACAGTGTGAATCGAACAGCCGAAACGTTGACGAACTATCACAGCGCCTGTGCTGAGGTGAGGCTGGGACCATTTCTTATCACTTTTAATTCGAGTTAAGATAATTCGCTTATCAAGCTTCATCATTTACTCTTTTAGTTTGCTGCGTCACTCTGACTTCCTCAGTTTTCTCATACTCTGTTTATACCCGAACCCACTGTTTTTCTCTATCTCTTTCAAAGACTCCAGATATTTCAATAAATATGTATTTGAACAACATCATCGTCTCCGCTTGTGGATTTGGTGGCTATTTCTTTGCTGCAGCAATTATACGCCTAGCTGGTGCCAAGCGTCTGTTAAGTAAGTAACATTTTTTTTTTAATTTTGTTGGATTTTATTATATCTATTAATTGTCTATTTATATTTGTTTTGTGCGAATGTATGTAACAAGCAGTAGGAAGCGTGGCGAGCCCCATAATAAGTATATATGTTCTATCATCTATCTTGCCCTGTCCGTCCGTATCAACGCGAATTGAAATTTTACATCTATACTAGTGTATGCACTACGCATTACGAGCTTATCATACTTTTGATAACACATCTCATTTAGTTATTATCGATAATAATCGTTAATTAGTCTTCGTTTTTAAAGCGTTATTTGAATACTGTTAGTTCTAGAGATTTCAGATTTACTCTGTAGATCTAACTAATGAATGCAAAGATTTTGTAATTTATTTTGGTATTATTTTGAAAAATAAAAGTAAAATACTGCAGAGATTGTCGTTTCCAAGAACAGTGATTGGAATATCAATTCTTTACTGGGCTCCTATGTATTTTTAGTTGCATATAAAATAATACAGAATAATAATTAAATACCGCTTTTCATTTATCTTCCGCATAGCCTATGGTCTGTTCATCTCCGGAATTCTCGGAATAGGCCTATATTGGTCCGTTAATAGTGTGATGACAATTGCCTTGTCAGCTGCCTATGTCACTGTAGGTGGAATCGCTGTCTCCTCTCTTCTAGGCGCTGTTGTTTCGCTCTTTCCGACGCAATTGCGGTAAGATATGCCGTATCTTTCTACCGTATATGCGATCAAAAACAAATATATTTTTCATTTATTTTGTATAGCTCCTTGGTGGTGGCTATCGCTATGATGTGTGGTCGCTTAGGTGCGCTGTCTGGCAATCTTCTCTTTCCGATTTTAATACAGATCGGCTGTGTGCCGCCCTTTGTGATGGTCGCATTTGTTATGCTGTGTAAGTTTTTTGCAAAATTAATTAATTTATTATATTACTTGGTATTCGTAGTATATGGTACAAACTGTACAGAAAATATTTTGTATATATTCATTTCTATTATTTTATTATTACAGTTGCTGCTGTGCTGTCTATTTTCATTCCCAATCCAACAAAAGCGGCTTTCGCTTAAATAATTAATAGCCTAATATAATATGTTTTAAGTTCTAAAAGAAATATTGCTTAGAATATCATGTATGTATAAAGAATCATAGTCCTTCGGCTTAGTCAACTTTGTGTTATGCCAATTCTTGTGGCTCATATCATGTACATATATAAAGAAAATTGTATATTTTATGGCTTTTGGCTTTTAGTTATTTTATAAGATTTTTGTATCTCTTAGCTTATGATATTTTTCTTATACGTATTAGATGCTAATCTTCATTTGTTTGTTAACGTAATTGTAGTTAGCGATAAAAAATGTAAAATACTTAAAAATACTCTGGCTTTGTACTACTATTCTTATTGAAAGCTAGAAACTGGAGTTTATTCATGAATATTATTCTATGCTGAAGACCTAATGCATAGAATTTCAGCGATTACGAAGTTCTGCAACCGATTAATTAATTTGTTTAAGAAGTTAATAGCAATGTATGGGTAAATGAGCAACATTGACTGAAATTGACAACAGACAATGCTCGGTTCTATTCGTTTCTGGGCTAAAACTGAAAATCTTCACTAAGTTGAATACATCGTAAAACTAATTTATTAGTTAACCCAACAGCGGGCTTATCAATGAAATTTAGTAATATAATTTAAAAGAACCAAGTAAGAAAGCTCGAGACTGCTCGACTGAACCCTTAGGGCAATTGATATTTTAAAAATTTCTTTCTTTTCTGCTTACACAAAAAATGAAACATGCACACACACATGCACACACACACACACGCACACGCACAAACAGGCATGGGCTGCAGCGTGGGCTTACTATGGGAACTTAATTGCTTAATATATATTCCGTCCGTCCGTCTGTCTCTATGTATGAACGCGTCGATCTCAGATGATATAAGAGCTAGAAGCTTAAAATTTATATTTATATATTGTACGCGCATATCAAGTTTGTTTCCAAAAATCAATACCTACTCTCGTTTTTGTTTTCGATTAAAAACCTTATCGAAAATCAGTTAAAATTATATTTGCTACATCTTTAAAGCCAAAGTCACAAAATTTTAATTTTTTAATTTCGGTTTCTGTATATTTTATATTGAAATATCAGTCCCTCGAAGGGTTAAGGGGATCTCATAGTTGAGCAGTATCGACTATAGCTTTCTTACTTGTATATTATGACCTACTAAATGTCCTTTATATACCCACTTCCGGAGTGACGTTATTATAATGCTATTGTGCAATGTGCAGAATTTGTAGAAAACGCTATATATTCAGATCCGACTTGCCACGTACCTATTTGGACAATCCTTAGAAATCGTCTAAGGTAAATGCGAAATGGAGAAGGTACAGTATTACCCGATTTTTCACGTCCTCAATGCTCATAGATACAGCCGCCATATCTTTTATATCTTCGGTG
The DNA here is from genome assembly GCA_035045345.1 of Drosophila hamatofila. Taxonomy (NCBI): domain Eukaryota; kingdom Metazoa; phylum Arthropoda; class Insecta; order Diptera; family Drosophilidae; genus Drosophila; species Drosophila hamatofila. Next base: position 922,662 of record JAWNPA010000018.1, read on the forward strand.
ATCAACGCGAGTATACGGACTATTCAGTTTCGCGAATAGATATAGCAAGTAAGAAAGCTCTTGTTAGGGGTACCCGACCAGGAGATACCCTGAGCTCTTCTGATCTGCGCAGTTTCAACCTAGCATAAAATTATAGAAAATAAAAATAAAATGAAATTATAATAAGAAATATAAGAAAATCAAATAAGTACGAGTGCTCCAGTCGAGTCTCCACTAAAGCTTTCTCACTTGTTTTAAAATATCACATAAATGGAAATAGGTTGTATACAAAATTGGGATCATTTCATAAATCTAGAATGCTTAAAGTTTTTTTTTCAAAATTAATCGAATTTTTATGATTTTATGATTGTAGTCGCTATTATAGATGGCACAAGTAGTAGCAGCAGACGAGACTGCAGATTTTGAAACAGCAATTTCAGCATGTGGCTTTGGTGTATTTAACGTTATCCTTATTTTCTGCGCTCTCCCCTGCTTAACAGCAATGGTATTCTCTGCCTCGGTCATATCTTATGTGATGCCAACGGCTGAGTGTGACCTGAAGCTAAGCGTAATGGATTTGGGATTGTTGAATGCGATGACCTATATAGGTAAATGATATCGATTCGATATTGATACATTAAAGGACGACTTCCAACACAGCTTTTTAGGCATGATTTTATCAGCCGTACCATGGGGCTTTGTATCGGATACACTGGGGCGCCGCCCTGTGCTAATCTATGGCGGTTTCATCGATGGTATCTTTGTCCTCTGCTCGGCCCTAAGTCAAAATGCAATCCAATTAATGATATTTAAATTCTTCGATGGACTAGTGTGGGTATCAAGCTAGTCATATATGCTGTGCTTATCTCAATTATATTTACTATTTTCCCGCAGTATCTGTGGCCCCTTTGCGGTTGTTGTCAGTTATCTTGCCGAATTCCATGGCAAGAAGTACAGGCACTATGTAATCTTCATTATTGGTTTCTGTATTTGCCTTGGAGCAGTAGCATTGCCAGTGTTGGCCTATTTAGTACTGCCACAGCGCATTTATTATAAATTGGGACCAATGAAGTGTAGGTGGAGTCCTCATACTCGCTCACGAAATGAAAAAACAGCTTTGGTTTTAAAACAATCTGTCGTTGGAATATCTACTCTTGTATACCTCTGTCCGGTTGAATTGAAAGATTTTTTCGATTCTCACATCAAAAATTATTTTGATCATTTCGTTGGGGCTGAAAAACTTTTACTTCTACAGTTCAATCAATCTTAGTCGTAGATTGGTTCGATTATCAAAACGAACTAGATTTTAAACGTGAAAGAGTTCTATGACGTCGACGGTTTCCGACTGTAATGTGGTTTTTGTTGTTCCTAATTATACCCTGAACCCATTGAAAATGGGAAATCAGGGTATAATGGTTTTGTTAAAAGTATGTAACAGGCAGGAGGCGTGGCAGACCCCATAACGTATATATATTCTTGATCAGGGGGACGATTTAAGTCGGCTTATCCCTGTCCGTCTGTCTGTCTGTCCGTATGCTTGAACGCGTCGATCTCAGAAGATATAAGAACTAGAGACTTGAAATTTGAAACTGTAGGTCCGTGTATTGCACGCGCAGATCAAGTTTATTTCCAAAAATCGATAACCGCTTTTTGTTATAGATAAAAAAACCTTATCGAAAATCAGTTATAAAATTATATCTCTTTTCAGTTCGCACATGGCAGGTGTTTATGGCTATTTTGGCTGTGCCAACTTTCTTAAGTGGTATTCTGCATATCTTTTTGCCCGAGAGTCCCAAGTTTTTAATGGCTCACGGATACTACAACAAAGCGTTAGAATCTTTTCAACTTATTTACTCAATTAACAAGCGCAAAAGTCGCGAGGCTTATCCGGTAAGTAATCTGGTTACCTGTAGTTGATTGATCTTATTTTAATATCGATAATTCAGATTAAACGTGTGAAGGATGCCAAGCCAGAGCAAGTGGAAGACACACAATTATCATTGAAGCAGAGGTGCAGCAAAGCAAAGTATATATTTTGTGAGGGAATTAAGCAGTTGAAACCAATGTGGAAGTGCCCTTATCTAGGAGTATCCATTCAAGTTTATCTTATGCACTTTTGCGAAATGATGTGGTAAATAATAATAATAATTTGTTTATAACTATTTACAGTCTGCATAGAATACATAGAATTGATTTGTTAAAGCCCGATTAACTTGTATTAGTATTAACAATACAAATTTCAATTATTACAATAACTTGCAATACACTTGCGAAATATTTGGGCGTTCATATTTGTAATTTTGCTGTCTAAGTACGTCACAAAGGCAAGAAATAGTAAACATTCTTACAAGAATGTAAAAAAAAAATTGTTTTTAAATACAAAAAATAAAATAAAATATATATATAATAATAATAATTATAATAATATAAACAAATAATATACTAAAGATATTTACAAATTGATATTGTAATATTGAAAATGTAGTATATATAATACTTTTTATTATAAATTGTTTATTATAATGATCTAATCAATATTGGTTTGAATATGAAATAGAAACTCGTAATTGCATTTAATTTATACTTTAGCAAATTAAGCATTTAAAGCTCTCTTTTAAATTGAATTATATTTTATATGACAATAATGTGTATATCGAACGTCTTAAAAATGTTTGTCTTATCAATTAGCCGCAAACCTTTCAATTATTATGGTTTAATATGACTGTTTTTTTAGTGTACACGAATTAATATCGTTAATAGAATATATTCTGTCTCTGCACACTGATACTTGCAGTGTAAACTCAATTCGTTTGTGGATGCCAAAACTCTTCGCCACGATGCATGCCTTCGAGGTGAAAGGATATGCGGATCGGAGTATGTGCGCAGTCCTCGAGTACAGCTCAGAAATGAACTTCACAAAAGGTCATCAAAGTCAGCAATGCGCCATAGTAGGTAGGCGATATATTAAGCAAAATTTCAAGCATTAAAATAATTAACCTGATCGTGCAGCATCATCAACCAGGATCCTACACTGACAATATCATAGTTGCTGGCATTGGCCTTCTAGGCTTTTTAATTGTTTTCCCCTTGCTAAGCTTTGAAGCATTCGCCACCCATTTGCTCAGTAAGTTTTGCTCTATTTTAATATTAATTTATGACACTCATGAGTTTATACTCTTGCCCGAGCCGAATCTGTTTTGCTTTACGTCCTGTCCGCATTAATGCAGTTCACTGATAGTGAAGCTTGAGAGTTGAACTCATTTTACATTATATTTATGTTCAACACTAAATCGGGAATTATATATATAGCTACCGCGTCTCTTCTTTTACAACTTCTTATACAACTAAGTATATACAACCGTACGGGAATGTGCGAAATTAAAATATTCATTAAATTTAAATTGATATGTAGATGTCTTGTGAAGATCAACAGTAGCGTTTTGAGTTTTTGACTTCTTCTTACAAAAGTGTAACTATATATATTTAAAAAAATTTTGTATATAAATAAATAATATTATTATTTACCGATAGTACTATTATTTAAAAAGATTGCTCGTAACTAATTTTTCATTGTAGAGTTTCTAGATGAAACAGTAGCTCTGTGGTACTTGGTACAGGGTATTTCTGAGTTGTTCAGTCCTGACTAAAGCACTTTTACTTGTTTTCTTTCAGAGATTAGCCTGTTTATAGCAACAGCCCTCGTCTGTGGACTGTACTTTACCAACAGTAGCCTCTCGATGCTTCTAGTCTCTGCATTCTACTTGATGGTCATGAATATCTGTACGTCCACTCTTATAAGTATGACTGTAGTATATTTCCCTACTTTGGTAAGGTATGTATGCAGTTGTTTAAATTATCGTTCAACACACAAGTTTCACAATCCGTTTATTGCTCTTTATAGAACAATGATTTTGTTATTAATTATGACATTTGGACGTGTGGGTTCGGTTACTGGTAATATAATACTACCATTATTTATAAAAACCAACTGTTGGGCACCATTTGTTTGGCTCTCTTTTCTAATGCTGCGTAAGTATGAAAATATAATTTCTCTCATAAAGCTCTTAATATTGATATTTTTTTTTGTAGTAACATTTTTATTATCCGTGTTTCTAAATGTTAATTTTAAACAGGCACTTAATTGACTAAAATAGCGATAACATTTATTCATAGATCTATTGTCAAATATAAAAGGTATATCAAATTGACATTTTTCATTATTCTTTCTCACTGCGCTCATCACCTTATCTGTTTTGATTTATCGACTATTCAATAATTTCGAAGGTATGCCAGATTATATTATTATATATTATGATTTATAAAAAGCTGACTGCACAAAAGCATACAAATAAATACTTATTTGGATTGTTATAGTAAATTCAATGCTTTAATTAAATTAAATGTTATTTTTTCTTTGTACTACTTACTTACTATTATTTATTTTAGCACTTTGTAACAAATTTTATTCAAGCTAATAACAATATAATCACGACTACAAAGTAAATGTGTATTAATTTCTTCTTTTCGTTCGAGCTGCACCACAACCAAAGACCAATTCGCATGCTAATCATATTTATAATAGCTCATAAATTGAATTAAGTACATATAATTCCAGTACCCATCGATATTGTTTTATTTACATTTATTAAATACGTTTCAGGTGGGAAATATGAAACTTAAAAAAAATTAAATTGTTTTGAAGCTCAGCTGATTCACCTACTCCCCAAATACTCGTAGACCGAGCATTTATGTGAACATGTATCAACCAGTCAGGTGTACCCGACTCCAACTCTCTCTTGGTGATTTTCATTTCTCAACAATTTACTAACATATGGCAAAATCAATGCAGATTATGCTTGAATAACTGCATAAAGTAAATTTATTTTAATCTTAAGGTCAACTTAGTTCATTCAAACTTTTAAATTTTATAAAATGATAACAAAGCAAGTAAGAAAGCTCTAGTCGACACTGCTCGACTCGAGATCCCCTGAACCCTTCGAAGAACTGATATTTCAATTTAAATGGATCGTCGCTTCTTTTCTGCTTATGCAAGAAACAAAAAATGCACACACCCATACACATATACGCACGCAAGTATAAGCAGGCATGGGCTGGCCTGTGGGCTTATTATGCGAACTGAATTGTTTAATCATTTTTTTATTGGAAGGGGGTGGATCTTGGGGGTGAGGGTGGAATATGACAACATCGGATATTCTTAAAAATACTTGTGAATGTACATTTAAAATTTGTAGACTCTAGCTGTAAATATGTAGAAAATAAAATTTTTTAACAGATTTTCGATAAGCTTTTTAATCGATAACTAAAAACGGGAGTAGTTATCGATTTTTGGAAACAAACTCAATCTCCGCGCAATACACGGACCTACAAAAAAAATTTCAAGTCTTTAGCTCTTATAGTTTCTGAAATCGACGCCTTCATACATACGGACGGACCGACGGACGGACAGACGGATAGACGGACGAACTGATAGACAGACGGAAGGGGCTAATACGATTCAGCTTGTCTCCCTGATAAAGAATATATATTCTTTATAGGATCTGCCCATTTTCAATGGGTTCAGGGTATAAAAATAGCAGTCAGTTCAATAAAAGATGAAACCATTTCACAGCAAAGTCAAATGTAAATTGACTTATGTAGCCTAGTAAAAGCCACCAAGCGAAAGTGTTCGTTGCCTTTCCTTTCGCTTTGCTGGTATCGAAATCAATTGCATAGGATTTCAATTCAAATAAAACTATTGTCGAGCTAAATGGATTTGTCAAAGCTGTACTGAATGAAAAACATTTGTTTAAGTACTTTGAGAATTTATTGCTGCAAGATATACAAGTGTTCGGGACTTATTTACCTATTTAATATGTCTCTATCCAATCAATTGAAATACGATCTGAAAGATTCTTATATTTTTATGACATTCATTCATTCATACTAATTTTATTTATTTATACATGAATCTTTAATCTTTATTATTTTAGTCTTTTACCATACTTTTTATTTCAGTTTTTCTTTGAATGCCTGATTGAGCTTCTAATAAAAATGAACTCATGTAGAGCTAACCAAAATAAATGAATTTATGACCAAAAGTAGACAAAAGGTGAGAATAACTTTATTTATTGCAAATTCTTTCACTGTGGAGAAATATTTTAGACGATGCGTTAGACTGAAATAGTAGTAGTACTCGCTGAAAGTAAAAATGCTGGTATTGCATAGTACTGGAGGTTAAATAAAATATTATTGAATTCCAAAACACATAAAAACAGTAATAGTTACAATGATATATTTTTGTAGTTCGACCATTGTATTTAATCCTTGTTTTAGTCATGCGTATTTCATAGTGCTCAACATTTACTTTATTTAACATAATAAAACGTAAATTATGATTTATTATGCTGTCAAAAATCTGATTGGTAAGAGTGTAAATATATGGCGGAAAAAACACGCTGGGTCTGCGTAGTCGTGAGTGTGGGTGTGTCAGCTGTAACATTAAGTTGGTCCACGGACCTCACTCTATAAGATAAAAAAACCAACGCGCATAAATTTTACATAATAAACATGTTGGAAACAGCATGAATATAAACAAGAGAGCAAATATGTTAGGGCGGGATATGATGAGTGTGTCTTTGTGTGTGTGTATGTGTGTGTATGTGTGTGTATATCATAGGCAGCTCACTACAAATGTATGCCATAAACTAAACGTTAAATAAAAACAACAAAACAAGAGTGCATATGCCTGCGCGTGTTAAGAAGCTAGCTGAATTCGCACACATGTACGTGTATTTGTGTCCATGTGTGAGTGTGTGTTTGGGTTTGTGAGGAAAATGCATAAATGTCGAAATGGGCAGTCGTAATCTGAAATGCGCAAATTCATGTGCACACTCGCTTGCACAAAGAGACACATACACATAAACAGTTAGGTATGTAGGCGGACCGTGAAAGAAACTCTCAAACATTTGCAGACTTTAGCCAACACAAATAAAAATGCAAGAGCAAGTCTCAAACAAACAAGACACTTGTACATCCCACACATTGGCGCTAGGGTACGGCCCACTGTCCTTGCCCATGTCCTCTATAATGATTTACAGGTCATTCATCATATCAACACGCAGCATGAGATATTTATTTGCCACAGCCGCAGCCTAAACAACGCGAGAGCCGATGGCAATAAGTGTAAACACCAATAGCACCAACAGCAACAATGTTGCTAGCAAATTAGGGAGCATACTGAATTCACTCTCGCACTCTCTCTCTCTTTCTTTCCATGTCTGCCATAAAATGTTGCTAACTCCTCAGCAGCATACTGCCAGCCATTTATTAGTGGATTCTCTCAACAGGTTGCGCTTTAATGTTGCTATGCCTCCGTCTCTGTGAGGCAGATGTTGATGTTGCGTTGCTCATGACTACGCCGATTTGGCAGTCGCGGCAGACAATTTGTAGCCGAAATGTAGAGCGCACCAGTCGTCGGCAGCACTCGTAGCTCTAAAGTTCGCGCGCGAGCACAACATCCTCTAGTTTTATTGCGTTCTGCAATTGTACTTAAAAAATGTGATGCAGCATAAATTGACAGTGAACGAAACAAAAGATTTAAGCAACAAAATTATAGCAAAGTTGTAAAATTATGTAAATGTTAAAAATCAATAAATTAACCGGAATTAAAATGTATGTAAAGGGTTTCAAAATTTAGCGTTCAAAAAATACAAACACGCAAATTATATTAATAAGGCGAAGTATAATAATTCAAGTACAAGTCAAAAATTTTGATTTGTGTTTTATTGTAAACTAAATATTAGCAATCAAAAGATGTGAAATAATTAAATGAAATAAATTAGTTGATGGTTAAGTTAAATATGCCATAAAAAATTCAAATAATATTTATACGAAAATCAACAAAACAATTTATTTTAAGTACTACTTTAAGTAGACGCAATATTTTGAATACACTGTTTTAAAAATTATAAATAAATAAACAGCTTAAATGTGAAATCTTGCTATATGTGTTTGGTGTCAAAATATAATAAGTTGAATTAAATAACAAAATAGGTTGAATTAAAATAAATAAAATACTAAAATATTTTGAAGTAACACTAATATTATTATTAAAAAAATAAAAAAATAATCAAAAACTTTGAGAGTAAAAACATTGAATAATTGATTGAATTTAAGAAAGTGGCAGCAGACGCAATGCGTCGCAGTGACCCCGATATTCTTTTCGGCTCATACTACTACGTGTTTTCCACGCCCAGTTAGTGGGATGGCTTAAGTATTCATAAAAACCGATTAAGCTTGCGCCTACAAAGACTTCAATAGAAAGCACAGGAGTTGAGTTTAGAGCGGATAATTAAGCCCCGCAAAAGTGGCATTTACAGCTCCCGCTTCGATTTCTGGAACTCCTGCTGCTGTTGTTGCTGCCGTTGTAGTTATCCAAGACCTCTTACCTACGCTGCTGGCCATATAGCTCTCTTTGGAAGTGTAGTGAAATAAATTGACGCAACCAACGATTAACGGCCCCACCCTTCTTTGAACGTTCTTTTTTCCCCTCGCATTCAAAAGATAATGTCGGAAATTGTGGATACAGAACTGCTAGTGAACTGCACAATTCTCGCAGTGCGTCGCTTCGAGTTGAACAGCATTGTGAACACAACGCTGTTGAATAGCCTCAACCGCACCGAGGTGGTCAGCCTTCTATCCGGCATCATCGAGAACCGAGATAATCTCGATAGCATCAACGAGGCAAAGTAAGTTTTGAATAGGGATGGCCGTACCCAAGGCACAGACACACGTTGACATGATGCCTTAATTTACCTCCATTTCCAAATTTAGTTCACTTCTAGATAAACGTTAGTTTAAATCACGTAATTTAAGACTAAGTTCAGTTTGCTTTATTAAAAGTTTGCTTAACGGGAGTAGAGAGCAAAACAGCAATTTAAATTGATTTTTGTGCGATTTGAACATGGGCGTTAAATACGTACTCATCGTATAGTATAGATTGTTTAATTTAGTCATTGAATATCATGAACTGCTATAAAAACAAATTATTCTAAAGAATAATAAGGGAGCTAATTGGTTTTTTTTCAAAGTCCTTCTTGATGTCCTGAGGAAAATCAGATTGCTGCTATTGAAGCGATAGAGTAGAATTGGGAAATATATACTCGTGTATAACATCCTTATATAATCAAAAATTAAGATTTATGACCATAGCAATTTTCTATATAGACTATATTGGGAGATTACTCTTATAGTTAAAATTACAAAGTTTAGACTAATAATTTGAGATCCATGGAAAAACACAAAAGCATTTTGGATTTTTATGGACCTCTTGTGCAGATGGATATTTATTACTTATATATTCTGCTTATTAGGTTTTTGAATTATTCTAAGCAATTTTGCAACGGTCCGAATTTGGGATTTGCTCGAGAGTAACTTTATTTGATAAATCTATCTATGTTACAATATAAATCTTTTCAAATATTTATAGCATTTAAATTCACATCAAGTGTTAATATTTTCAATATTGTACAGTAATATAAGTATATTTAGAAAGATAACTGGAACTTTATCACTATTGAAACTTAGTCGAAATTAGTATCCAAGCAATAATATCCATTGAAAATGACAAAAGATTAGTATATTACCAATGAAGCTAATTGAAAACAATTAAGAAAGCTCTAGTCGACAGAAAGCTCTGCTCGACTCAGAGATCCCCTGAACCCTTCAGTAATTTTTCTCTTCTTTTCTGCGTATACAAGAAACAAAACATGATCTCATACACATACGCACCCACGTATAAGCAGGCATGGGATGCAATGTGAGCTTACTATGGGAAATTAATTGTCTAATAACTTTTCTTGTAGATGGACTATGTTCATAAAACTTTCAGACAGTGATAATATCCTTAAAGTGTGTGTATTTGCCAAAGTACAAGTCGCTTTTTGCGAATTTGAAGAGAAGAAGGTAGGTTTTGGAGGCTAGGAGGGAAAATAACAAAAAACGAAATTCTAAAATATACATATGAATCTATATTTAAAATTTGGGGATTCTAGCTCTAAAGATGTAGAAAATTTTATAACTGATTTTCTATAAGGTTCTTAATCGATAACAAAAAAACGGGAGTAGATATCGATTTTTGGAAACAAACTTTTGCGGTTTGCCACGCCCGTTGGGGGCTGATATATCCGCTATATATTTTTGGTCTTTGGTTATCAACCCGAGAATATATTCAAAATTTCACGACTCTAGCATCAATAATGCTTAAGATAAGGATATTTTATTATTATAAGGATAAGGATTTTTATAAATTCCTTCATAGTGATATCTGATTTGCCACTCTCATAGTGGGCATGGATATATCCGCTATTTATTTATATATATATATATTTTATCTTGAGTTGTGAACGCGAGTATACATTCCAAATTTCAACTCCAACTGACGGACAGACAGACAGACGGACAGCAAGACGGACATTGCACAAAACCAAAATACTAATTCACTTCCGTGAATGAGTATAATGACTCAAACAATGTTATGTGAAAGATATTGTGTGATAGAGATGCAAACAACACATTTAATAAAAATAAGCGACCGAGTAAATAATGACAAAAAAAAAATGGCACAATACAATTTAGTGAACAAATTAAGGCAGCCGTCAAAAACAGAAGTCAGCTATTGTAGCATATATAGCATTGAAAGCGGACACAAATCATATATTAAAGACACAGTTATCCCACACAGACATGTAAACATTATCAAAATTAATACATGATGGATGTGCTACATATAATTAGCATACCTGTCAACGTGACTCTTAACTGTGTACCAAATAGGCACAGAGAATTGCAAAACTTATAAATCTGACATCTAGTGAAAAAATTTACAAGTAAGAGTTCTCGAGTAGAGATTGCCCGCCTGCGAGTTCCCCTAAACCCTTTGTAGAGCTGATATTCCAAAAACTCTTCGCTCGAGCTCTGCTAATTGCGCAATCGAGGCAGTGACTAGACTCATTTCTTCGTAACTTGCCATTTTTATACCCTGAACCCATTGTATGTGTTTTTGTATATGTGCATGAAAGAAGTGTAGAGTGATTGGAATATCAGTACTTTGCAGGATTCAGGGTATCTCCTAGTCGAGCAGTCTCGACTAGAGCACTCTTACTTGTTATACCTTGAAGTTCAAGGCTTGAACCCATTGAAAATGGGAAATCAGGGTATAATGGTTTGTTAAAAGTATGTAACAGGCAGAAGGAGGCGTGGCAGACCCCATAAAGTATATATTTTCTTCATCAGGGCGACGAGCTGCGTCGATTTAGCTCTGTCCGTCTGTCTGTCCGTCTGTCCGTGTGTCAAGCTCAAAAGGGTCTTCTTTCCCCGCTAATTATTCCAAGCCCGTTCCCTTGGCTGAACGCGTCGATCTGAGAAGATATAAGAGCTAGAGACTTGAAATTTTTTTTCGTAAGTCCGTATATAGAGCGCGCATATCAAGTTTGTTTTCAAAAATCGATAACTTCTCCTGTTATTTTGTTATCTATTAAAAACCTTATCGAAAGCCAGTTAAAAAAATGTATTTCCTACATCTTTAAAGCTAGAGTCTCCAAATTTAAAATGTAGATTCAAATGTATTTTTAGGAATTTCGGTTTTTGTCATATTTTACCCCCAACTCTTCAAAACACCCCCTTCCCTACAAGTTTGCAAAAACCGTATTTTTAATACTAGGGACATGTAAGTTGGCACAGACACACATTTTAATGTTATATTCACGGTCTGAAAGTTTTATTAGGATTGTTCGTCTACAAAAAAGTTATTAAACAATTAAGTTTCCAAAGTAAGCCGCGAGCGTATGTGCTTATGTGTGTGTGTATGTGTAAGTAGAAATGAAGCGACGAGTTATTGAAATATTTGTTCCTGGAAGGGTTCAGGGGATCTCGTAGTCGAGCAGTCTCGACTAATAATGTAAACAATGCTAATTTGAGCACTTACAACAGCAGAAAATTTTTCGCTCCAATTTATGAAGTTAAAAGCTTCAACAGATCAGCTGACTTTAAGGCGGTGCCACAAAAAAACAGTTTACCCAGCTAAGTTAACAATTATAAAATAATAACATTTTCTCAATATTTCACCATTAATTTTATGACTTGATGCCACCCATCATGAAAAACCGCCTATAGTGGAATGTGAATCCAGATAAGTTAACAATTATAAAATAATAACATTTTCTCAATATTTCACCATTAATTTTATGACTTGATGCCACCTATCATGAAAAATCGCCCATAGTGGAATGTGATGATGAAATGAAAATTGATATGTGCATATTTGCGAAAAGACTAGTCTCTAATATTTGAAAAATGTTTTTTTTTTGCTTATTTGGGGGAAGGGGATGAATTAAGGGCGGTATCAAAATTGTATAAAATGCACAAACATCTAGATGCAAAATTTTGAAACTTTAAAGTCTAAATATGTAGGAGATATAGTTTTATAACAGAATTTTTAATAGATTTTTGATCAATAATATTAAAACGGGAAAAGATACTGTTTTTTTTTTATAGCTCGATTTACGCGTGCTTTACAGGGACTCACAAACAAAATTTCAAGTCTATATATCTTAGAGGTTCTGAGATAAGTTCAGTTCATAAGAGGGAAATAAATTTAATCAACACAATTACTAGTTTGTACAGCATAAATGTGAGAAAAGTTTTTGATTAACTTAATGCCTATTTATAGCAATATACCAATTCGTATCTATGAAAAACTGTCAGCAGCAGTCAAATTATACTATCAAAAGAAACTAAACCATTTTTGGTTTTGATTTTCATTGAGCTAGAAGCTCAGAAGCTGTTAATATTTATTAATTGAACATAATAACGGATAAGTAAAAGCTCCTCTTGATTAATAAAGCCCATTTTTCGTGAATATTTTTATCCGTTACTCACTTAAATACTCGTTCCTGTTGCTTTTCATTAATTTATCGAGTGAAGTATTTTATTAAATTGAAAATAATAGGATAAATTTTATTTTATATATTTATTTTTTTTTATTGCCAGGCAAAAACAATTCGTAGCATATTTCAACTGAGCGTTGAGAAGATTTTAATAACATTTATCCATGCAAATTTTGTGCTGGAAAACTAACATTCATGAAATATAAATAAATATTTAATGAACGCATTTTGTTTAATTGCCAAACAAGTGATCAATATTTCGATTTTTAAATAATCTAGATGCCTAAAAAGCTGACCTTACCCTTTGAATTAAAGTGCTATAGAATTCTAGAAAAATTTCAGATTCAAAATTCGCTTAATTATATATCGAAACCGGATTCGTTGTCTGACCTGTGTTAGCTATTGGATTTTAATTTATGGATTTAACACATTAAAGTCATGTTTGGAATAGAAATAAGTTAACACATAAAAGCCTTGTTTGGACTAAAAACAAGTTTTCTCTTTTCTTGAATAATTTGAAAGAAAATGTTAACAAAAATATTTCTGAAAATATTTTTAAAAAAATCTCTAGTAGCTAACAAACTTCCCTTAGACAATTTCTTTTTTTTTAATTTAGCCCCAAATGTTGTTACATAAATGGACATATACTCACCGAAAGTAAATCAAACTTGTGCTGAAAGAATGCAAACAAAATGACGAGATGAACTATGGTTCTATGAAAGACAGTACTGTAAATACAAGTAGTGAATATTCTCCAACTCAAACTGAGAAAAGTGCAAGAAAAAATGTGCAATTGTTGTTATTATATACTTCATAAAAGTTTTTATGACAAAAAAAAAATAATAATAAAAAAATATGAACTTATCTAATATGCGAAATATACTTAAATATTATATACGATATATTCTAATCGATTCCATAGAAATTTAGAAAAATATTAATTATACAAGTTAGTTTAGGATCTACAAAAGTTGTATTTATGTAAAATTGCATGAGAGGCTACATACACAATTTTAACAGTATTGCAGAAGTAATTCGAGAAACAACAGTTTGAAAAGAGCATTGATAGATTAAGTAGTCACAGTAATTTGAAGTTGTCTTAAGTTGTTCAAGTTGAATTCAATTATTATGTTTCAATAATCTATTATAATTATATTTAATACTCTAAAGGTGTATTTACTACTCATAGGCCGGGCTTTTTTCGCGTACCCGTGGGCACCCCCGGGTAACCATGGGTACGGGATGGAAAATCGAATTTAGGGTTGGGTGTGGCTGGGTGCAAGTTGAAACGTAACAAAACAAATAAAAAAAAAAATCATTGCGAAAGTTGAAGTGTATGATTGATATTATGCCACAACTTCTCGTACAACTTGTGAATTTTAGAGTTTTGCGAACAAGCAACTGACCTTAAATTGTTGCAATTAGTGGCTAAAAATATATTTTTCCCCGTAAGCTCTAAGGAAAAAGCGAGCATGTTTTTTTTTTTCATCTGGCAAAACACCTAATGAAAGACGCACAAGACTCTCAAGCACAAATCTTGTAATTTTACTTTTATTTTTTTTATAATTTTTTGCAATTTTGCTCTTTGGCTCATGCCCACCTCTACCCTAAACACAGAGTTATATACTCAATGATTTTTGCATGCATTCGATATGGGCCTAAGTTTCGTTACCCTGAAGAAAATATTGAAATATACTTGTCTACTCACTTAGCTGAGCCATTTAATTATAATTATCAAGCATACTGTTTCATTTCGTTAGTCCCTTTGTGCCTATAAATTTAATTAGTAAAGCATTACGCTTCACACGTAAAATCTTTTCAAACTGCTCCTATCCAAATAAGTTGTGAAACTTGACTTTATATATTTTAGCAATTTAACCTTTCAATGGTTCAATGCCAAAATCTCTCAGCACGTTTTGCAAAACTTTTTCCATTATGCCGCCTTTGTATGCTGAGGGCGAACAACACAATTAACAATGTTATCATTGAGCGTGTCTGACTAGCAGATACTCATTGTTTTTCTTAAGATATTCAAGAAAAAACTTTTTAAGTTCAATTAAAAGCTTGAATATACAAATTTAATACTTAAATTTATATTACTTATTTAAATTTTATTTAAATTTCTTTATCTATTGCAAATCATAATTTCACATAAAAATAGAGATACTCTCTGGATTTGTTTTCAATGTAAAACAAGTGCGATAGTCCAATAAAGTTTATTATTCATTTACATATATATTGAATGTCAGTGGGATAGCAATAAAAAACTTGTTTTGAAATATATTTTACATAATAAATATGCATAAGAAAAGTTCGAAATACTTATTATATTTATTTTATTTTATTAATTAGTAATAAAAAGTAAAGTAAATAATATCAATAATATCTTGTATCTTGTATAAAATTATGTATTGCGCCCTAAATGTGATCTATGTATCAACAATGTAGTTAAACAAGTTAAAGTACCTCAGCCGTACATGCCCATTTTTTTTTTGTCTGGATTGAATAGATAAATATTAAAAAAGTTTAAAATAATTTCAATTTTGGTATATTATAGGAAGAGCTAGTTGTAAATGGATCGCATACAAATACAATGAAAGCCATGATAGATCCTCAAATAACATGAGAATTGCATTTATATTTATCAATATTATTTTAATTAAGATTTAAATGAAATATTTAAACGAAGTTTAATCGGCTTGAAGTTTAATCTCTGGGCCTTTAATGTTGATATGAAATTTTTATAGTTAATACTGTCAGTCTGTTACACTTATACCCTGTTGTCATGTCTCCAATGGGCTTACAAAAGGTGACCTGTCCCAAGACTCGAACCTATTGATGTCAATAAACATATACTACGATCTCCTTGTACCTTTATTACCTCGTTAGCTAACTATAATTAACTAAAAGCTGGACAAAAACTAATTAAAGCTCATAACAGTATTTTGCTCGTTGCAGGAACTGAGTTGAATAAAATTTAATGCAACTTGTAAACTAGGTGTAATAGATATGCTATTGACTTTTTATACTTCAACTTTTAGTTGCTAGCTAGTTTGTGAGACTGTAGCTCTTGCACTGATCACTACTAAATTAGTATATATATGATATATTTATGTTACACATATATACAACATAGGGTTTTTTAGTAACTTTTTTAAGACACATCATGTTTTGGTCAACAAATTTAGGCGTGCCAAACAAAGGTCTCCGCATCTCGGAGTGAATAAAAGCTGCGGATTTTCGTTGTGCGAAAATTCGCAAATTGGTTTTAGCTGGCATACAACTAAAGAGAATTTTGAAACGAACAATAATTGAATTCAGTACGAGAATCGCTCCAACTAATCCCCAGCACAAGATGCACAAACAGAACTTTGAAAAACAACTAAAATATGGTCAGGGCAAAACTTTCATCAGCATACGCGAAGCTAGCCCAAAAAAAAAAAAAAAAAATAAGTCGGAGGTTCTATATATTATCGCGGACTCTCCAACCATTTGCGGTGAAATAACCAATTTCAAAAGAGCGCGACAGCTGACACGATTTAATGGTAATTGCCATTGCTGACTCTCGCTTTAAAAGTATGAGAGGCATAATTAAATAACTTTAATGTTATAGAAACGGGAAAAGTTGTAGATTACTTAAAATTTATTTACAAGTGCTTCCCACATTATTTAATACGTATTAAATTTAAAATTTCCAGCTCTTATAGGTTTCGAATCCGATGCGCTTATATAGGCAGACAGGGCAGGATGTATAGACAAACGTCGTCGCTTACGCCTTCTTCCGCTTGTATTCCACATTTTAGTAGATACATTCTCTTCATTCTCATTTCAATGGGCTCATTTTTTGGATTAATTTTGGACATCTTTTTAGCTTGGCTGTATGCATGCTAAGTTGTCGTTCTTTATGTGGACTAGTCGGCTATGTGAATGCGTGTGGTCATTGGCAAGCCTCAACCACCCTAGCAAGCAGTAAGCTGACCGTCTGAACTGTGCCTTAAGCTCATTATGTGGCATGCGGCTGAAACGCAATCAACGTGTCAACAAATGGAAGCATTTGCAACTTCAACATGCCCCTGGAACGTGTCGAACATTATTTGGGTGCGCTTTTATAAGTCTGCCTCTCTTCTCATTTGTCGGCTATAACTTTATGTGAGGCGTTTACGTTCACGTTGCGTATAAGTATTTAATCTGGCCCCATTGCGAAATAACGAAAGTGCACATAATGGAAAAAGATTGTCGGATTTAAAGCTGCTTGAAGATATTTTCTTTTTTTTTTTCTTTTTTATGTTTATGACTTTTCATGCGCTTATTGATTTTGATGCGCAACGAATGACAAGGATCGGAATTTCGGCCATTGGATGGCCTTTGGTCTTTGATATTTGCTGTTTTTATGGCTGGGCCTCAAATCCAATCACAGTTTATGTCTGCGCATAAAAATAATTTAAAGTACTTCAAGCAGAACACAGTGTTAGTAGAAGGCAACGCTTACTGTTTGGCTTTACTTCTGCTGCGTACACTCGCAGCCAAATGTAAACCCAGCAAAAATTTCAGAATGTGCCCAGAAAAATACTTTTGTAATTATGCTGCTTACTTATTCTGCTACCCACTTCAAGGCTGACAAAGCGTCTATTTTGTCCCTCGCTATCTCGTCCTCTAGGCCTCCAGCTAGAAATTTACATATGATAAATTTTTCAATTAGGTTTTTTTCCTCTGCATGTTGTCCGAAAAAACGTTTCCTGTCTTATGGGTGCCTTCCTGAATAATTATTTTAATAAAATTTCAGTAGAAATAGCTGCTAAATAATACAATGATAGGTGAGCTACTGTAAATGCCCGACTTTTAAATACTCTCTGTGATGTTTGTTATGCAAATACAGACTCGAATTTAAGCAGATTCTTTTATTAATTACATATTCTATATGTAATAAACATTTCAAAAATTGCGTATTTACAATTACATATGTTGATTTTTAATTTAAGTATATTCTAAATTCATTTTATATAACATATATATGTATATGATTCCATTTTTATATTATATTATATATTTATAGTTAGCATTGTACACTACATACTATCCTTAAGCTTTACTCATTCTCGTAAGGGAATTAGTATATTTGTTTTGTGCAATGTCTGCCTTGCTGTTGAAGCTGAAGTGCTAGAGAGTTGAAATTTAGAATGTATACTTGCGTTAATCACCTGAGATAAAAGAAAAAGATATGGCGGATATATCTACGCTCATTGGGACCGTGGTAAATCGGGTAAGACTGTATATATATGTATATATATAAGCTCCAAAATTTTGCATTTACCCTATGTTTTACGACTAAAGTGCTGTTGGCATTCTTTTTTTATTTGCCAAAAAGAAAAAAGAATACACATATGTATATATACCAATTGTGGACGTGGTAAATCGGAAAATGGGCCGTGAATGAGTATTGTGCAGTAAGTAACACCCGACTGCAACGTTCTTAATTGTTCAATTTAAGGTTATATATTTTCAAAACATTTTTTTTTACTGAGTTTAATAAAACATAATTTTAACGTTTAAAAAAAATGTAACAATTATGCTAAAGTTCAAATGAATAAATAAAAAAAAGAGTAAATTAAAGAATCTGCGTTTGTTAATAATTTGAACAATTTGTATATTTTATACATCAATAGTTTTTTTAAATAAACAATATTTTGAGCATTAGTGATTAATTTTACCCGAAATAAATAAATAACATGGCTTGCTATGCCATAAATACCTAACTAAAAATTTAAATGGCAGCAATGTTCAGAGCTAGTTTCCTTTGCAACGCATTGTTCTGTGGGTGCTCAACACTTCTGATAGCACTGCTCGAATGGCGACTTTGAATGGGAAAAAGCCGAAACAATGAACTATACAAATCTCGGCCATAAATCCAAATTGAAATGGGGCAGATTTGCATTGCAAAAGTAGTAGGAGAAGTCTGTGGACGTGACCCAAAATTTGTGTAGATGCTACAAACAAACAAACAAACAAACATATATGCACGCATGTGTGTAAAAGCTCATTGTCATTATACCCTGCAACCATTCAACATCTAAAGGTAAGGTATTTTGTTGTACTATGCACCGAACAGAAGTAGGCGAGGCTGACACCATTAAAAAAACATATATATATGTATATACATATATGCGCCTGAAATATATATTCTTATACACATTTTCTGAAGACTATTATTTCTTATTCTCTATATTTAAAATATTTTTTAATAATAAAGTTCTCAGGCTTGGTGTGGATACATCATTGGATATCATATTTATGCCTTCAAGTTGAGTTCAGGGTAATTGCTTCCTGCATATTCACGACAAGAATGGTCTATTTGCTTTTTGGGAGTGGCCAAACTGTCGATAATAATAGGACCAAGGATGCGATCGAGTGCCCATGATTTTGACAAAGCAACTCGTTCTTGGTCATTTGTCAAGCATCGGTGAGCATTAAAGGATTGCCTTATCAGTAAAGGGATTTCGGAGTAATGTTTTTTTTTTAAATTGATTGCTTCTGTACCAATATTTAAAGCTGGCATTAAATTGAACTTTATTTATTTTTAAAATCGAATTATATTCAGCCTGTAACAACGAGCTAATAAACTTCAATAAATAGTACAATTGGTGTGCTGTTGGACTAAGAATTTAATAATAATTTAAGAATATTTAAATGCTTGAAAGGACTAAAGTAAAGTTTTAATTTATAGTTCCCTTCATGTTGATGCCCTGTTTATAATGCCATTCCCTGATTGTGCTTAAAAGTTGAATTGATTTTAGATTGCGTTGCCAAGGGCTTGCTTGGCTTGTGCATAATTTTGTGCCGGTTTTTTAACTTTTAACAAACGTGACTCTCCAGCTATTAGTGCTAGTATCGTGGGCATCATAAGTTGGTCACCTTGCTTAGCGAGTGCTGCAACTTTTCCTGTTACCATTGGTAACTTTTCGCTTCGTACCTTTGACGTAGCGTGGACGCGAAGTCGCGGTTGCCAATGCAGTGGCTATGACTGCGACTGCGACTGCGACTGCGACTGCGACTGCGATTGTGAGTTTGGCTGCGACAAAGGCACAAAGCCGCAAACCTCTCAATTTGGGCTGCCTGTTCGGCGCTCATGAAATATGCAATGTAATGTACTAAATGGCGGCAGGAACCCACAGTCACGCACAGCTGCAACAGAAGTTGATTTTAAATGTGGCAGCAAATTACCAACAGTAAAATTTGCTCTCTGAAATTTACAGTAGTTAGACATATCTGGAAACCTAGCTCTCATGCAGCCGACAGGTTTGTGCTAAATTAATGCTGCTGCGCCGAAAGTATTTAATTGAATAATTTGTACTATAATGAGGGTAATTTATTGTTTGCAGCACTTATGTTTACTCTCTGTATAGTTGTGTATAATAGACGTGACACACATTACCGCAGGTTGCACTATGATTAATGTCAACTTCCCTTATGACAGCAATTTGCTTTAAGCGCTCAAAGGTAGGCTACATTATTATAGAGCTTGCTAATAGCTCGCGAAATGCTCGCTTATTTGGCTTTTGACAACCAGAATGTTTTTGACAAGTACGGCAGTTTAATGTCTTGAAGTTTACATATGAAATAAGCGGAAAAGTAAATATCTTTAGTAGCGACATCCTTTAACTGTCACTAAAATTCTAACTCTCTAATACCACTGCAACAGGCAATCACTACATGGTAACAAACACAACATCATAATATCGCTCCGATACGATATATATATATATACTTATGATTTATTTTATATATTTTACTTATGATTTATATATTTTGAAGTCCTACTTACTACTTACCTTCTGTTTTTTAAAGCTGTTATAGCACCTTCTACGTTTTACTATATTTCGGAAAAAATTTAAATTTGCCCTATTTATTTTTTTAAAGTCTGTAGCTGACAA
The DNA here is from genome assembly GCA_035045345.1 of Drosophila hamatofila. NCBI lineage: Eukaryota > Metazoa > Arthropoda > Insecta > Diptera > Drosophilidae > Drosophila > Drosophila hamatofila. The sequence continues at coordinate 943,513 of JAWNPA010000018.1, forward strand.
ACAAATTTATTCAGACTTTAGAAATACAATCGCTTTGCAATCAGAGCAGATTCTTATTGGGAGTTTTCGCAAACGCCAAAAACATTTGAGCGCTTGACAATATTGCTCCATGATATTTTATTACAAAATACTCGTGTTGTTTTTTTGCAAAATGAGTGTTTTCCAGGAAATTTTGAAAAATACCGATAAATTTTTAAATTAAAGTATACAAAAAAATAAAAATAATAAAAAGAAATGTAAACGTTCCTGTCTTCATTAAGTCTCCCAGCTAAAATAAAATGTGTTAGGCCAACGGAAATAATTAGTATACTTTTGCTTTAGCACTGGCCTCCGGATAGCTATTCTTGCCAGATTGTTGCTTTAATGACAGCAATTATTTATTTTCGTGCTAAGGGATTATATGAAATGAAATTATAATAAAATTATAATTAACTTAATGGGACCCGCACAAAAAGTCAGATATGGTAATCATCAACTCTGATTTCGTTTAAATTTGACCAGGCATTTAGATTTTGGTTAACACCAAGAAGGTTCAGTCTTTAAATTAAGCTAAGTTGTATGCTATGTTGTTGTGTTTGTTTTTCAATTATGAAAGTTGCAATAAACAACAATTACCATAATTACAAATTGTTCGTGTTGGGCTTACAAATTGCTCGTGTTGGGCTTAGAGATGGCAACGATACGAATTTTACCGATTTGACACGATGGAAAAACCAACTGAAAATTGCGTTTTGCTGTTGTCGAAAAAGCTTTAAAAATGAATAACAAATATTTATTTTTTGATGACTAGATTATATATTATATATTATTATATATTATAGATCTAAAATATGTTAATTCACAAAAGAGTTCACTTTAGAGACTGGTTGAACGATATTGAATTTGAGATTAGTATATTGTATAAAATTTGTATAAATATTTGTAGTCACTATAATCATTTTCTTTTCTGTCATAAAGGTAGTAAAATACTTTTCAAATATTTTTGTTGCTTGTGGCTTAACAGCTTAAGTTGTTTAAATCCTAAAAAGACGTTTGCTCTGAAAATTGAAAATAAGCCTATCAGTTATGATATGGCTATGACAAATTCAAATAAAGAAATTCCCATATTTATATCTTGGACTTATGAATATATAATATTATATAAAAGTTAATTTATTTAGGTTGCATTTAGTTATGTTGTCAAGTGCAATAGTTGGGGAAAAAATCAATACAGAAAGTGTATAAAAGTATTTTATATATCGGGACATCAGGTATTTACCGCTCGTGCTTTCTCGTGTCCTGTGGCCAGCTCCAGATTCCGGTTTTTTGTTTCAATGCGGTAGAAATTGCATGCCACTCAAGAGCCGACAATAACGAAGCGCTTCCGTTTCCTTAGTCCTATGCAGATATTTTTTCAATGACAGCTAAACGAATTAGGGTTGCAGCTTCGCACTGGGCTGGGCTCAGAGTAAAATATTAGCTGCTGCGCCAGTGTTGGCCAATGTCGCACAATGCAATTATGCAAATGGAAAGCAGATATTTCCACTGCATTGCAATGTACAATTTGCTCTCATATTCATTATGCAAACAATTGCACATGCTCTGTCAATCGCATATGAATTAAAACAATATGATAATTAGGCTCTCTGATAAATTGACTGCACCCGCATCCAATTGAAACGAATGCCAAAGTTAATTTTGAATGAGCTCTTCATGTTATTTCAACATTCGCTCAATCAGCCAATTTTTTCAATTTGTTCTGCTCTTGAGCTGCTCAAGAGTCAATAAATAATACGAATGAAAGTTGCTGTCCAATGCTCGACCGCAGAATAATCGTCTTTGACCCAAAAACAGTTTGATTTATTGAAAAATCGTTCGGAAAGATGTTTAATGTTTAGATTAGTCATAGTACTATCTCTAGAAGAGGTTACCTGTGATATAATTTTGCAAGGCTAGGAATTTTTGTTTTGCAATTACAGACAAAAGACAGCTGTACTTACAACGTGTCGTAGAGCAACAGCATTCCTGGATTTTTACTTCGCGGCTGAATAGAATTAACAAACACAAACACACTGACAGTGCCACTAAATATCATAGTTATTCTTGTTATTCTATCCTTGCCCAAGTCGTAGACATTCCCCTGAGCTTACGTTGATTGCCTGCCATTGTTGCCAACGAGTCGACGGACGACTTGGCCACTGACGTCTTTTGCGGTAATTAAATCGATATTGTATTCGTCCCAGCTAATTGAGTTAATTATGAGCATGTACGCTTTGGTTAACATATAATTATTTACTTAATTTATATGTAATCCAAGCCACAAAGAATTAGATAAACTAAGTTTCAAGCGTCCTTTGGAAATCTAGTTAGATGTATTTGATGGCGTTTTCTCAAAGTAGATATGTGAGTATTTCTATATGTCTGTTTGCCAATCAAATACGTTTTGGATATTTTATATTAGATATTTCAATTTAGATATTTCATATATATTTAAGCAGTCACGTAATACTGCCATTAAATTAAAATTATAAATTAAATAAGTAATCTTCAAATCGTATTAGGAGATTGGCACAACTTAAAGTTCATGCAAACAGAGTATCTCTGAGCATATTTTCAAGAACTTTTAAAAACAAATGCGAAAGCTCTAGTCGAGAGTTACGGAATCCACTGAACTCTTCGTGGAATTAACACGTGCACACACACACACCCTCATACGCATGTACGCATGAGCACGCATGGGCTGCAGTGCGGGCATATTATGGCAACTAAATTGTTTAATAACTTTTCTTGTAGATGGACTGTCTTCAATAAACGTTTCGTTCGTGAAAATATCATTCAAATGTGTGTATTTGCTAAAACACAAGTCCCTATTATTTTAAATACGCTTTTTGCTAATTTTGAATGGGGTGGATTTGGGGGTGGGAGTAAAATATAACAAATACCCAAATTTTATAAAATGCACATGAATCTATATTTAAAATTTTAAGACTTTAGCTTAAAAGATGTTGAAAGTATAATTTTATAACTAATTTTCGATAAAGTTTTTAGTTGATAGTTTCAAGTCTCTAACTCTTATACCTTCTCAGTAGACGTATTCATACATACGGACAGATGAATTTAAATTAATTACGAAGTATTGAAATAACGCATATTTCAGATAAACAAAATTTGCGATAATATCATAGAAATTTAAAAACAGATTTAATTGTTAGCGAGATTGCCTTGGAAAATATTTGTTTGCTAAAAATATTTATATTGTTACAAAAGTTTGACAATAGGCAAAAATTATGCCGTATGAATGGCGTGTGTGTGTATATGCGTGTGTATATAATAATAATATATAACATTTGTTACCAGCAAAGATTAAACGAAATATTTAAACAATTAGTGGATGCTAAAAATTATTTCTTATTTCTATACAACCCTTGCTTTACTCACATCCTTCTATTTTAAGAAGCATCCAAGTTCGCTTGGCTTGGCAAATTTAGTTTAATTAATTATTCATATTAGAATTACATTCAATTCATCATAGAATTTTCAATGGGCACAATTAGTTCATCTCGTTAGAGATCAACTGATTAAAATAGCTGCTTCATACAATACATCTCGTTGAAGTGCTTGGCATTGGCTTTTGTAGACTGAAACTTCAATGTACCATTTCCCTAATTAATGGGCCTCACTCTCCATTTGCAACTAATCACTAATCAGACTGCCTGGCTGATGGAAGAGTACATAGCTATTAATGAAAATTAAATATTACCTTTGCCTGTCACTTAGCTGCTTACCTAGTGGAAAGTCCTGTAAAATTCACTGACTGCTAAGTGACTTATCAAGAATTGTTGCTCATGTTGAATGGATGCAGGTCAAATGAAACCACTTAAAGCTACAAATTCAATTTGTAGCGTTATTGCCTTATTTTCGCTCCATCAGCAGCTTCCTTTTTCCAATTTGTGCTCAACTTGAGCTTCATTGACTTTTCAATGTTATTTTAGAGCTGCCTTAGACAGATAGTGACAGGTGAAAAAATCTAACAGAAAATTAAATTTGAGCGGGTGCAGGCAAAAACTGAATTTATTCTGACAATTCATCAATATTTTATATTTATATGTAATTGTGAATTTATAACAATATTTTTAAAGATGCTCGATTTATGTAACTTTTATAATTAAGTTCAAAAATATTTTTTTTATTGCTCAAAACAAATGCTTAAAATTCATAAAAATAATTAAAAAATTCCTAATTATAGCAACCTGATTAAATTGCTGACTTATGCAAGGCTTATGCTTCTTTCAATAGGACAAAGGACATTCGTTTAGCTAATGCGGAAATCCTTTAGGCACGTGCACAAACATGTGCTTCTGTTTGTTTGCGATGCAGTTTTATTGAATCCACTGTGGCGTGAATTGATTTGTATTTTGATGAGCACACAAACGCAAACTTACTCACACAATCACACTCATAAACACACAATCACACACATACAGATTCATGTAAATATATAAAAATGTGCTCAAAGGATTTGTGGAAGCTCGTATTTGCCATTGTTGTGTCCGTTGCAAGCAACATTTTCACATTTGTTTTTATACCCTGAACTCATTGAAAATAGGAAATCAGAGTATGATGTTTTTGTTAAATATATGTAACAGGTAGATCATGCCAATGAGCTGAGTAGATTTAGCCCTGTCCTTCTGTCTGTCTGTCTATCTGTCGGTCCATATGTTGGAAAGCGTCGATCTTAGAAGATAAAAGAGCTATGCACGTGTATATCGAGTCTGTTTTCGAAATCGATAACAAATCCCGTTTTTTCTGTCACCGATCATCGATAATCATCTATTAAGTCTTACCTCCTACATCTCTTGAGCTAGAGTCTCAATTTGGATTTATTTCTATTTTTTAGAAATTAGATTTTTTTTATTTTTCACCCCCTCGCCAAAATTCACCTCCTCCAAATTTGGATTTTCAAATACTAGAGACTTTTGCTTTGGCAAATATACACATTTTAATGTTATAATAATATAGTTTCCATAGTAAGCCCACAATGCAGCCCATTAGTGCTTATTCGTACATGCGCATGTTTGTTTCTTGTGTATGCAGAAAAAAGCGAAGAAGTACTGAACGGGAAATATCAGATCCTCGAAAGTTTAGGGAATCTCGTAGTCGGGCAGTCTCGACTAGAGCTTTTTTACTTGTTTCATTTTCATATGTAGATTCACATGTACGTCCATTAAACTGCTCTCTCTCTCTCTCTCTCTCTTTTTCTCTCCCTCTCTCTTTCTTTTTGCTTGCCTTTTTTTATCGCTGTGCAGGGACTTTCTCACTGAATGCCTATTTCCATCGCCCACACGCCCATATGAATTGCCGTGGGAGCAGAAAACCATTTGGGCCATCGTATTTGGCCTGATGATGTTCGTGGCTATTGCGGGCAATGGCATTGTACTGTGGATTGTTACAGGTAAGCTGTTAACGTGTCTACAATTGTTTAAAATGGGCGACTCTAAGCGGTGCTTTAAGGCGCATTCTGGCCATGTGAGCACATGGACTTAAATCTGGTATGGTCACACAGCTTAGCTGATATTACCTTTGAGGAACGAGTCAATCGATATCCGGTTGATTTGTCTTTGATGTCACATCTTAGTGATTCTTGTATTTTCTCGTGTCTGTCCGCAGGACATCGCAGCATGCGCACGGTCACAAATTATTTCCTGCTGAACCTGAGCATCGCTGACCTGCTAATGTCCTCATTGAATTGTGTCTTCAACTTTATATTCATGGTGAATTCGGATTGGCCATTTGGCTCGATTTATTGCACCATCAACAATTTTGTGGCCAACGTAACGGTTTCAACATCGGTATTCACCCTGGTCGCCATCTCCTTCGACAGGTGAGTGCTAAGTGCTTGCTATAATCTTCATTGCACCTATATCCGCATCCGCATCCGCATCCTCATCGACATCCGTTTTTGCATCCGTTTTATATATTTGCAGATATATTGCCATAGTCCACCCGCTGAAACGGCGCACGTCGCGTCGCAAGGTGCGTTTTATTCTCGTCCTGATCTGGGCACTGAGTTGTGTACTGTCCGCCCCCTGTCTGCTCTACTCCAGCATCATGACAAAGCAGTAAGTGAAGTGCCTCCTTGATTTACATACATACATACAAATATATATATAAATATATTTTTGTATGACCTTGCCATGGCTTTACAAAGTCAGCGGCAGGGCCAACAGTCTCAGCTGAATATTTTGGTTTACTCTTCGCCCGTAATAAACATAAAGAACTTTGTAAGACGAAAGTTCAAGATACTTTTCGCGTAGATACTTTCACACCCAAAACGGAACCCGCAGCTCAATCGCCCGCTGTGGACTCTGAGCATATTTCCATCGATTCGCTGATACTCCAGGATGTTATACTAGGTCTTTCACACCCCCTCGCCATCGCCCAAATATATTACATTAGGTAACTTTATGAGTTGCCGTCAATCCAAGCACCTGAAGCTAAACAAGGCTCTTCCTGAGTTCACTTTCATTTGAATTTTACGCAAATTTACACACTTCAATGAACCAAATGGCACGTTAGCTTAATAGAATTGAAGCTATTTGTACTTTACTGACTAACTGATTGATGGACTTACGGGCTGACGGACTGACTGATTGAATAAGTATCACTGGCAAACATTTTTGAGATGAAACGTTACCTAGGGTAATAGACAAGCCCACTTATAGAAGAATTTGCAACATGTTGAAGAATAATATACTGACAAAGAATATGGCTCATATGGGCAAATATTATTATTATTTCTTGAATTAATTATTATTATTATTCTTCTAATATAAATTCTATAGCAAAGTTATATGTGAGCGTGGATATACGATTATGTGTGTATATGTATCTATATAGTTGTAAAATTACGCAGGTAATGTAAATAAAAATTCTAAAAGAAAACTTTAGTCTCGGAGGCCCATGCAATTGAACGAGACAAGCCCAGATTGTTCTTCGTAACAAAATTAACTATTACATAAATGACATAAAAATACTAAATAGAAGAAAAATATATAATAAAAATATAAAAAACAAATTTCATTAAAAAAGTTTGGAATAAACTAATTAAGAAGAGAATTGAAAGACTTAAGCTCATAGAATAACAAATATTCAATATCAACGGAGAATAAGTATTTTAAATATAAATATTATTATTCTGATAATCTTGTAAAAGAATATTAAGCTTCATAGCAAAGCTTAGGGCTGCAACCAAGACAAACAAGAACAATTTAGTTACACTGACTATGTGATGTATTGCTGTAAATTATGCAAGTATTTTAAATATACTAACTGTGATTAAATGGTTATCCATAAGAATATATAGAATACAAGGGCATGAAGTGGTTTGGACCCTACATGACTCAGTTGTAAGTAAGACTTCACATCGAATAGAGCTCTACTTCAATTTGTTTCGACAAGATTATCAATATTTGACAAACATAATAATAAATCAAACTTCTTTTGAATTCCATTACCATAAAACTAAATGAGCGTTATGAGCATAACAACGCACGCAATTGAAAATACTAAATAAATCAAATTTCAGCTAAATTATTAACTAATCATCTGTCATTTTATACACATTGAGGTCGATGGATTAAAATGCTTATATACTTCATGATATATCCAATGACGAATCAATTGAGTTGCAAGCCTTGTAAAAAATTCGCTCAATTAATTACTTGGCTACCAATTGCATGCTTAATGAGCCTCTCAGACTAGACGGCTTGTTGCCAAATTGTCGCCGAGGGCGTAGAACTCTTAAATTTTCGAAATTAGATATTTATTAGTAAACAGCTTTGGTGTAAAAAGCGACTTTAATGTGTTGCCTTCCGTCTGGACGCTTCGCTTCTAACTTTTGGGCCGTGATAATTTCTCAGGACACTTTGGGCTAGGCTCGCTTTCATAATAATTAAATTATGTTGCAAAAGGTCTGGAACCACAGAAACCCAAGATACCTTTATACATAATATAAATTTCACTTCGGCGCAAAGGGCAAAAGTTTCGTGTTTACCTTAACATTTAAAGCAATTAACATTAGCCGAGATACCGAACGGGTGATGATTTAGAAAATTACTTGGCAGCTATTATAACGGAAAATCGCGTACAGTTTGTTTTATGATGTGGCCCGACGGACGCTACCCGACGTCGATGACCGACTATGTGTAAGTGTATTGAAGCCCTGTTTAGCCATACTAAAGTTAACTGCGAATATTAATTAATTGCCAGCTACAACTTGACACTATTGGTGCTGACGTATGTCATACCCATGATCGTAATGCTAATTTGCTACTCGCTTATGGGTCGAGTGCTGTGGGGAAGTCGTTCCATTGGCGAGAACACGGACCGCCAGATCGAGTCGATGAAATCGAAGCGAAAGGTGGTTCGCATGTTTATAGCAATCGTCTCCATCTTCGCCATTTGCTGGCTGCCCTATCACATGTTCTTCATCTATGCCTACCATAACAACCAGGTGGCATCCACAAAGTACGTGCAGCACATGTATCTTGGCTTTTATTGGCTAGCCATGTCTAATGCAATGGTGAATCCGATCATTTACTACTGGATGAATAAGAGGTGAGTAGCAAGTTAGATGATAAAAAGAGATCAGAAAAAAAAAATATCGCTGAGAATAAAATAAATTTGAATATACATATATCCCTTTAAAGATTCCGCATGTACTTTCAACGGATAATTTTTTGCTGCTGCTTGGGTCTCACACGCTACAATTTTGACTCGCCAAAGAGTAGGTTGGCGAACAAGAATAGCTCGAATCGAAACACTAGGGGTAGGTACAATGGGACTCTGTAGGTATCTCTATCATGTGACTCATCCAATTTGCATATGTGTGTAGTGGAGACCAAAAGCCAGTGGAAGCGCAGTACAATGGAGACTCAGATCCAGCAGGTGCCCAACACATCGTCGCGGGAGAGGCAGGCGGCTGGAGCAGCGCTTAACCATATGGCCGTGGAGTGCATCATCGAAAGGCCAATGGATGACAATAGCTCGCCCATTTGTCTATCTATTAACAACAGTGCGGGTGAGCGTCAGCGTGTGAGAATTAAATACATTTCATGCGATGAGGACAATAATCCCATTGAGGAAGCATCCGAGAGCAGCAGCAACCACAGTCACGGTCACAGTCATGTTCACAGTCACGGTCATAGTCACAGTCACACTCACAGATGCAGTCACAGCCAAAACACGACAGGAACTCAGCAACTGTGATGGACTAGTTTCAAAACGGTTTCGTTTTCTCAACGACAGCCAATCGAAAGAGAACCAATTTCATTGTAAATACGATAGTCCAAATTGTGGTCGTAGAAGAAAAAAGAATAAGAAGAAGAAGATGCGTGCTGAAGAAAACGAATATTAACGAAATTTTATGAATTTTTAGAATCTAATGATAAACAAAAAAACGGTCTGTATGCAGTCCACTTTGTACTTACACGAAGCAAGTATAAGCATATTCGAAAAGCTGTAAGTCTTAAATACTCTATTAGTGTACATTTACTGTAGTAACTCGCGTATAAATGTCTTTGTGAACTTTTACTTAATACAATTCAAATTAAATAAGTGTGTACATTTACTGTAGTTACTCGCGTATAAATGTCTTTGTGAACTTTTACTTAATACAATTCAAATTAAACAAAAACTTTTAGGTACTGCAGAAAAATTGTATAATAAAAGTTGTTAATTATTAGTTTTGCTTAGTTCCCAAATTTTTAGTGTTATTTTATTTTAAGTTTAAGCTTCCCATATTAACGTTCGATATATATCGAAGTATATGTGTAAACATATATATATAAATATAAATATAAACATGTATTTGGGTAAATTGTAAATAAATCGTAAATTTGGTGACATTTTAAACAAGTTTTCAGTTTAAAAGATTTATTTTATTCAAATTTAGGTAAGGGAAATAAAGCGAATCTAAGTTCAATGTTACTGGAATATTATGATTACGGATGATCTATAGTGGGAATAATTTTTTTTTTTTTTAGGAATTATTATTATGTAAGTATGACCCCTTATGTATGACCCCAAATTTAATAGATCAACCGTGCTTTCTATATGAGTGCTGCAAATATCAGGAAAAAATTGTTGTTGAGTTTTAGCATTGTTATACCCGGAACCCATAATAAATGCGAAATTAGACTATAATGCTTCTCCTGTGCTTTGGTCACAAATGATTGGAATATCAGTACTTTGCAGGGTTCACGGTATCTCCTAGTCGAGCAGTCTCGACTAGAGCCCTTTTACTTGTTATGCTTGATTAAATCGTAATTTAATTCACTTAATTCAAGAGTGCTCTCCTCAGCTATTAGATAATTTATGCAAATCTTTTAAGTTAGAATTCGTTAACTTGTCCTTTTTACAAATCGAAACCTGGGGCTATTTGGAGTTACCTCAGCTTTTCACAGAATGCTATTTATCTGTGTTCAATGGAAAACTTGGCATGACCGAAAGTTGCTTTGCACTTAATGAATGGAACTGCAAAGTTGTCATTCATTTAGCTATTCACAGTGGATACTCAGAATTTAGCTTTTGGAGCGCATTGCAAATGGATATCGGTAGCATGAAAGGACTTTTACAAAAGGTGCTTTAAACTTGGTTATTTAAATGTTGAATAAAAAAGGTCAAAAGATACATAATGGATGTGGAAATAAATACCTTATAACATGTGCTCAGGAAGAAAGAAATCATCACTATAAAAAAGATAAACCAGTAAGAGTGCTCCAGTCGAGACTGCTCGACTAGGAGATACCCTGAACCCTGCAAAGTACTGATATTCCAATCATTCTACGCCTTTTTTTATCCACACATACAAAAACACATGCACACATACATGCGCATGCATCAGCACGCACGCATAAATACACGCTCTACTAACTGCGCAGTTATCAGCGAATGCGCTTGGGCTGCCATGTGGGCTATATTATGAGAACTTATTTGTTGAATAAATCTTTTTGTAGTGGGACTATCTTCATCAAACTTCCAGAACGGGATAATAACATTCAAATGCCAAATAAAAAGACGTTTCACCGTGCTTTCAATTTATCCACTGCTTTAGATCGGCGATTATTTGTGCACTCCATCTTTCATACCTTTCGCATGGCCATCTTGTCTTCTACGAGACTATGGTTTGCTGCCTGTTCCGAGAATTCTCCACTTTGCCTGAGGTTCCATATCTTCTTGCGCTCTTCAGCAAGCAAGTACGGTATGAATGCTGCTATCGACCACGGCAGCTCCGGAGACTGTGCGATACACCGAAGTTATCCTGCTGCTTTTTTCTGCACGGATACTATCGGTTTCCGCCTTACCTCCGCTTTTAATATGTTCGCCCATACTTCGCTACAGAGAAATATTGTGATCGTCGCTTCCATATGGAGTCTTCGTTTCAGTGCCGACGCGTCGAAGCTATCCTATTGTTGATTTTCCAGCTCTGAAGCTGCGCTATCTGGGACCAAGTTCTTCAGTGGCTTTTTCTAACAGCAATAGGCGCTTTACCGATGGGTTGTTAGAATCCCCTTTGACTTTACTAATGAGCAGTAGTTTCTGTTCTTTCTACGCTTTTGAGAATAACCTTTCTTTGAGACATGCGTTATACATTCTAAGATAAAAAGTTGGCCGTCCTGTTACTATCACCTTCAGTTTTTGGTCCCGGATCCCGGTCATATTCCGACCACTAGCCTGGTCCTAGCGGACCATAACCTTAAGCCCTGTATATTTAACCTTTTAGTTTTCAACCAGATCCGGTTGTAACTTTTCCCCTTTGCTGAGCTCTACAAGGAGTGCGCCGGATCAGGTTTTCTTTATGCCCCTCACATTTGCCTTTTCGTACTGTTAGCTTGTGCAGCGAATTTTTCTTACAACATCTACGTAGTTATGCCCATCTTCAGGACTGTTTCTGTTTGGTGTTTTTTCTCTCTTTTTTCGCTGCTACTTTTGGCTTCTTTGCGGGTGCCGACGTACTAGTACTATTACTGGTAAATAGTTGCTTCTTCTTATTTGCTTCAGCCTCTAGCTTTTACCAGGAGATCCTGCAGTGTCCTAGAACATCAAGCAGCTCGTGCTGATCGGATACCCTTTTAACATCCAGAATAATGTTTTTCTGTTTCGTGACGGCGGTTTTTTTACGCCGCAGCGCCTGGCAACATTTCAAGATGGCATTCTCCTACCTGGCGAGAAGCTTCGCGACTTCAGTGTTTCTAGAAATTATAAAGATTATGGACATGTTTTATAGCTTGGTAGCAATAAGGAAGCTCGAGTTTCCATTGAAACTGTTTAAGATGTCTGCGCACAGCTGTAAGAACAGAAGACGTGAATCCGCTGGGCCATATTAAACATAAAGAATTAAGCACAACATATTACAAAGGATTTTAGCAATTTGTAAACTGCGAGAAGCAATCAACTACACTTCCATTTTTCCTCTACTGGGTAGCGTTAATGCTTACAAATTACTTGTTGTGATTACTTTGACGATAAACCCTATTTACAGCTCGCTATGCACGGATTGAAATTTTGTTTGCACCCTAGAATACATATTGCGTAATAGGATTTTATGGGAGGCTATGAAAAAGCGAGACAGACAGAGAGGGAAAAGGACGCATACAGCGGAGACATGGAAAATATTCCATTGAAACGTCGTTTAATGGTCTGAAAGCATAAAAAGACAATTTGCATAATATTATGATTTTCGGCTAGAGGTTCTTTATATGCCGACGTATTAAGCTTTTTAAGTTCTTGTCCGCAAAATCAAAGGAGTATATTGGCTTTGCGCATGTGTCCATACAAACACACATCATTTTGTTGGTATTAAATGTATATTCTTCAAGTTGTAAATTATGTACGAGTATAAAGTATCGAGTATCAATTTGATAAAGCTACACCCAGAATTAAAATTATAGATTTTTAAAATTGAGATATTTTCTAATCATGAGTAAGTATTATGCATTCGTTTACACCCGAGTCTAATGCAATTACTTGATTTTCCCACACTTTTACTTGTCTACTTCATTGCCATGCCAGCAAAGGTTTTCAAATTCAGTTGAAAGGAATCCCTTCACCACACGGATATCACATGCCGTTGCCTCCAGCAACCGACGTCGGCATTTAGCTGTCGACATTTGTGGGGGATCAGAAGGTGCAGGCAGACCAACCCACCCAGCTCAGCCCAGCTGTATCGACTTGTCGTCACATTAGATGGCAATCAAATCCCCAATGATATGCGGAACATATGCCAATAAGAAGTTCATAAAAAGAAGCTGCTGCAATTTCAATAAATACGCAACAAGTTGACTATCTAATTGGCAACTGCGCTAGAGTGAATATGTTATTCGACAACTTATATGATATTCTGTAAATTTAAATTGGCAGTGAGCAACGGCCAATGCTCGAGCTCTGAATTATTTGCCAGTATGCATGGCTAGTTGGAAAAGTTGACTGCCTGATAATTAATTATAGAACAAAAAAGAAAGCTCTTGTCGGGACTGTTCGACTAGGAAATCCTCTGAATCCTTCGAGGAACTGATATTTCAGTTTCAGTAATTCTTCGCTTCTTTTCTGCTTATACAAGAAACAAAACAAACACACACGCATACGCGCTAAAGAGATGTTTGATACAAGTATAAGATACTAGTCTTGGCAAAAGAAACTTAGGTGTTAACTTTTACAGGGATATATGATAATCAAGTAAATTGGGCTTGAATTGGTTTACTTTAATATTTGATTAAAAAGTTGAATTTTGGTATTTTTACATAAATAAATTACTCTATTTATGAATACATGTAAGCCCAACTGAAATTAATAGTTTATAAAAAAATACAAGTAAAAAAGCTCTAGGCGAGACTGCTCGACTACGACATCCCCTGAACCCTTTCTGCTTATACACACATACGCACGAACGTATAAGCAGGCATGGGCTGCAGTGTGGGCTTCCTATGGGAACTTAATTGCTTAATAACTGTTTTTTGTAGACAGCCAATCAACATAAAACTTTCAGACCGTGATAATAACATAAATGTGTAAATACGCTTTTTACAAATTTTGTGCGAAGGAGTTGGATTTTGGTGGAGGTACAATATAACAAAAATCGAGATTCATTAAAATACAGATAAATCTATATTCAAAATTTGGAGACTGTAGCTCTAAGAATGTGGAAGATAAAATTTTGTAACTAAGGTTTTTAATCGATAACAAAAAAACCGGAGTAACTATTGATTTTTGGAAACAAACTCGATATGCGCGTGCAATATACGAACCTAAAGAAAAAATTCAAGTAGAGGCTAGAGAGCTCTTATAACTCCTGAGATCGACGCGTTCATACATACGGACAGACGGACGAACAGATATAAAACAAATTTACTTTATGGGGTCTGCCACGCCTCCTTCTTCCTGTTACATACATTTTCACAAAAACTTTATACCCTGATTTCCCATTTTCAATGGGTATCAAAACCAGAAAGCAAATCAACATACATATACATGCCTTAAGTACTTGAATTTAAATAAGGCGCTAATTTGACAGCGAAGATTGACAAAGGTTGAGCACGTAATAAAATATGTACATACATATGTATACACACATGTGTAATTCAATACTTGTTCGATCGACATTATATTTTCGTTTTTGTTCTTTGTCGATACAAATGTCATGTCACTGTCAAATGCAAAAGTCATCCCAAATTGTTCACTTTCGTATGAAATTCTTATGTCAAATCACATTCACATTTCTGTGCAGATATTTCAAAATCTATTTATACCCCCTGCTCATTGAGTGTGGATAATATGGGTATGCTGGAATTGTGCAGAGGTCACTGCCATCTTGATTAGTTATTGTCTTCTAAAAAACATTGTTCGATTTGGAGTCATATTCAAAATATCCTAGATTTAAATCGACGATTAGATATCCTAGATTTAAATCGACAATTAGAAGAAAAGTATTATTTAACTGATTGATTTAAATACAAAATTTATATAACAATGATCATTAATAAAGTCATAGCAAAATATTATTTTGAATTAAATATAAATCAATAAAAAATTAAAACAAATATAATATAAAATGAATATATAATTTCGAAATTCGCAGCTGAGTATTTTCCTGTCGATCTAGACTAACATGGATTAGCACAGTAAATCAAAATGGAATGAGCAGCCAAAAACAAAAAATAAAAAAAGTAAGAACGTTGCAGTGGGGCATTACCAAAATTTGGAAGCTTACGCTCAAAAAATATGAGAATTACTGGTTATTTTTTGTTCATTGAAAGCGGAAAGGTAACTTGACGTCATGTGGTTTGTATGGCCAACAATTCAAATTCCAAAATATGTATATATACAAAATATGTTACAAATGACTGGTAGAAAATTTGAATACGATTGCGTTTGCAGTGTTCATAAAACCAAAAATCTAATTAGTTTTAGAAAATACAACACACAAGGCAGACTGACAGACAAACTAAAATATACATTAAAATATACTCTTCATTCAAAATAAATGATATTTATATTATGAACTTTTTCAACTGATTTTGTAAGTAGTCTACCAAGCAAACGTTAACCTGCTCAGCCCTCTTCATATATAATGGTATATAATGCAAAGTTCTCTTCAGAATTTTTAGTTTTTGTTGAGCATGCATGCTAGCGTGCATGGTGAGAATGTACCATGATCCCTTAGAATATTGCAATAAAATAACTTTGAATTTTAGCCTCGAGGCGGTCGGTCAGATCCGGGGAAAGATGCAACTTAATCAAAGTATAGTTGCTCTGATAAGAAAAACATTTTTTTTTTCATCCTGACAGCTGTGTTTATTAAAGCATACTACTTGACCCATCCAAGTATGTTTCTCTTTAAAACATTATTTATTTCAAATATTCAGCAAAGTTTTAAATTTATATATTATGTACATTAATTTAATTCGAATATTGTTTAAAATATAATTACAATCCAGCGAAACAACATTTTTAATGTTTCTTTATTAAGTAACTTATTAACTCCAATTAAAATCTGAAAGCTCAAAGAATTGATTCCTAAATTCTACCCTAAGATCGCCGACTGCGCTGCTGTTCTGCGCGTTCAGCGTTCTGAGAAATGCAGCTCGTGCAGAATATCAGGTTGCCCAATTGCGGATATTGTGCAGCATAGTTCAAGCGGAGTCGCTCACCATCGAAAGTCTCAACTTGGCTAATTTAAAATCACTTTTAAATACTTTATAAATAATTGTATGCATCTGAATAATTATGTATTTGGATAGCTTTTTAACACCATGAAAAAAAATTTTTTTGAATATGTTAAATATATCTTAAATATAAATCAGGGTAAAATGGATTTTTTTAAATGAATATTCTGGATCAGTCGATTTAGCCTTGTCCGTTTGTCTGTCAGTTCTGTATTTTTTTTTCTTTTTTTTAGATTTTTAATTTTAATCTTTTTGTTTCTGCTTTCTTACTGGTTTCTTTTTATACCCTGAACCCATTGAAAATAGGAAATCAGGGTATAATGGTTTTGTTAAAATGTATGTATGTATGTAGGCAGAAGGAGGCGTGGCAGATCCAAAAAGTATATATATTCTTGATCAGGGCGACGAGCCGAGTTGATTTAGTTCTGTCCGTCTGTCTGTCCGTCCGTCCGTCCGTCCGTCTGTCCGTATGGACGAACGCGTCGATCTCAGGAGATATAAGAGCTAGAGACTTGAAATATCAAGTTTGTTTTCAAAAATAATTTACTTCTCACGTTATTTTGATATAGACTAAAAATCTTATCGAAAACCAGTTAAAAAATTATATTTCCTAAATCTTTAAGGCTAGAGTCCCCAAATTTAAAATGTAGATTCATATGTATTTTTAAAAATTTCGGTTTTTGTCATATTTTAGTTTGCAAAAACGGTATTTTAAATACTAGAGACATGTGAGTTGGCACATACACACATTTTAATGTTATATTCAAGATCTGAAAGTTTTTTTTAGGATTGTTCGTCTACAAAAAAAGTTATTAAAAAATTAAGTTCCCAAAGTAAGCCCACACAGCAGCATATGCCTGTTTATACGTCGTAGAAGTGGAACGACGAAATATTGAAATATTAGTTCCTGGAAGGGTTCAGGGGATCTCGTAGTCGAGCAGTCTCGACTAGAGCTTTCTTACTAGTTTAATCTGTCTTATTAGAGCTGAAATATATAAGCTATTTTGCAGGTAAAAGCTAACAATATACAGTATATCGATATCGATTTTAGTACTCTACAGAAATCCTGCTGTCATATGTTATTTGAAGCTATCGTTTGTCTGATAAGATTTTAAACCTTAAACATATTTTTGTTTGTTTGTCTTAGCAGTCTATCGGTTTATGGGATAGCATGAAAATAAATTTTTTAAAACACAATTTTAAAAGCAGCATTGTTCAGTCCCAAGATATTATCCGCTCTCAACATATCTTTCGTTAAAACAAAAATTCTTTCAAAATGATTGGAGTGCTTGTCAACAAAACATCTCTTGGCCTTATGGCTGGCTTGGCCAGTGCCGCATTTGTCGGCTATTGCGTCTATTTCGACAGCAAGCGCCGCAGCCATCCTGAATTCAAGAAGAATCTCTACGAGCGTCGTCGTCGCAATCGAAAACCAGATGAGCACGAAGGCGTTCCCATCTTGACCGATCAGCGTTCCATCGAGCGCTATTTTATGCAGGAAATTCACAAGGGGGAACTTCTAATCACTGAGGGCAACTTCGAGCGGGGCGCCGATCATCTGATGAATGCGATCGTTGTCTGCAACAAGCCTGGCAAGCTGCTCAGCGTATTGCAGTCGACGCTACCTGTAGAGGTGTTCTCTCTGCTCGTTTACAAGTTGAACAACTACAATATGAACGCCCAGAGGCAGACAAGTGTAAATGATAATTTAATGACTGGACTCGTTGCTGACGACGGAAGTGTGGAATAGCCCATCCAAATCGTCGACAATTTAAGCTACCAAATTTATATTCGTTTACTCTTTCAAGATTCAAGTTAATACGTTTTCCACTATTATACATACATATGTATATATAAATCATATATATATATATATTTATGTCTGTATATATATTGTGCAAGTATGAAAAAGCCGATACGTGATTATTTGTATTTTCATCTGTGAAATGAAACGTTTGCCTAGCTTACAACTAAACCACTTGGACTAATTGGCTTACAACATTTTCATATCTCCAGTTGCCAAATTGTCTCGATTGCAATTAGAGCATTTTAAAAAGTGGGACACAAATTTTAGTAAATTATGTGGGAGTAAGTGTCTATCTTACAGAAAATAAACTAAATTGGCAAACAAGTACCAGATATAATAAGAATTAAATGATCAACCTCACAGCTAGATACTCTGTACTTAAATCAAATGGGCAGCTTGCAGTGAATATAAAGTAAGTAGACTCAAAATAATAAAAAGTTGAGAATAGTTCTTTACATACCAACTTCCAGGTGAGCAATGATACAGACGCTAATTTTTCGTTGATTCATAAGAGGATGAAAAATATTGGAAATTCCGTCTTAATTTGATGCCGATGAGAGTTGACTAAATTTTAAACTGATTTGCGAACAGACAAGCATACATCCCAATTATCGTATAGGTAAACGTCCCAACAACATCAGGCATTTCACAATAAATAACAATAGAGTATTCTTGCAACTAAATACAAAATAATATATAAATTTGGATCGATTCAACCTAGAGTTCTGTTTATGGTGTGCAAAAATGTTAAAGATTTCTTCTTCTACTCTACCATACATTTTTGCAATATTCTATCATACACAGTATATGTATGAAATAAATGATCAAATAGCAATGGACAAGAAAATGTAGGATTTGTATCAACCGAACATCAGAAATTATATCTTTAAATCGGGTCAGAGAACATTTCGTATTA
The DNA here is from genome assembly GCA_035045345.1 of Drosophila hamatofila. NCBI lineage: Eukaryota > Metazoa > Arthropoda > Insecta > Diptera > Drosophilidae > Drosophila > Drosophila hamatofila. Next base: position 962,435 of record JAWNPA010000018.1, read on the forward strand.
TTAACCCATTGTCAGTCACATTAATTTCCTGAGATTAGCACATTTTAGTAGGCTCTGTCTGTCTCAGTAGTTCAGTTGAGTGTTTTCCTTTGGGCGAAGCAATTAATAGTTGATATTGTGACAAGTTTCGGGTGCCGGAATCAACAAAATACTTGTATGATTCGCAGCTGGGCACATTACGGTCGTGTTTCTGTTCTTGATTTGCATTGGCTTAACATCACACATACATATTAATATAGAAACATATATATAGCATATATATATTTTACTCGACAGGCAAACAAACAGCACCCTGGGGAACGCCCAGTCACTGAGACCTTGCTGGTGTTTGACTCTGTCTCTCTCAGCTCGATTCATGTGCATAGTTCAACCCCACCGCACAGGACATTTTTCATTCGCAGCAAACACCACAGATACTATATCGCTGGTGAAGTCAACTGAGGGTATTAACTGGAACGCAGTGACCTTTGCTCTTTCAAAGCAGCAGTCTGCTCCAATCCCTTCTCATTCATCTCACTGCCAGAATTTGCTTGCTTTGAAAACACTGTTTATGCAAACTTTTGGCCTCTGTTTGTCTTGGGTCGTGAATAGCGTTTGTTTTGACCATTATCGAAACATGGTCTGTATATTAACCCCAAGTACCAAGCTGGCATATCTCACGGCTCTTAGCCAAGGGCCTCAAGCTGTTGAAAGGTCGTTAATCTAAACAAAAAAAACAAGTAAGAGTGCTCTAGTCGAGACTGCTCGACTACGAGATCCCTTAAACCTTGCAAACAGCTAATATTCCACTCATTCGCTGCGCTTGGATTGCAGTGTGAGCTATATTAAGGGAACTTATTGTTGAATAAATCGTCTTTAAGGGGGCTATCTTCATCAAAGTTTCAGAACGTGATAATAACATTCAAATGTGTTTATTTGGCAAAGCACAAGTCTCTTTGAGGCGAAGGGGACGTGTCACCGACTGCATGATACTTAATCGCGGTGCTTAAGCATTTGAATATCTTTCGGTAAAGCAATCAGATTGGATTCTCCTGTTTCTTTCTTTCTTTCTCCAACTCTGTGGGAAAGATTGCTTTTACAATTTACCATACCCTAAGAGGCAGATAAAACATTTTTACTTTTTGGTAACTCAATAGTAATAGTAATAGTAAATCAATAAGTGTTTCAGTAACTTAGTGGATAAATGAAATAAGCTATTATGCCATATTTATTAAAAATTATTTAGTTCATTAACAGTAACTAATCATTTATTTATTTTCTGAGCTCTAAAACTTTAAAAGATATAGATTTTTATGGTTTGATACAACCTTTATAAGCGTATATTTTTCAACTATATATTTATATATTGTACCATTCATTCAAAACCAGTCTGCCATCGTCTTAGTGGGTGTGGACTTACATTCCCTCGTCGATTTGTTGAGGATCTTAGCAATAACTCATGTGCTACATTTTGGAGATTAAGCTCCAAAGCTGTGGAATATACAGCCTAAACCGCTTTTCCATGCCATCAATATAATAAGATATATCCAATGTATATTTAGATGTTTTAGATATTATTATCTTCCTCATCTTACCAAACGAACAGCTACGAACAGTCGTCTAGCAAGGTGGACATTATACAAACTCAATATACTCTTTCACTTAGTGAATGAGTATAAAAAGAAGTAAGAATTTGGCATGCCTTTTGCTTAGAATTTAAAGTGGGATTCTTTCACGTCTGTATGGTTGAAAGAAATTAAGTCCAGATTAGGTTACGAGCTTTCGTTGAATCAGAGCAAGGGAAATTTATATGCTGGGATGCAGCTGTTGAAGCAGACAATAGAATGGACGTCAAAGTAATTACATAATACGCCATTGTCCTGCCATTACGAGATAGCACGGCACACTCTATGAACGCGAACGAGGCAGCGCAACTGTGAGTCAAGGATGCGTTAAAAGTGCCCCTCCTATCGGACTAACTGATAATAAACTGAGCAACAGCCAACAAACACGAAGCTCCGCTAGGATGTACACAAAAAGATTCAGAATGATGAAAAATTTTAAATTAAAAAGATTTGAACTGTTGTAAACCGACTGCACAATGCTGGTTCGCGGTCTAAAAATAACAATGACAGTAACCCATTCGACACAATTGGTAGCTATATGATCTTGACATTTTGATCTGGTCCACATTATGATCTATTTGAATATAAATTTCATTTTTTTTTAAGTCCTTAAGTGTTTAGGTAGAAGACCAATATACTTCTTAATTTGTTTATTCGAGAATGAACAGCAAAAATTATCTTATTTAACGAAAAATAATTTGATTTCCCTATTGCCCTGACAGCGCCAACTTTGACATTTATCCAGCCATGGCATTAACAATACCCACACACACACATACATAACTATATGCTCATACACACATCTGCTATTACATACATCATATGTACATTAATTAGACCGCTGTTGCTTTACTATTTGGCCCGTTCTCGCTGATAGAATGCAAATATTATGAAAAGTTAACACATTGCTTAAAGGCATTATTAATTAATCAACAATGATTTTAAAAAATTTTACAAAATAAGTAAAAATATACATATTTATTTTCAAACATGAAAACGGAATAACATTCTTTATTTTATTGAGAATGCTAACAAACCTTTCGAACTTGTAATAAATTGATTTAAAACGGCTTTAAAAATAAATTCTTCAAACTATAAAAAAGATACAAAAAAACAATTTTAGATCGCTCGGTCTAACATCAAAACATATTCTTTTTCAATAAACAACAAATATAATATTAACACCTCGAAATACCTTTCAAAACATATTCTTCCTTAATAAACAGAATATAATGTTAACATCTCAAAATACCTTTAAATTATTCTTTTACCTCACCCCATTAAAAGTATAATGTATATATATATATTCTTGATTCGCACAACGAGATGAGTGGATTTAGTCCATTCCGTTTGTCTGTCCATCCGTCTGTCCTTATGGGCAATGCTAGGAGTCACGTCTGTGTATATGAAACGATTTGCTCTTATTGCCAAATATGTGTGTGAAAAACCACACACAATGGTAAAATATGTAAGTTTTTAATATATACTTATCCAAAATATTTTTTTAATCAACTTATGCATTTTCTGAGCTAAATTCATGAATCAGAAAACGACCAGAACTTTCATAGGCATCGGCTAACAATTTAAAAAAAAAAATGAATAAAGAAGATACGTTTTGTGTGGTTATCCACACAAGGGTACAATGAGGGTTAAACATAATTGTTGGGTCATCTTAAAATACATAATGATTTGAATAAATCACTATATAGTCATATCCGATTTGCCACGCTCACAGTTTGCGTGGATATAAAATTTTTGGATCGCAACATATCGTTACCTTTGCCGCCTTCTAAGAATTGACCAATTGACCAATCTACGCCCACTGAGGGCATTGCAAATAGGATCTGGATAGCGTAGACCACATATTCTGCTATATTATATATTAGACTTGAAATTTTGAATATATTCTTGGGTTGACAGCTCAAAATTAATAAGATATGGCAGATATATCTACGCCCATTTGGGGCCTGGCAAATCAACTAAAATTTTATTTTCTACACTCTTAGAGCTTGAAGCTCCAAATTTAACGAATAAACTGCTATTGACATCCTATTATTGATTTGCACAAAAATAATACATATGTATACCAATTAGTGGCATGGCAAATCTGGCCCTTGAATGAGTCGGAGGAATAATGAAAATATATCTTGTAGTTGTTATACCCTGAACCCATTTAAAATGGGAAATCAGCGTATAATGTTTTTGT